>JAASFE010002722.1:4789-29209 GCA_013365205.1 Pseudocercospora cruenta
TTCTAAAGGATAAGGAGTATAGAGAGGAAAGGGCTTACGCCTTAAGAGGAGCTATTCGCTAGATAAGCGATTATTAAGGTTACTCTAAAGGATAAGAGCTAGATAGAGAGTAAGCTAAGAGAAGTATTAAACGTTTAAGTCTTAGTATTCTTTAATTAAAATAGATTTAAGAGATTACTAGCTATAATAGTTAGCTACGATTTTACGGTCGTACCTATCTTTCTAGTTTAGAATAACGTTACTTCCTATAAGTTTATATTAACCTTATCTTATTATCTAGGAAATATTATAATACTCTAATTATTATAACGAGTATTACCTACGATAATAATTATTTAAATATTATCTATACTATACCTTTAATTAGTAACTTTAACCTCTCTATATCTATTACTCGTACTTCTATATTAACTCGTACTAGCGTTATAATAGCGCGTACTAAGTTAGACGCTATATCGCGCGTAAATAATACTACTACTAATACTACTCTTAAGAAAGATAGTAAGGGTAAGAGGCTTCGCGATACTATAGGATATTATAAAGTCTCTAGTATCGCTTCTAAAGCTCTAATAAGAGCGAGGCTTCTTAGATTATATTAGATAATATCGCTAATACGACTAGAGTAGTAGCTAAGTTTTATACGTACTATCTATATAAGCTATGCCCTAGAAACTTAAACCTATCCTCCTATCCTATATCTACTACTACTATATAAATTATAAGTATTACTACTACTACTACTACTACTATAGGAGGGGATAGTATTATAAATAGGCTAAAAGCTAGCCCTCTATAGCTAGGTCTTAGTATTAATATCTTAGGTATTAACCTAATAGATCTCTTTCTTCTATATATCTATAAGACTTCTTCCTCTATATTTTTTTAACTATAGCTAGCGACTAATATTATTTATTTACTTACTCGTTCCTTAATAGTTACTAGTAAATAAGTAATTTAAGATTACTTTAGCCTTAGTAAACAAGTATATAGCGAGAGAATCTCCTTTATATTTAAGAATAATAAGATACTCTTAAGGCTTTAAGGCGTTTAACTTATATTATAATCTTACTAATAAGAATAATACCTTTATTTCTATTATTACTCTACTCTAAGCTCTACTTACTAAGTCTCTCTAAAGAAGCCTACCTACGTAATCTAGCTTATTTATCTTTAAGTTAGTTATAAAACGAGATTATAATATAGAACTACTAAGATACTAGAATTAGTCTAATAAAGTTTTATCTTTCTATAAATAAGATAGAAGATACTTAGCTATATTAAGAGATGCCCTAAGTACTAAAGAAATAAGGTATTATAATATACTAAGTATAGATAAATATAGTTTAAGATACTACTAATATAAGCTTAGAATAAAGTTACTATAGACTTTATTATAAAGCTTCTAGAGTCGAAGGATAATACTATAAGGCAAGTCTATAATATAATACTAGTTATAGTTAATAGGCTTATAAAATATATATACTTTATACTAATAACTAAAAAGTATATAGTAGAATAACTTAGGTACCTTATACTAGATAGATTAATTAGATACTATAGGTTCCCTAAAGTCTTTATTATAGATAGAGATAAGTTATTTATATTAAACTATTAGAAGATACTTATAGGAACAATTAGAATATAATATAAGCTATTAACTATATATTACCTATAAACTAATAGATAGACTAAATAAGTAAATTAAACCTTAGAATAATACCTATAATACTACGTAGATTACTTATAGAAGAATTAGGCTTTATTACTATCTATAGTATAGCTAGTACTAAATAACTAGTAGTTAGAAACTATATAGTTTATACTATTCTTTACTAACTTTAGGAAATAACTAAACCTATTTAAAGAAGAGGTTTTATATCCTAATATATAATAAGTAATAGTTACTACTAAAGAACTAAGATACGTATACGATACCTTATATAATATAATAAAGATATCTTAGAAGCGACTTATAGGACCTATAAATACTAAATAAAAAGTAGTACCTTAGCTTAAAAAGGAGGATAAGATCTATCTCTTAATAAAGAATCTAAGACCCTAGAGATTAACTAAGAAACTAGATTAAGTTAAGGTTAGACTATTTTTAATTAATAAGTCTAGAAGACTAGTTAACTACTAACTTAAACTACTAGTAGATATAAGGATATATCTAGTATTCTATATCTCTATATTAGAATCTATAAACGCTAAGATACTATACTAAGAGACGTTTTACTTCTAACCTAAGAAGGAGAATAAGTTTAAGGTTAAAAGAATCCTAGACTAGAAGGATTAGTAATACCTTATTAAATAGAAAGGATATAATAATACTAAAAATATTTAAGAACTATAAAAGAACCTTATTAACTATTACTAACTTCTAAGATAGTTCTAGATAGACTATAAGAGGAATCTAGCGTAGTAAAGTTTAAGAAACCTATAGTAGTAGCCTAATTATTAAGAGGTATCTCTAAGATACTATAGAACTTAAAAGAATATTTAGAGGTTTTAACTCTAACCTTACTAAGTAGCTCTTTACTAACTAGAGGATCCTTAAACTCTAGAATATCTAGTACTTTACTAATAGCGTTATTAGTATAATACTTAGCTAAATATAACTATTTACGTAACTAAATCTTCTTTATATAATAATTCTATAATTTCTATATAATCTCTACCTCTTCCTTCTCTAATAATTCTATATCCTAATAAAGCTTCTTATAGAGGTTCTAGAGTTTTTCCTATTAAGGAATAGAGAGGATAATATTATACTTCTTATAATTTTTCTTTTAAATACTTCTATAACTAGGGACTAATAACGTATCGAGATTTAGGCTTATTTAAGGCAACCTTTATTATTTAGTAGTTCTTATAAGGAGCTATTTCTATACTAGTCTTTATAATATTAATAGTAAGGGATTTTTAGCTAAAATAGAGGGATTTCTTATAAGGAAAAGAAGATATTATTAAGATAGACTATAAAAGAGGGATAGAGGCTATACTTATAAGCTTAGAATAAGCTAAGCTAAAAGAGAGATAGTATTATAGAATATAACTATAATAGTAGAATTATATAATATATCTCTATTTTAAGAGTACTTATAGATACTTAAATAGAGAATAAGATTCTTAGTAATAGAGAATATCTCTACTAGAATATAGTCTTAAATAGAGTAGAATAGAGACGTGCCCTATTAGATAAGAAATCTCCTTTATATTTAGGAACGTTAAGATATCCTTATAGCTTTAAGGTATTTAACTTATATTATAATCTTACTAATTAGAATTATATCTTTATTCCTATTATTACTCTATTCTAAAGTTCTACTTACTAAGTCTCTTTAAAGAAGGCTATCTACGTAACCTAGCTTATTTATCTTTAAGTTAGCTAGGAAACGAGGTTATAATATAACTATATTTCTACTATTTAGTCTTTTAGTTATAAGTAGTCTTATTAATAAATATTAATCTATTAATAGGCTACTTCTAGCTTCTTACTAACTAGAGCGCTCTTAGTATTAGATTTCGTTCCTTTACTATCTACTAAGCTATCTTATAAGTCTACCTATATCTCTTTAATATACTATTTAATATATATAGTTTATATTTAATTTTAAACTTACTAAAGCGTCTAGACGCTTAGTAGGATATTATAATAATTATAACTCTTAATTAATAGTTAGAAGCCTAGGTCGATCCTACTTAGTATAGTAATTAAGATATATAAAGCTAGTTACTTTAAATATAGTTTTTACTTAATAGATAGTTTATTAACTAAGCCTTATCTCTTTAATTATTATAGTAATAGGTATCTTATCTTCAAAGTACTTAGTTAGTCGTATATATATACAATTATTTATTTAATAAGGCCTTATAGCTTAGCGTAACCTATAGTAACGATAATAATACCTTAAAATAATAAAAATTAGTCTATACTATTAATAGAGACGAGGACGGCATAACTAGAGAAGTAAGAGCTAGATTCTACTAGTAAAACAGTAATAAAAGAGCGGTCTAGAACTCTATACGTGACCGGCGCTTCTCGGAAGTGCCGGCGGCGCGATTCCCAAGGTTTTCAGCCCTGGCAGTAGTCTAACCGGAATGCCTATCTGTCCGGCTTGCTTATCAAACAGGTCGGCCGCGTCGCGACTTTCCCCCGCACAGCTCTGGGACATTTATTTTCGCTAGCGTTCTACCTCGAAAAATGCTTTGTCGACCCATGATGCGTGGCGAACGGTGACACAGGGTGCAGGGCTTTGACGAGCCTCAAGCGACAAGAGCTCAAGAGGAGGTGGTACAATTCAACTACCTAATCGCGACCTTTGGCGCGCGCGACTGCCGGGTGCGCTTGAACCTTGACAGGCTTGTCAACTATCGCGTTAGGATAAATTTGCTATGCGCGCTTGGTCGTTATCAGCGAATTCTACCAAATTCTTGGCCTTCTCGCTACTTCGAACAAGACCCTCGGACGCACACACTTCAAAGCAACGCTTGAAGCTCAAGAGTAATCATGGCCCGACCCAGCGGCCAACTCCTCCCAGGTACCGTCCAACTGTTCGTTCCAGGCGAGTCCGGCGACCTTCGCGACCTAGAAATCATCTTGAATCCAACACCAACCAACAGCCCTAATGACCCTATCAACTGGTCACTACTACGAAAATACTGGCATGCAACCCTCGTCCTATTCATCACCGCCATGACAGCCGCAATCTCCAATAGCGCCGGAGCCGCCGGCGACGGAATGCTGGACGAGCTAGGCATTTCCTACGACGTGGCAAACACAGCCGCCGGTGTCCTATTCGTATCCATCGGATACTGGTGTCTGCTCGCTTCTCCTATGCCTTGGCTATATGGTCGTCGGATCCAGTATCTCCTCTGCCTGACTTTCGGCATGGTCGGGTCGATCTGGTTCGCGCGTGTTCAAGGCGTGCAAGATTCGATCTGGAACCAGATGTTCGTAGGCGCATCGGAGAGTTGTGCAGAAGCTTTGGCGCAGCTATCGCTCTCGGACATATTTTTCCAGCATCAGCGTGGGTCCGTTCTAGGTTTGTACATCTTGGCTACTTCGATCGGGACATTCTTGGGTCCACTAGTGGCAGGCTATATCGCTATTAAGAGCTGGAGGTGGGTGGGCTGGTCAGCCGCAATAGTTTGTGGATGCTCGTTGGTCGTCTTCTACTTTGGTCTGGAAGAGACAGCCTTTCAGCGGGATGTCATTCTCGGTCAGGAGGTAGCTCGTACATCGCTCTCAGTACTTCCGAGCGAGAAGAAGGGAGCAGAAAACCTCAACAGACAACTCGACACTCGTGACTCTAACGACAGCGCCCGTCTCGGCATGGACCGCAAAAAATCCCACCGCGAACGCATCGCCCTCATCACACCAGCACCGAACCTCATCGGCCTCGGCTTCAAACAATACTTTCACCGCCTCTGGCTAACCCTCCGCGTCTTCACCTTCCCAGCAGTCCTCTACTCCGGCCTGCAATGGGGCGCTCAGGACGCCTGGCTATCCTTCTACCTTACAGTCGAAGAAGACAACTACTACGATCCACCCTGGAACTATAGCAACCAAGCCGTGGCAATTATGAACATCCCTACTCTAATCGGCGCCACAATCGGATGCATCTACGGCGGCTGGTTCTCCGACATCTTCGTAAATTGGCTCGCGAAAAGACGAGGCGGAATCTCCGAAGCCGAAGACCGTCTATGGTTGATGTATCTCTCCGCAATTATCAATCCCGCGGGATTAATGCTTTTTGGCATCGGATCTTCGAAAGCGTGGAATTGGCCCGGTCCGTATCTTGGCCTGGCTATGATAGGTTTTGGGTTTGGTTGCGCTGGGGATATTTCTATGGCGTATTTGATAGATGCTTATCCGGATATGGTGCTAGAAGGGATGGTGGGTGTAGCGGTTATTAATAATACTTTAGCTTGCATTTTTACGTTTTTGGCGAGTCGGTGGATTAATGCGAGTGGTTTGGCGAATACGTTCATTGCGATTGGAGTCTTGTCTTTGGTGTTCCATTTGACGACTATTCCGATGCAGCTGTTTGGTAAGACGTGCAGGGGGTGGACGTATAACAGGTACCAGAAATTTTTGACAATGCGAGATGGGGAGTGATGACATCAGATGTGTTTATGGGATGATGTTGGGGGAGGGCTAGCTCATGCACATATTGGAAGATGGTTGCTCAGGGAACACTGATCATGGGCATTTCGCATGTCTAACATTAGGTATTGACCTCATCAACTTGCAGTTGTGTTTAGTTGATCCTTTCTCATCAGAAAGGTCCCACTTTGATCTCATCGGTACAGGTAATTGTTCGTCAACTTATTGCCAGAATAATACATCTCTTCATCATTTCTCATCGTTGCATTCGCTCGAACCACTTGCACAACTCCGCCCCAGAGTCCTTCTGTCTCAGCATTCAGATTTCCAGCAGCGACTTGCTGCTGATGAACTCGTTCACGATCTTTCCTGAAGCTAGAAATGGCCCAAATAGTGTCGAAGACAGTTGTCTCAGTAGGACGTTTTATGGAGTGCTGATTCGTCGCTTGACTGAAGTTGGCCTCTTTCTCAGACGCATCATGGCGTGCGAAATGTCCGCCCTCAATGGTCGGATACATGTTCTCTTCTCCGAAGAAACTAAAATCCGTAGCGGCAGCGTTCCACAGAACTTCAGAGTCCCTATCGTCGGTCATTGATCTTGCACCTTGGTGTTGCCAAGGATTAGCTTTGCTCCATGTGTGGGCTTCACTTGGGCTCATCTCCAGGACTAGTCGTTTGAGAGCGAATATTTTGGTCCCTAAGTGCTTCAGCGTAGCAGAATGGCCTTTGCGTCCGGGCGGTAAAGTATAGTCAAGTTGGGCTTGCTTATTCTCAAGTGCAAAAACCCTAAGCTTTTGAGCCGCGGGGCGGGCAGGTGCTGCCCTTATATATTCTACTATACTAATTCTACTACTATTCCCGATATACTATACTAAATAATTGTATTGTTTTCCTAATAGATAGTATAATATCGTAGCTATATTTTAATATAGATATTGCTTCTAAAAGTAGTATTATTATTACGTAAGAATTAAATATAGATAATAGCTAGTATAGCGAGTTACTAAGCCGACCTACTAAATGCCTTATATCTACTTTCTTAGTATTCTATAGTCTATCTAATATACTAAATATATACTATAATTATAGAGTATTAAGCTAATATATAATATAAGAAGATTCTTTATTATTATTACTTCTATCTAATATTATAGATACGTATAACTAGACTAACCTACTAGAGTCTTAAATCTAGACTATATCTCTATCTCTAAATCTTAAAGAAATATTACTACTTAGTAACGCCTTAATATATAATAATATAAGTAATATTATAGTATTTAAAGAAGGTCTAATATATACTTAAAAGATCTAATAGATATTACTTTATTATAGGACGCTTAGTAGTAGGTATAGTATACTTAAAGTTAGTCTTCTTAAGAAGTAGAGATTTAGCTAAAAGTATAATATATTTAATTATTTCTACTAGCTCTCTCTATATCTACTAAGAAGTATACTAAGAAGAGCGCTAAAGAGGCTCGTTTATTAGTAAAATAACTAGAGTTAGAGGTTTCTAAAGCTCCTATAAGTACTAAATCTACTAGTAAGAGGAGGAGTTCTTAGATAAGTTTATAAACCTAGACTTATAATCTATTAGGCTAAGAAGAACTAATAGGTATAAATAGATCTTAACTATAATAGAAGCTATAAGGACAATAGAGGCTAAAGTAGAAATAGTAAGTATACTATTATTATTATCTCTAGATTAGAGCTAAATCTAAAAGATATTAGCTTAAATTAGTTATATAATCTATATTATATAATCTAGCCTATTTTAGTATTATTTATAAGATTACTAACTAGACTATATATTCTAATAATAAGATCTCTTAAGACTATCTATCTTACTACTAGTAAAGACTTTAGTAATTAGTAGATAGAATTAATAATTAGTTAGAAAATATATAAATATATATTATTAAGATTAAGCTTCTTAAAGACTAGAAAGATACCTTATTTCTATAAAGGAAGGAGTTACTATTACTTATTACTAAGCTAAAGCGATATAAGATATAATAAGATAGTAGAAATAGTAATAATAAATATAGTAATAATAGTAATAAGATATCTATAAAAGAAGATACTTTCTTATTATTAGTCTACTATATATACTTAAATTTTTTAAAAAAAAGCTCTAATTCTACTTTCTACTATTCTAGTACTAATCTATAGCTAGTAGAGCTACTTTTTAAATAAGACTTTACTAGATTATAGTTTATTAACTTTAATAGTTACTTTATTTTAATATTCTCTATATAAATAGTAAATCTATATACTTAATTCCCTTTATAGCTCTAATAGTACTATATATAAGCCTTTCTAGATATATTATCTATTCTAGAATATTCTCTATATTATCCCTTATATTTTCTCTATCTAATAGAATAAAAGACTATATATAAAGATCTTAGTAACTATTATCGTTTCCTTATAGCTATATATCTATAGCTAGTAGGATATTATATACTTAAAGAGGAAGGGATATTCTATATAAGAAGCTATAGTAAGGATATAGATAGCTTTTATAATATAGAATCTAGCTAATAGAGTCTAAAGTAGAGATCTATTTAAAAGAATAGTAGAAATATAAAGTAGTTACTCTAGAATATACTTAAGTATTTATAGCTTTATTTAAAATAAGTAGAGATAGTATAAGGATATAGGATAAGATTAACTAATATTATAAATCTAATAGGAGGAGCTAGGATTATTTAGAATATAGGCCTAGAATATCTATTATACTTTCTTATACTTATTTTAGTTTTACTTAAGATATTTATAAGATAGTCGAGCTAGTAATCTATACTCGCCTAAGTAGTTAGTAGTAGATAGAGTACCTATATCTTTATATACGTTATATAAGCTACTATAAAGTTCTATATAAAGTAGTAGGTACTAATACTCTATTTTCCTTAAGTAACGAATAAAGGGAAAGATTATAGTATTAGAGAGCGTTAAATTAAAAGACTATTCTTACTTAAATCTATCTAAGTAGGAGAATAATAAGATAATATAACTCCCTTATAAGGCTATTATTTATTTTAAATTACTATTATAGTCTATTTAGTCTACTTAGTCTATTTAGTCTATTTAGTCTATTTAGTCTATTTAGTCTATTTAGTCTATTTAGTCTATTTAGTCTACTAGGTCTACTAAGTCTATTATACTTATATTAAAGTTCGGCTTTCTTTTTTACTTCTATATATCTTCTTTTTCTTCTTTAAATTTTAGTTAATAATCTATTATAGTTTACTTAGACGTTAACTCTTCTATAGAATAATCTTAGATAGAGGGGCCTACTATCTATTTCTATTTATACCTAGAACTTATCTACTAATTTAGTATATACTCTATATACTTTATATAGCGGATCTCCTATATTTCTATAATCTCTATTTCTAATCTTAGCTATAATCCTATAGCTATATCTAATACTTAAAATCCTCTAAGCTAGGAACTATAAGATAGACGAAATATATTAGTAAAGTATAGCTAGATATAAGGACTCTTATTAATATTAGCTCCTTCTATATATAATAGATAAAATTAAGATATAAGAAGTAGTACTTAGAAGGAGGTAATATAAGGACTTTAATAAGTCTAGTATAGTAAGTATACTAGAAGTAGAGAATAGTAGTATCTCTTATATAGCGACTCTATATAGGCTAATCTTTTTACTTCCTATAGTAGATAGGACTTATAAGATCTATTAGAAGGCCTATTATAGTACTAAGTATAAATATATCTTACTATAGTATTCCTAACTAGAAGCCTAGTTAGTCTAACCTCTCTTTAGGCTAGAATCTAAACTATAAGATAATTTCTTCTACTTTATCTTTAGTAAGAAATTAAAACTTTAGTTAAAGACTATAGTTATCCTTTTATACTAGGCCTATGTTTTTACTCTAATATACTCTAGCTATATACTTTAAATATATTTCTCCCTATTTATAACCTCTAGGAATTAGTATCTAGCTAGTCTTAGAGTCTTAAGGAATATATAGAGTATATTACTAGGATAGTATTAGTATATTACTTATAAGATATAGAAACTCTATACTAGTAAATTCGCTTATAAATATCTATATATAGGTAGTATATATCTAACTACTCTATATATTTAAAGGATATTTCTACTATAGCCTTATATTTTATTAGATACTAATAGGGCTATACTACGCCTTATCTTATACCTCTTATAGTTTAAACCTCTTATAGCTACCTCTTATTAAGGTATTAAGTACTAAGAGTAGTATAGATAAGGTTATTAGCCTATAGTAGACTATATAGTAATTATATAAACGAGTTAGATATATATTAGTAAAGTTGCCTAGAATATAAATGTTTAATTATACTTATATAGGCTTACTACTACGTAAGTATTAGTAAGGATAGCTATAGACTATATAGATAGTATACTTATATTTTATCGAAGCTAAAGACTAGGTTAATAAGTAATATATAGATATAAGTATAAGATACTTAGTACTCTAACTAAACTATTTAACGCCTATTACTATAGATTTATATAATAAGTATATAGCTTATATATAGCTATCCTAATCGACTTTATAGCTCCGCCTTTATAGATACTATATTATTAAGCCTAGTATCTACTATCCTATCCTTAATTAACCCTTATCTTCGCTAATATTATTAGAATATAAGTAGAAAGATATTATAGTAATAGTAAGAATCTAGATATAACTCTCTAGTATCTATCTATTAGGATACTTATACGCCTCTAGCTTAGGCTTCTTAGAAGTAATATAGTAAAATTTAGTAATTATATTAGCTATCTATACTACTAGCTTCTTTACCTTAATATTATCTATATCTTTATAGCCCTTCTAAAGTATAGTATAGGATAGCTATCGCTTCCCTCTCTCTTCGCCTCTATAGAAACTATTTACTACTCGTTTAATCTCTTAGTACTCTTCTCTATTAAGAAGATCTAGAAAAGGTAGTAGGATAAGAAAGAGTATAGAGGTTAGTATAATATAATCGATTATCCTATCTATAGTTCTAGATAAATATAACGATAAAAGATATAAGGTTATATTATCTAATAGCTCTACTTACTTAGACTTAGACCTAGACTTAAGTATTTTAAGCGCTTTAATACTATTACTTAAATCTAGAGTATTATATAAGGTCGAGCTATATAGAGTAGACGTATAATTAGCTCTAGAGTAGTTAAGAGCTATATAATTAGATATAAGCTAAATAGAAGCTAAGATACGCGATAGCTCTACTACTTAGTCTATCGCTTATCGTAAAGCTACTTTAATACTTAGTAGGATTACTAGTATACCTAGTTCGTATATATACTACTATTTAGGTATAGCGTAGGATACTTACTCGCTTATTAGTAAGACGCGTTACTCCTTAAAGATACGAGACTACTTAGAGTCGTATAGTCCTTATAGCTATTAGTATTATAGCTAGTCTATAGGCTTATTAATATAATCTATAAGATAAATTACTTCGTAATCGCTAGTCTAGTTATAGGAAGTAAGAGATATATAAATAGAATAGTCCTCTAGGGTCTACTACTCGTATAGTCTCTATTAGGTATTAAAATAGGCGTCTAAACAGTAGTTAGAGAACTTTACTACGTAAGATACTACTAAGGCGTCTAGTAAAGTAGGATACTTCTATACTAGAGTAGTAGTAGTTAAAGACTTTTAGAGAGTTATAATAACTAAGTAAAAGTAAGTCGTTTATTATAAGAGTATAAGCTCTACTAAATATTATAAGATAAAATAAACTATAAGCTTCTAGTAGATATACTAACTAGCTCTAATATATATCCTTATCTACTTTATTCTCTAGCTAGTATTATATATTATAATACCTTAGAAGCGTATACTATCCTTATTACTATAGGCTTATCCTCGCCTAACTAATATAAGCCTAATAGGCTTAGTTAGAATACTATATAATATATAGAAGACTCTTACTATATTAATCCCTAGTAGCTCTACTATATAGATATATAGTATTAAGAGGCCGCCTAGTACTTAATATACTACTACTATACTACTATAGTATATAAGATACTAGTAGGGCTAATAGTATAAACTATTTAACTAGAGTTACTAGTTCTATTATAGAATAAGCGTAGTCTAGAGTACTATATAGGACAATATTAAGGGACTATTTAAAAGGGTATACTAGGTAAGTAGTTAAGAGATATAGAGAAGGGATATAAGTAGACTATTAGAAGCTATTTAATTATAGACTCTAATTATAGAGGACTATATTAGTTAGAAGGACTTAGGTATATAGCGGCTATAGCGACTAGTAGTCTCGCTATAGTATCTTTAACCTCGTAATTATAGAATACTATATATAATTATCTAAAAGTAGTCGTAGTATAGATAGGACTTAATATAGCGAGAGGCTAGAGGGAGGTATTATATTATAGTTAGAAATAGAGGAGATAGTAGGCTACGAGACTAGGGCGATTATAGATTAGATCTATCTAGTATTAAGGTTATTAATAATAGTAGTCGTATTTAAAGTAAATATAAAGTTAGAGTATATAGAAGAGAGAGATTAATAAGGATAAAGTAAGAAAAGTAAAGATTATATAAGGAATATAGAAGTAGATACGTAAATAGGGAAATAGATTTAAGATTAGATATAGTATACTAAGTACTATAATATCTAGATTAGAAGTATACTTAACTAGAATAGAGTTTCCCTATAATATAACTATATAGAAGTATATTAAAGGGACGTAGGGATCTCGTACTATAGATAAGATATAGAACGACTATCTAAGAGGTATCTAGGGAAGGCTAACTTAAATAGTCGTCTTAAGGCAATAGGATAGCCTATACTATACTAAGCCTATTATATTTATATACGCTTTATAATAGTACTCTCCCTTCTAAGAAAGGAGCTCCTATAACGCCGTTATATCTATTATATCTCTCGTATATACTTCTCTTAGTATATTCCTCTCGTACGACCTATATATAGCTCTTAACTCTAGTAATTAAACTTATAGTAGTATATAGAAGAAGCGACGTAGTATACTTATTAGCGATACTATTATTTACTATCTTCTTAGTAGTACTATTATTATTATATACTATACGTTAATCTTTTAAATTAGAAGTTATCTTCTTAGTAGTAGTAATACTATACTCTCTTACTCTAGTATCTCTTAAATAGAGTATAGCTACTAGAGGCGATCTCTCCTTATTAAGATTTATACTAGGCTAGTCTAAAGGAAGGCTATTTAGGATTACTATAAGCCTATACTATATAATAGATAGGTACGTATTAAGAGCGTCTAGTCGTAGCTTATTAAAGTATTTTATATAGTATTCTCTTACTAGCTCTAAGCTACTAGGAATAAATAGCTCCTAATCCTTCTACTCTAGACGTTTATATCTAAGCTACTTAACTTAATACTATCCTTCCTTCTACCTCGTATATATAGCTAAATCTAGGATAGCCTCTACTTTATAGTATTTGTCTCCTTCTTTATTAACTTTAACTAGTAGTAGCTCGTAGAGGATATTATTATAATACCTATTAAATAGATTAAACGTAGTAGGACGAAGAAGCGAGATATAGAAGACTAGATAGATACGTATTATATTAGGTAGCTTTAGGTAATAAGAGTAATAGCTAATAAGTTTCTTAATTTCGTATAGTCTAAAGAACTTACTATTAAGCTTCTTAGTAGGTTAGATAGTCTTAATATTACGTATATTAAGCCAAACCTTATCGCTAACCTAATAATTAGGTACTAGGATACGCTTATAGTTAGTAGACTTAGTATTATACTCTTAAGTTAGTTTATAAGTATTCTATAGATAATTTAGTACTACTAATATATATTTCTTAAAATAGACTATCTTCTTTATAAACTCTTCTATAGTATCTATACTCTCTACTTATTCGCGGGTTACTTATAGTCTCTTACTTAGTTCTTATAACTCGAGCCTATTATATAGATATTATCTATAGTTAGTAGAGAATAGTATTATCTTAGTAGCGAAGGCAATATAATTATTTATAGTAAAGTTAGCGCTTAGTAACTAGTTAATCTAGTCGTCTTAGATATAGTTAATAAATATACGAAGATACTATTTAAGGGTTTAGTTAGTATACTTAGACTATCTATTAGTCTATAGGTAGAACGTACTAGATAAATTCTATATAATACTAAGGATCTTATATAGATATATAAAGAAGATACTAACGAACTATAAGCCTCTATTAGAGAAGATAACCTCTAGTAATCTATAGTAATTATAGATATTTTTATAGTATACTCTTACTACGTACTTAGTATCTAGTTAGTCTAACCTAATAAAGCGTACTTATTTACTAAAGTAGTCTATAATAGTTATAATATTCTTATATTCTTTACTATTAGATAGTCTCGTACTTTTAGGTAGTTCTATAATAAAGTCGATTACTATTAAGAATAGTAACTAAGTAGATAGTTTATAACGAGTTCTCGAAGATAGCTATTTATAAGAGAGATATACTTTACTAAAGAAGCGTAAAAGTAGGCGCTAAGACTTAATACCTTAGGTATCTATAACTAGGAATAGGAGGATTATCCTATAATACTATCCCCCCTTAAGTAGAGGTATTACAATACTTAGAAAATAGTAAAGAGTATTATATAAATTATTATATAGCTATAAGATAAGACTAGTAGTAGTACTATAGCTATACTAATAATAAGTAGTTACGATATAATATAGTATCCTATAGATAATATAAGTAGTATAGTATAGTACCTTTATAGTTAGAGCCTTAGCTAGGATCTTATTAACGAGAGCTATACTAGAGGGCTATACTAGTAAGAAGTTTAATACTTTAGTAAATAGGTTAAGTAGAAGATATAATATATAATAAGTAGTAAGATACTACTATAGATAGTAACTTCTTAATCGGCTTATATAGTATCTAATCTACTAGCTTCTTCTAGCCTAGTATAGATTCTATAGTACGAGGGTTATTATAATACTAGTTAGTAATAGTATCCTTAGTAGTACCCTTTAGATCCTTAGTATACTTATTATCTATAAGTACGCCTCCTACCTACTAAACTATATAGATAACCTCCTTCTTACTACGACTATTCTTCTATTAGCTAGCGACTACTTTATTAACCTTCTAGCGCTCTTAACCTTCTTCGTCTACTTCTAGTAGTAGTTTAGTATTAGTCTAGTTAGGATATAGGTTACTATTATTAAGGTATAGTAGCGAGGTATAGAATCGGTTATAGATTCGTATAGTATTAGGTAAGGCTAGTTAATATATATCTAGTACTATTACTCGAGTAATTTTAAAAGGGCTAATATACTTATAATCGAGCTTCTTAGCTAGGTACTTAGTCTAAATATTACGTATATTAAGCTATATCTTATCTCTAATCTTATAAGTATATACGGCGCTATAGTAGCGTACTTTCTCGTTAGTAGTAGTAGTACGTACTTAAGTATATTATATTTAAGTAATAAGATATTTATAGAGAAGCTCTATTTATTTAGTAAATTATTATAGGTCCTACTATAGGTAGGTCTAGTTTTATAGGCTTAGTAGAACGAGTATATAGGTTGTAGCGAGTTGTAGCGAAGAAAGCGCTAACTCTAGTAATACTTAATTATATACTATTAGTAGTAAACTTAGCGTTTAGAATCTAGTTAATCTAGTCGTCTTACGTATAGTTAATATAGGTATAGAGATACTATTCTAGCTCCTTATTCGTATTCTTAGATTAGCTATCTATAGTTAGATAGAAAGCTATAGATATACGTTACTTAGTACTAACGTTCTCTATAAGTCTTTTAAAGAAGATAGAAGTCTATTAAGAACCTCGATCTAAGTAGAAGATATTAGTATAGCCTATATCTCTCTATATATACTAGTACTAGAGATCGCTAGTATACTCTACTATTATATTTAATACTAGTATAAAGCGTTTATACTTAGAGAGGCGATATATTACTATAAGAATATTCTTACATATATTATTATCGAGTCGGTTAAGACTAGTAGAGAGCTCTATAATAAAGTCGAGTATTACCTATATCTAGACGCTATTTAGTAAGGATAGTTAATAGAGATTGCCCTAGAATTAGTTATACTAAGCTTTAATATAATAGTATATTACGTAGGTATATATATATCGGCGGATATTTTTATATATACCTAGCTAGTAGAACTCTTAAGATACTAGTTTATATATCTTCTTATAATCTAGATATCTAGCTAAGGGCTTATTATAGTAGACTCGTATTACCTCTTAGTAGAGGTTGCTATCTAGTATATAGATATAGTCTTAGATATAGATATAGCCTTTATTATTAATATAGTAGTTAACTAGCGAAATACTAGTATTAAGCTTAGCTAGTATAGTTAGGTTAATATAGTCTTTATTAGCTACGAGTACTTTATAGATAGCGACTATAAGCGGATCTTCTTCGTATACTACTTTAATAAGTTCTTCTAAATTAGTATTATCTCCTATATTAATAACTTCTAGCGCTACTAAAGCGAGATAGTACTAATTGTATATAACTTCTTATATATCCTATAGGTTAATATTAAGGTAAGCGATAGTAGGCGTTATCTTATTAGAGAGGTTATAAGCTTTAAGGAATACTTACTATCTATTACGTATATCGTTAGTTACGTCTTAGTCTTAGGTACGCCTTATAGGGGTATTAGCTTTTATATTCTACTTCCTTAGATAATAGTTAATCTTAAAGTAGAAGGCTAAAAGGAATTTACTCTATTAGGCTTAGCGACAATTAAGCTATTTCGTTATTCTAAAGTACTATAGGGTACGATAGTTAGTAAGGACTTTAATAACGTATTCTATATCTATTAGTTTAAGTCTCTATTCTTCGAAAGCCTTAACTATAGCTATAAGTTCCTTATCGTAGATCTCGTAGTTATATTCTACTAGGGATATCTTCTTAGAATAGAAGGCAACTAGCTTAAGAGTACTATCTTTATTATTCGGTTATAAGAGTATACTATCTATAATCCTATTAGAAGAATTAGTTTCAATAGTATACGGCTTCTTAGGATTATAATATACTAGTACTAGGGCTTTAGTAAAGGCATCCTTAAGAGCTATAAAGGAGGCTTAGTATATAGTAGTCTACTTAAAAGGCGCTCGCTACTTCGGGTCTTTAGTATTTATACCCTTTATAAGTACTATTATAGGTAAGACGATAGTAGAGAAGTTTATAATAAAACGCCTATAGAAGTTAGCTATTCTAAGGAATACTAGGACGTCTTTTATATTATATAGAGTTGCCTATTCGATAATAGCTTTAACTTTAGTAGGGTCTATTTTAATACCTTTAGAACTAATAATAAGCCCTAGATACTTAACTTCTTTTATAAAGAACTTACTCTTAAAGATATCGATTAGTAGTTCGTATTCTCGAAAGCGCTATAGGATTGCTTTAATATATTATATATAGAGGTCTCTTTCTCTATCTATAAAAACTATAGTATTATTAAGATAGGTAGAGTAGAACTCGTCTAAGTAGTTAGATAGAGCCTTATTAATATAGCGCTAGAATATAGCTAGCGCGTTATAGAGACTAAAGGGAACGACTAAGTACTCGTATATACTATAGTAGGTAGTAAAGGCGGTTTTCTACTTATCTCTAGATTTAATATAGAGTATATTAAAGATAGCGATAATATCTAATATAATAAACTATTTAGTCTATACTATATATACTATTATTTCCTATACTTATAGAATCGGATATTAATCTTTAAGTATAATCTTATTAATAGCTTAGTAGTTAATATATACTTATAGACCCCTATTTAGCTTTTTAATAATAAGTACTAGAGAGGCTACTTATAGCGATACTTCTTAGATAGTACTATTAGCCCTCTAGTTATTAATATACTTCTTAATAACTATATTCTCTTATATACTAATAGGTCTTAGGTATAAGTATAGTAACTTAGTACCTTCCTAGAAGTTAATAGCTAGATCTAGGCCTTCCTAGTATAGAGATAGACGCTTAGTATACTCTTACTAGAATATATCCTAGAACTCTTAGAATTCTAGAGATAATAGGTCTTTAGTTATTTACTCGTTAATAGGGGCTTTGCCTTTTATATAGATATTTATATCCTCTAGTAATATAGCGTATACGTATATTACTATAGTAGTAAGCGTATTATTAGTATTATAAGAACTATCTATAAAGTCCTATATAAGGTACGTAGACTTATCCTTTTCTTTATAGTAGGCTTTACTAATAGTTATAGAGGCGACCTATAGAATAGTAGGAGTAGATATCGCTTTAGAGGATTTGTAAGTAAAGAAAGGTATTATAAACGCGGAATCGTAATCTACTATTTCGTATTTAAACTAGTAGCCTAATTAGAGTATAATAATACCTACTACTTAGTCGATATTAGTAGGGCGATATCTAGTCTACTAGTTAATACTAAGGATAAAGTCGTATTAGCTAATATTAGTAACCTACGCGTTAATCTTCTCTTTTATACTATTAAGGTCTAATTCGGTATATAGGACTTACTTAATCTAACCGCTTCTAGCTTACTTATAATTATTAATACCTAATAGTTAAGAAAGGCGGATATAATTAGATAAAAGTTTAGCCTATCGTAGATATAAGTATATTAATATATAACTTAGATTAATAAGTATTTAGGCTAGCTAGTTGTCTATAAGGCTACTAGCTATAATATACTTACTAACTTTTAGTAGGAGGCTCGCGTAAATATATATAGTAGAGGAATCGATAATAGCTAGTAGGTCGCTCGTTACTATAAGTACTTAAGACTTTAGTAACGCGCTCTACTTTAGTAATATAGGATAGTATAGCGGGAGGTATATAGGAGTCGTAGGAGTTATAGGAGTCGTAGTAGTTATAGAAGGATCCTTTCTAGATATACGGATTAGTTAAGGTTTACTCTAGATAGTATACTTATACTTAGAGCTTACTCTTTTAACTAATCCTTATAAGTAGGCGGGTTCTTAATACTAGTTACTATATTAGTAGGCTTAGTAGAATTGTCCTTACTACCTCTACGACTCTTATAGAAGGGATTAAGAGGATATATACTATTAAAGCGTTAGTACTTACTCTCTTAGTAGGCGAAGTATACTTCCTTAGATTTAAAGAGAGATTCTATTATAGGCTTATACTCGTACTTCTTACTATTAACTATAACTAGCGAGTTATAGTTAGTATATATATCCTCGTTCGTCTAGTATAGAGTCTTTAATAGGCGCTTACTAGTATTATCTTCCTTATCCTTATCCTTATTCTTCGATAATTTACTACTACTACTTCCGCCTCTAGTAGACTTCTTCTATAGCTTCTAGTAGATAGTATTAATATTATAGATTCGGAGCTTATTATATATAGCTATAAGTAAGGGAAAGAACTTAAATCGGATCGAGTATTTAAAGTTATTATTAAGCTTATTATAGAGCTAGTCTATTATCTTCTTATTATCCTTCCTAGAGCTAAGGAAGGGCTAATAGTAGATAAAGCGAGGATAGAAGTTAGTAAAGGACTTATCCTTACCTTACTAGAGGCTCGTAAACTTAGCGCGCTTTATATACTTCTAGTACTAGTTACTCTAGCGTTCCTTTATAAACTAGAGAGCCTCTTAGTATATAGTAAAGGAGTCGACTATAGGCTTTAAGTAATTAAAAGTATTTAAGGTTATATTATTAAGAATAGCCCTAATCTTCTTTCTCTTAGACTTCTTACTCTCTCTAAAGGCGAATAGTATCTTACTCTTCTACTTATAGAAGAGTATATCCTTATCTTTAGCCTTCTTATCTATAGTAAATATTACTAGTAGCTTAGTTAACTTATCCTTATACTTATACTCGCGATTGTAGCTATTATAGTAGCCTTAGTAGCCTTAGTAGTCTCGATCGTACTTATTAGACTTAGACGTAGAGCTGCCTAAGGAACTAGGATCGTCGTTATTACTACTAGTAGTATATACGTTCTTAAGTTACTCTTACTAAGTATACTTATACTCTAAGCGCTTATTAAGCGATATATTATAGGAGCTCTTAGTAGGGACTTTCTAAGTACCCTTCTTATAGCTAGTACTACTAGCGCCTTTGTTCTAGTATATAGTAAAGTAGATATTATTAGAATCTTCTTCGAATTAGGCGAGGAGGTCTTCGTTATTAGTCTATAGCTTTAGAGTACTATAACGCTTTAGAGTATTACTAGTATTAGCTATATTAGCGATCGTAAGTTGTGTTTCTAAATCTTTAATCTTCTTCTAGAGATACTCGATCTCTATCTTATTAGTATCTCTAATAGAATAGTATCTAGTAATACGCTTATTAGCCTTCTTTAGGGCTAGTTCGTAGCGCTTATTCTTCTTAGTTAGTTCGTTAATTTAGATAGTATAAGTAGTATTAGTATTCTTTAAGTATTAGTTACGAGATACTATACTATCGCGTTCCTATTAGATCTCCTTAATCTTATTAATATATTACTATAGGATAATAGGCTAATTAGCCTATAGGAGTATAGCGTTATTAAGGAGATCTAGCTACTTATTAGGATACTTCTTTATACGCTTACGTAGGTTATTAGTATTAGTAATATCTATAAATTACTTAGGGTTATAATAAGGTACTTCCTTACTATATAGATTCTAGTCGTATAGTATCTATTCTATAAGGTCTAGAGTCGACGTAGTACGTACGCGAGTTCCTTAGTCTAGATTTAGTTAAATCCTCCTAGAACCTATACTAGTAGCTAGGACTCTTAGGCGAGAATATATTCTTAAGGCCTTAATAGACCGAACGGGTAAAGGGAGCTAAGAGCTACTCTCTTCGTTACGCTAGCGCTTATAACTATAACGTAGATAGGCGTCGTTCTTAGAGTCTTAAGTACCTAGTAGAGATAGCGGTAGCCCGCGAATAGGCTTAGTTAGAGAGTCTTTAAGGAAACGAGTATTATCGATATTAGAATTAGTACGACCTATATAGCTCGTACCTATAATTTCTTTAAGCTCTTCCTATATATACTATCCTAGCTTTAGCTTACTAATTAGAGTATCTTCGCTACCTTCGTCCTCTTTATTAGACTAATCGTTAAGACTAGTATTAAAGTTAAAGGAACGATCGTCGTTATCTAAGTCTTAGGCTAATTACTACTAGAGAGTCTAGATAGATTACTAAGTATTACTATACTATAGAACTAGTAGTAGAGATATCGAGCCTTCCTACTACTAGAATATACTATCCTTATCTAATAACTTATTATTAATATATACGAATATATCTTCTAACTAAGAAGAGTCTATTCGAAATACTAAAGACTAGAGTACTATACTTCGTTTATACTATACTATTTAAAGCGACGTATTCTAAGTATTAATCTAGTCTACGTACGAGTAGGACTAGGATACGATACGGTTAATTATCTAGTAATAGTTGTATCTTAATCTATTTAGGGATCTTTAAGAAATATTAAGGATAGTAACTAAGTAGATAGTTTATAACGAGTTCTCGAAGATAGCTATTTACTAGAGAGACGCGCTTCGCTAAAGAAGCGTAAAAGTAGGCGCTAAGACTTAATACCTTAGGTATCTATAACTAGGAATAGGAGGGTTATCCTATAATAATTACTACTTAATTCTATCTTTATAGTAGCGTTAGTAAAGTAGATAGGGTTCCTTATAAGGTAGTTCGGGATAGATTCGTACGTTAATAAGCTAGATAGTTATAAATATATCTTACTACTATTATACTAATATCTAGCTACTAGAATCCTTATCTCTAAATAAGCTCGAATATTCTCGTAACTCCTTAATAGCTAGTAGCTTAAGAATCGTAGAAGTATTAGATAATCTATATACGAAGTATCTTATACTTAGGAATATATAACTTCTTATTAACCTAGAGTCGCTTATCTAGGATACTATAATCTATCTACGTAATCTTCTATTTCTATAGGAATTCTAACTTCTTATTTTATACTATATTAGTCTCGAGCTTCTTTATACGTATTTTAATATAGTTATTAGTATATACTACTTTAATTATAACTTTATTATAATCTTTAGTAGTAGCGTTACTTCCCTCTTTAGAAGTACTATTATCCTTAGTATCTTCCTTAAGGAGTTTAATACCTCTATCTACTAACTTAATCTTATTATCCTCTCCTAGTAGTTCCTCTTCCTTAAGAGATACTAGTAGTTTCTATAGGTTAACCTCTTCTATTAGTAGCTTATCGACTATTATAAAGTATAATATAATATCTATATTCTTAGGTTTTAGGACAATCTACTATTAGAACTAAACTCGTAAATCTTAAGTATTATTAGGTAGGTCTACTATAAGCTAGGTTAGGCTATTAGGCTTCGTATCTACCTAATCTAGTCTATAAGTAATCTTAATATTAAATTAAGATAGGAACTCTATCTATTATACTTAGTAGCGATTTAGCTACTTTATTATTATAAACTATTCTAGATTATAATAGTTAGATAGTACGTAGATTAGTCGTATATCGTTAGATTTAGTTATAAGCTTATATTTCTATTCTTCGAATATCTTAATAATCGCTAGGAGCTTCTTATTATAGATATCGTAGTTATACTCCTAAGGCGTTATCTTCTTTAAGAAGTAAGCTACTAGACGAAGTATCCTATTAGGGTATATTTAAGATAGAACTTTAGTAAATATATAATCCGAGATATTAGTTTCTATCTAAATAGGGTATTTAGAGTTAAAGTATACTAGAATAGGTACTAATATAAAACGTCGCTTTAGCTCTTTAAAAGCTTTCTTATAGGTTTTATCCTAGTAGAAGTTATCCTTCTTAGTAATTAGATTCTTCTTTATTAAATTAGTAAGAGGAGTAGTAATCTTAGAGAAACCCTAAATAAAGTATTAATAGAAATTAATAAAGCTAAGGAATACGAGGATATCCTTTATATTAGATAGTCGCTACTAGTACTAGATCGCCTTAATCTTATCTAGATCTATCTCTATACTATTTATAGTAATAATAAGGCTAAGATATTTAACTTTCTTAATATAAAACTTATACTTATTAATATTAATCGGGATATTATATTCTCTTATTTTAAGGAGAACTACTCTTATATACTACTAGTACTCTTCTAAGATTCCTAATAAATAGATAAGTATATTATTAAGAGAGACTATAAAGAAGATATCTAGAAACTCTTATAGGATTAAGTTTATATATCGTTACTAGCTACTTAGACTATTATATAATCTAAAAGGTATTACCTTATACTTATAAAGTCTATATTAGGTAATAAAAGTAGTTATCTATTTAACTCTATATCGTATCTAGAGATTATTAAATACTACTACTATATCGAGCTTTATAAACTATTAAGCTTTATAGAGGCGATTAAGAGTCTCTTAAATAAGAGGTATAGGATATCTATCTTTAACTATAAAAGCGTTAAGCGCTTAATAGTCTATATAGACTTATAAACCTCCTATAGGCTTCTTTACGATTAGTACTAGAGAAGCGACTTTAGAGTTTAACTTAATAAGAGTACCTTTAGCTATCTCCTTATCGACGTATTTCTTAACTATAGCTAGTTACTCGGAATTTATTACGTAAGCCTTCTTATAGAGTATATTTATATCTATACCTTTTTAGAGATTAATAGTATAATTATCTAGACTATACTCTAGTAGCTTAAATTCTAATTTATATTTAAAGACGTTAACTAAGTTATAGTATACTTTAGATAGCTTCTCCTTTAGATCTAACTATTTCTCAAGCTTCTTAAACTAAGTATTAATATCCTCTAGGCTTATAGTAAAGCTCGAAATATTATCGCCTTTAGGATCTAAATCTTCTAGTAATAATATAAAGAGCTTATACTCTATCTCGAGTTTATAGTACTTTTAACGAATATATTTAGCTATATAGTAGAATATATTAGCGCTAATAATATAAATATTATACTCTTTCTCTTTAGTAGATAGTATATAAGTATAATTCTTCCTTCTACTATTAACTAATACTAGGTATAGTTGTCCGCTAGTATTATACTTAGTATAGTAGGTTTTAGAGTTAAAGTTAATAGTATAGTTCTTCTAGGAGATAGTCGGATCGTACTCCTATAACTAAGATATTCTAAATATAAGATTATACTAATTAAGGTTAGTAATATAGTAGAGATCTTATAAAATATAATTTCCTACTATAGTAGTAATTATAGCTATATATATAATTAGTTTATAGTAGCTATTAGCTAGCTTAAGTTTCTTAGGTTTTAATAATTTA
>JAASFE010002814.1:5404-18166 GCA_013365205.1 Pseudocercospora cruenta
AATATAAGGCCTTCTACCCTTTACTAGAAATATAGTAGTAGTCCGCTTCTACCGAGTAATCCTATTCTAGATAGCCGTACGAGAGCTACGATTATTATTATATAATAATCTTTTAATATTACCTACTTTCTAGCCTTAATCTAGTACCTATTAGATAAGGTTCTCGTCTTATATAGTAAGGGTTAGTATATTATATATTATATACGTAAAGCGGAGATACCGCTTAAAGCTAGCTAGGTACTAAAAATATAGTCTATAGGTAGGTACGCTACGAATAATACGGTTATAGGTACTAGATATATATAGAATAATATAGAGACTAAAATAATATATAGAACTAATATTTCCGACCTTATAATAGTTATATTTAATAATATATAGTATTATAGTTAGTATATAGAATATATAGTAGTAGCCCTCGATCCCCGCTAAAATTTATTTAGGCCCTTTTATAAGGTACTAATAACGTTCTAAGGGCGAGAATTTACTAGTAAGGACTTAGAGTAGGAAAGGGCCCTAACTAAGGTAGCTTAAAAAGTATATAACGACTTTAGTATAAGTCGCTAGCCTAGATATAATTTAAATAGGATAGTCTATTACTCGTAGTAAATAGTTGTAACTATAGTATACGCCGGCGTTTAGTTACTTAATTTTAGTCTATTAAACCCCTTATAAAATAGTATATAGCTTCTCTAAGATACTAGAGATCGGCTCCTATCCGGATCCGCTTATATTAAGTAGAATAATAAAATTTATTACGCCTTCCTAACGAATACTATAACGTACGATAGCGTATAGCTCTAGCCTAATTTACCTTACTATTCTATAAGTTTTATACCCTTTATTAGTAGTCTCTTATAATCTTGCCCGAAATAAAAGCCTAGCTATACCTTAGGGATTCTACCTAAGTTTCGAATAGTATATATATACTTAGTAGAGTCGTTAATATATTAGTAGCTAAATCTCGCGCTCTCCTTTTATTACTTAGCCCGCGGAATAATTTGTCTTATACGACTCCTTTTATCTACGTAATTATACGTAGTATAGTACCTTTCTATTAGCGAAATTATAAATCCTCGCCTTAAGTCTATCTATATAGTAGGGACTACTTAGGATAAGCGTTCCTATACGTTAGTTATATTATAATACTACTACTCCGTCCTATTACGTAAAGATTATAGTAGTAGTAAGGCGGCTTACTATATACTATATATCTATTAAGACTAAAATTAAAACGCCTATAGAGGAAGTACTCTAATATACTTATCTCTATATATATAAACGGCTATAGGTCCTTCTTATAAAGATAGTCTATCCTCTATACTATAGATATATCGTAACCTATACGAGCCTTAAAGCGATTATATAATTTTTCGATATTAAGGTTTAGAAAGGTTCGTTTAAGTAAGTCGCGATACCCTTCGCTAGCCTTAACGATATACTCTAGATATACGTTAGACTACTAGGGTACTACTCGGTAATTAAGGCCCTCGAGTACCTATTAAACTTTCTTATCTTAGGCTATACGTAGGAGAGACTCTATAGACTTTACCTACGAGCCTAGGCGACTAAGATTATATTATACTATAGCCTACTTTAAAGCGGATATTATATTCTAACGAGCTAGTCTTCTTAAATTAGTATATAAAGGATCCTTTCTAAATTCGTATACTTAGAGTAAAAGCTAGGTATAGTTATTTCGATAACTTTCGAGGACGATTCTTAATAATTCGTAGAGTTTAGCTTCTATAGATATAGAATTTAGTAGTACCTTTCGAACGCGATTAGATAGTATAACTACTATTCTTATTATTAATAATATTCGCGATATCCTCTAAACGTAGTTTAAGGCCTCGAGTATAAAACTTAACCTACTAATAGCTTTACTTAACTAACTTATAAAGTATATTAGATCTTAGGCTATTAAGCTATATTTTACTAAGTCTATTAGCGTTCTTAAGCCTCCTTAAGATATATTTTAGTATTTTTAGTAGCTTTATAGTATTTCTATTACTAGTAAGCTATATCGTTAGCCTATTTCGGTATTACTAGACCGCGACTACGATAACGCTTTTACCTCTAGTTTTAGTATTATAGAGCTAGTAAAGGTTATTTAGAAACCTACGCTATCTTATATTAAGAGGAGTAACTAAACTATTTTAAGGTTTTAGCGGCTATAAGGTAGTAGTAAAAATAAGAAAGGAATAGAAAAGCCTTAAATAATCGTCTATAGTAATAAAAATAAAGTAACTTAACCCCGATTAATATATTTTACTACGTAGGGAAGAGTTAGGTAAGACGCGTAACTAGGGTATAGTCGTACCCTTATCGCTAATAGATAATAAAACTATTATAATTTTCTACGTATTAATACTAGTATACTCCTCTTACGATATTATTAAAATCCGTAAGGCCTTTTCTAGGTACGTAATAGGACTATTCGCTAATAGCTAGCTACGCGGGCTATAAGATTATAGAGAATCCTAACTCTAAAGTTATTCCTAGTAGATACTATATACTTAGAAGTATATTATAAACTATTAGCGGGACTAGTTCCTCCTAAGCGTATAACGCTACGAAAGGTATATAGTAATTCCTTTAAGCTTTATAGCGATTATTTTAAGGTAAACTATATCTACTTATAATTATTAGCGATACGTAGCTATTCCGAACTTTTAAACCTACTATCTACGAATCCGAGGAAATCTCCTAGTCTCGTCCGCTACTACTATTAGGCTAGTAAGATTAGATTCTAGAGGCAAAGGCTAATAAGATCGTACCTAGAAGTATATAGACTAAGAATAACTAAATAGGTAGCTAGAAAGATTATATAAAGTTTACTAAGTAGAAAGGTTATATACGAATATTTACCTTACTTTCTTAAGATATATATAAAGGTTTTAATTTCGCTTTAATAAATAGTCGCTACGTTCTCTATATATTTACTAGCGTTATAGCTTCGCCTTATTAATATTATTATCGTATTCTATATAAGTTCCCTACGAGACTCCTAAGAGCCCTTTTAGTAATAAACGATCTAGCCTCTTCCTATACTATAGTATTATTTTATATTACGTATATACTATAAGCTCTACTACGAGTTCTTCTTATAACTCTATTACTTAGTAGCCTACTATTTTTTTCTTCTCCTTTATCGCCCTTACTTTCTTTAACTAGTAGGGCTAACTTAATATATTAAGGCGGACGCTAGTAAAGTTATAGTAAACGATTTTATAGTATAAGAAGTAGTATATTATAGATTATATTTACTAAGTAATACGGAATATAGTCGGCTACGAGTATAACTAGCTATATCGTAAGCGGCTAATTATTAGATAAGGCGTACTAATACCTAGACTAAAGCGTTATCCTTACGCGGGTTACCCCGCTTTATTAGCTCTAGATTAACTAGTTTACGACTTCGTTACCTATATTCTAATATAGTACCCGCTATTCTCTAACCTACTCGTCGATACCTCGCGCTAGCGCTAGTACTATATAGGTTATTTAAATCTTCTTCCTATTCTTTCTTAGAGCGCTATAGTAATTAGCTAGAGCGATATATAATAGACGATACTCCTACTAAAGTATACTAGAGGTACTATACTTCTAGCTACTTCGATAATTATAAGCGATTAACTAGTTAGTAGTAAAGAGAACCCGTACTATAGAACGTTAGCTACTATATAAAAGTACCTACTTAGAGGAACTATACTAAAGAAAGCCTACGCTAGCGAATAGCTATAAGAAAGGTAAGCGCTACGAGTCGAATAGCGGCGCGCGTAAAGAAGTATATTAGCTTAGTAGATTTAAAATTTATAGCTAATATAGGCGTAGAAGTATAAGTAATATAATTAAATCTTACCCTTACGAAAGCGGCTAAGAATACTATTCGATACCGCTATATTTAAAGAACTATCCGACGAGCGTCGTAAGCGGCTACGTAGCTCCGCCGAAGTAAATATATTTACGCTAGCTTTACCGGGAAACCTATACGAGGACGAATAGTATTTAATTATATACTAGGCGGCGAATAAATAGTAGCCTCGATAGTACTTCGAGTAGGGCAAAGATATAAAGATTTTATTTACTTAAAAGAGATCGATTTTAGCTAGAAGTAGGAAGAATTCCGATATAGGCTCTATAATACCGAGCTTAATAGACTAAGATAAGCCGAAGTTAAGAGCGTAGAAGAGCGCCGAGTATAGAAAGCTATAGTATACGACTATCCTTATAACTAAAGGTATTTTTATAGAGGAGTTAGAGCTAGATATCTTACGCGAAAGCTAAAGGGAATATAAACGTCTACTAGAACGAGGAGGAGGAATACCCGAGTACTCCCTATTTCGTAATAATCTTTTTAAGGCAACCTATAAAAAGATCTAGGATAAGAACGAAGCCCGAGTAATCTAAGATATAAGTAGGCTAATCGTCCTATTAGTAGAGATACTTACTATATACGGCGCTACCGCTTTAAAGTACCTAATCGAGAGCGTTAACTAAGGCTAGAATAATTCTATCCCGATTACGAAATTACGACCGTAGCCGGACTACGCGGTCGGCTTCCGCTAGGAGGTATTTACGTAAGACTAGCTTAATAGAATATACCCTATTATCGGCGACTTCGGCGACTAGTCGTACTTTATAGCTACCTAGTATATATACTTTCCTTTCCTAACCTACGAGGTAAAATACGGTACCGCCGCCCTCGATATTACTAACCGCTAGAACGCCTATAGTATTACTATTATAGTACGGGCGATAGTCGAGCTATTTTAGGCTATAAAGCGCGAGAAGGAGCTTTATTAAGAGATACTCGCCTTCTCGATTTTATATAACTATACGACTATAAGAATCTATAACTATTATATCGAAGTTAATAGCTTCGAGACGAAGTACTATCGCTATATAATCCGTAAATTTAACTTTACGGAACTAGATAGTAAAGAGAAATAGATAGTATACTAGTTTACGAAGAATATATACGATAACTAGATACCTACGTACTTCGAGTAGATTTACTTAGCTATCGATTAGATCCCTACCGATATTAGCTTCTTTATATCGTAGTTAGAGCCTCCTTACCCTAAGTAGTTATTAGGCTTATTATAAGACTTTAGCGTATAGAGTATTACTTACTCTAGTACTAGCTCTATCTCTATATAAGGCTAGGACGACTCGTAGCCTAGTAGTATTTATAACCCTATCGTTACTCTAGGTACTTTAGTAACTAATAGAGAATTTAAAGAGCTAAAAAGAGATACTACTCGAGTAGGACGTAAGTAACGATTATTAATAATAAGTATAAAGAACCTAAAATATTCTTCGATATACCTTAATAATTAATATATCTATTCTATTATAAGTTATATAAGTTAAAGTAGCCTATAGTATAATAGTAAGGTTACTTATTTTCCTACTAACTTTCTAGGACTCTTACGCTAAGTTCTTAATACTTTTAAGATCTTAGGTACGAAGGGCTTAGTACGGCTTATAAAGTTAAATATAGTATAGCGTTAGAGCTTAGTATCGTCCCTAAGTAAGCGAAGTAGGACCGATATTAAGTAGATATCGATATTAGTACTTATTTATAATACGATAATTATATAGATACTTTAGTATACTATATATCCTAAGCTATTACTAGAAGTATTTATACTATAGAGGTAGCTTATATACTAGTACTATAGCGACGAGGCTCGTAATTATACGCTAAATCGATACGTAAGGTCGTTAATCCTTATTTTATATTCGATAGATAGGAAGCTAAATCGTAAGTACTACTACTAAAATAGTAACTCGCCTCTAAGAACTATTTAGAGTAAAGGTATAAAACCTCCGCGGTAGACGCTTATATATATTCGTAGCTATAAATAGCGTAGCGGTAATATTATAAAACAAATCGTACTTAGGTATAAATATATCTCGTATTACTCGTTAATTAGCGACTAGCTTACTAGTAGATTAGACTATCGCTACTATCTATTCGTACCTTTATATATTTATATTTAGAAGTATACTAGCCTACTAATAGTACTATTACGCTATCTAACTATATAGCCTAATAAAAAGAGAATATTCTACTAATTAGTAAGGAATAAGTATATATTATAAGAGAAATAGCTAGGAGAGTAGGAATAGGATATATTCTAATAAACCTTATAAGCTAACTTTAATTAGCTAAAGTAGCGATATTTTAAGGTTTCTACGCGTTATAGTATAGTCGTATACTAAGATATATATAATATAATACGGAGGATTTTCTAGACTTCGAGAATTAGTACGAGTTAAATATTTATAATATAGTCTATAGGAATTTAAAGCTATAATAAATATATACTACTTATTAGTATTAGCTTATCTATAGGTATACTTCTAATCGATTCCTTAGAAACCCTATTAGTAGTTAGAAATATAGTAAGTAGTATATAGATTATACTATTACTATCCTACTAGTAGTTATAAGGGCGTACTTAGTTATTAGGTCTTAGCGCCAAGCCTTAACCCTATATATCTCTATAGTTCTTATAATTACTAAGTAGATTTAGAGATTCTAGACTTTTAGCCTATAGTACTAGGTTCTTATAATAGTCTATAGCTTATATTCTATACTATTAAGTATAAACTATTCTACTATATCTATATTATAGATTTAATTAGATAGACCCCTTATATAATCTTAGAGCGACGCTAAGACTAGTAAGCTAAGCTATCGCTCTATTATCTTAGAGCGATAGGAGCGGTCGCGAGCGATAGTATCGCTTACGTCGCTTATAACTATAGATAATATATCTCTTATATATTTAAGAACGTCGAGATACCCTTATAGCTTTAAGGCGTTTAACTTATATTACGATCTTACTAATTAGAATTATACCTTTATTCTTATTATTATTCTACTCCGAAGCTCTACTTACTAAGTCTCTCTAAAGAAGCCTATCTACGTAACCTAGCTTATTTATCTTTAAGTTAGTTAGGAAACGAGGTTATAATAAGAAGCTATAGTAAGGATATAGGCGGCTTTTTATAATATAGGATCTAGCTAATAGAGTCTAAAGAGGGGATCTATTTAAGAGGATAACGGAAGTATAAAGCGATTATACTAGGATATACTTAAGTATTTATAGCTTTATTTAATAAGCGGAGGTAGTATAAAGGTATAGAAGTCGAGTTAGTAATCTACGCTCGCTTAAGTAGTTAGTAGTAGATAGGGTATTCGTACTCTTATATATATTATATAAGCTACTACGAAGTCTTATATAAAGCGGTAGGTACCGACGCCTTATTTGCCTTAAGTAAAGAATAAAAGAAAAGATTATAGTATTAGGGAGCGCTTAGTTAGAAGACTATTCTTACTTAAATTTACCTAAGTAGGAGAATATTAAGATAATATAACTCCCTTAGGAGGCTATTATTTATTTCGAATTACTATTTTAGTCTACTTAGTCTATTTAGTCTATTTAGTCTATTTAGTCTACTTAGTCTACTAGGTCTACTAGGTCTACTTAGTCTACTTAGTCTACTTAGTCTACTAGGTATACTAGGTCTACTTAGTCTACTAAGTATACTAGGTAGATTAGGTCTACTAGGTCTATCGTACTTATATTAAAAGCTAGCTTTCTTTCTTATTCTAATATCCCTCCTTTTTATTCTTTAAATTTTAGTTAATAGTCTATTATAATTTACTTAAATATTAATTCTTCTATAGAATAATCTTAGGTAGAGAGGCCTACTATTTATTTCTATTTACGCTTAGAATACGTCTACTAATTTAATATTCGCTCTATATACTTTATATAGCGGATCTCTTATATTCTTATAACCTTTATTTTAAATCTCGGCTATAATCCTATAGCTATATCTAGTACTCGAAATCTTCTAAGCTAGGAACTATAAGATAGATAAAATTTAGCTATAAAGTATAGCTTAATATACGAGCTCCTATTAATATTAGCTCCTCCTACGTACGATAGGTTAAATTAAGATATAAAAGATAGCGCTAGGTAGGAGGCAATATAAGGACCCTAATAACTCTAGTATAATAAGCGTACTAGGAGTAGATAATAGTAGCTCCTTTTATATATCGACCCTATATAGGCTTAGTCTTTTACCTCCTATAGTAGATAGGACTTATAAGGTCTATTAAAGGGCCTATTATAGTACTAAGTATAAATATATCTTAGTCGTCTACCTACTATTAAGTATCTTACTATAGTAATCCTAACTAGAAGACTAGTCGGTCTAGTCTCTCTTTAGGCCTAGATTTAAATTATAAGATAATTTCTTTTACCTTATCTTTAGTAAGGAACTAGAGCTCTAGTCGAAGATTATAGTTATCCTCTTATACTAGGCCTATACTATTACTCTAATATACCCTAGCTATATACTCTAGATATATTTCTTCCTACTTATAATCCTTAGGAATTAGTACCTAGCTAGCCTTAGAGTCTTAAATAACACGTAAGGTATATTACTAGAAAAGTACTAGTATACTACTTATAAAATATAGAAACCCTATAGTAGTAAATTCGCGCGTAAATAGCTATATATAGGTAGGGTATAATTAACTACTATAGGTATTTAAAGGGCGTACCTACGATAGCCTTATATTTTATAAGATATTAATAGTATTACGCTATAACTTATCTTACTATATCTATAGTTCGTACCTCGTATAACTACCCCTTATAGAGGTATTAAGTATTAGTAGATACCTAGACGAGGTCCCTAGCTAGTAGTAGACTATATTATAGTCGCGCGAAGGAATTAAATATAAGTTAGTAAAGTTACTTAAAATATAAATACTTAGTTAGACTTATATAGGCTTACCGCTATATAAATCTTAGCGAGGATAGCTATAGACTATATAGGTAGCGTACTTATAATTTACTAAACCTAAGATATAGATATAAGTAATAGCTAGTCCCTACTCTAAATATATTATCTAATGCCTATCGCTATAAGTCTATATAATAATTATATAGCTCGCGCGTAGCTATACTAATCGATCGTATAGCTCCGCCTCTATAGATAGTACGTTAGTTAAGCTTAGAATACTACCTATTATACTTGCCCTCGATCGACCTTTATCTTTATAGACGTCGTTAGAGTACGAATAGAAAGGTATTATAGCGACGGCGATAGTCTAGGTAGGAACCTCTAGTACCTACCTATTAGGGTACTTATAGTTCTATGGCCTTAGCTTCTTAGGATTAGTATAGTGAAAGTCGGCGACCGTATCGGCGGCCCGCGTCTCTAGCTCCTCCGCCTCGAGGTCGTCCGTATCCTCGTAGCCCTTCTAAAGCATAGTGTAGTATAGCTGTCGCACGTCCCCCTCCTTGCCCTTATAGAAGCTGTTTACTACTCGTTCAATCTCCTAGTACTCTTCTCCGTCGATGAGGTCTAGAGAAGGCCTCGGGGTAAGGGAGAGCACGGTAGTTGGTGTAAGGCAATCTCCCATCCTATCCACGGTTCTAGGCGACTGTAAAGAAAGGCACGAGATCGTGCCGTCCGACAACTCCCCTCGCTCGGACCCGGACTCGAGTGTTTCGAGCACTTCAATGTTACCGCTCGAGTCCGCAGAGTCGGACGAGCTCGAGCTACACGGAGTAGACGCGCAATCGGCTTTAGAGTAGTCAAGAGCTGAGCAATCAAGTCTGAGCTGAATGGAAGCTGAGATACGCGATAGCTCGACCGCTTAGCCTGTCGACTGTCGCAAAGCCGCTTCGACACTCGGCAGGGGCGTTGGCACACCCGGCTCATGCACACACTGCTGTTCAGGAGTGGCGCGCAACGCTTGCTCGCTCGTCGGCAAAACGCGCGGCTCCTTAAGGGTGCGAGAGCATTCAGAGCCGCGTAGCCCTTGCGGCTGTTGGTGTCGGAGCTGGTCCATGGGCTCGTCGGCGCAGCCTGTCTAGTCGAGCACCTTCGCGATCGCCAGTCCAGTCGCAGAAAATAATGGGTGTATGGTTGGGACGGTCCTCCAGGGTCTGCCACTCGCGTAATCTCTTTTGAACGTCGGAACGGGCGTCTAAACAGTAGGCGGGGAACTTTACTACGCGAGGTGCCGCTAAGGCGTCCGGCGGCGTAGGACGCTTCCGCGCTAGAACGGTAGTATTCGCAAGCCGCTAAAGAGTTATAATAATTATACGAATATAAGGCGTTCGTCGTTAGAATATAAGCTCTTCTAAGCGTTACGAGATTAGATAAACTATAAGCTTATAGCGGGTACGCTAACTAGCTCTAATATATATCCTCGCCTACTTCCTTTACTAGCTAGCGGCGCGTATTACTACGCCTTAGAAATATATACTACCCTTATCGCCGCTAGCTTGTCCTTACCTAACTAATATAGACCTAATATACTTAGTTAGAACGCTATATAGTATATAGAAGACTCTCGCTATATCGATCCCTAGTAGCTCTACTACGTAGACGTACGGCGTTAAGAGGCCGCCTAACGCTTACTATACCGCCGCCGCGCCCCTATAATACGTAAGCTACTAGTAGGGCTAATAGCGCGAACTATTTAACTATAATTACTAATTCTATTATAGGATAAGCGCTATTAGGAGCGCCGTATCGTACGGCGTCGAGGGGCGCTTAAAAGAGCGTACTAAGCGAGCGGTTAAGAGGTATAGAGAGGGGATATAGGTAGGCTACTAGAAGCTATTCGACTATAAGCTCTAATTATAAAGAACTATATTAGTTAAGAGGACTTAGGTATATAGCGGCTATAGCGATTAGCGCCCCCGCTATAGTATTTTTAACCTAGTAATCGTAAGGTATTAAATATCGTCGCTACTAGGTAGTTATATTATAGGCGGGAGTTAACGTAGATAGAGGGTAGAGGGAGGTATTATATTATAGTTATAGGAGGAGGAGGAGATAGTAGTAGTAGGCCGCGAGATTAGACTAATCGTAGGTTAGACGTAGCTAGTATCGAGGTCGTCGACGATAGTAGTCGTATATAAGACGTATATAAAGTAAGGACCTATAGATAGAGAGAGGTTAATAAGAATAGAGAGGGTATAGATTATATAAGGAACGTAGAAGCTAACGCGAACTATAAAATAGAGGTCGCGCGCTAAGCGTAGCGATTTCTAGATTAGGGTAATACTAGTCTTAAGGGACGCTTAGACTACCTCGCGTAGGGAGCTAATTAAGCGCTCTATAGGCTCCTTCTACTAAAGGAGGTCTAAGGAAGTATCTAGCGGGTCTAGTAGATATAACTTAGCTTTAGGCGCGTTTTATACCTTTATATAATCTAGCTTTAGGAACGGCTAGATAGCTACTAGATAATAATAATATACTATTTAAAGAGATTATCTTATATAATATATTCTATTTAATATATACTATAAGCTCCTAATAAAATATTAATAAATTTTATAGATATATAGTATCTAGTAGAGCTAAAAGCCGTCTAGTCGCGATATATTAATTTATATATAAATCTTCTAGACTATAAGTAGCCTACCTACCTAAACTAATCTAGACGTAACTAGATATATTAGAAAGCTATAGAAATTCTTTAGAAACTAATATTTTCCTTTTTTCTAGATACTATTCTAGAAGTCGAAGATACGTATTATAATTTTATATTAAGCGTCCTTTTAAGGGAAGTTAGTAACGCTAGTATATACCTTAGAGGCTATATAGATCGATTAGATAGATTCTATAATACTAATAAATAAATTAAGATATAAGAAGAGTAAGGAAAGAGGGCTAGAGCCGCTAGATAAATACTACTTAGAAAATAAGGTATTTAGATCTATTTTAATCGATTCTAACGATAAGGATATACTAAGCGATATATTAAATAATAATCTAGCTACGCTAGTATAGTCTCTTAACGATAGTAATAAGTAGAGCGATTAGATAGAGCTATAGATACTTTTTAGTAGACTAGATACTATAGAAGACTAGGAATATAGACGACGCCTATATAATTATATACGCGATACTTTAACGCGTATAGATAATAATATAGTAGAGGTTAAGAGGTATTAGTTAGTATATTAGATCTTTTAGTAGGAGGTTCGTCGTCGTAATATTCGATCCGCCCTCGGTATTAGTAACGACTAGATAGACTAGGCCTTAGTAGATAGTACTAGGATAGAAATGTTCTCTACTAATATATAGGACTAGCTATTCCGTCTAGTTAAAGGCTAGACTTTTCTATAGCTCCGGAGGGAGCTCTAGAAATATATCTAGTTAAAGAGAGTTAAAGGTATTACCTAGAAACTAATAGTAGGATTAAGTAAAGAGCGTCTAATTAGGCTAGTATATCGCTAGATATATCTATTCGTACTAAGAGTAGAGTAGGTAGAGATACTATATTAGCTTATTTATAAGGTTACTAATACTATTTAGATTACGAAGACATTAGCTAGAAAGAGTTTAGCGTTCTAGGCGTAGCCGTTAATAATATAAAGGACGATAATTATTATTTTACTATTAAACTAGATTAGTCTAGAGTAATCTAAATATATCTAGCGACTTAGTAGAAATCTATTCTTATTTATATTAGATACTAAGGCTACGCTTACTAGACGAGACTAGGAGGACCTCTATATAGGCAAGTTTACTTATATTATACTTAGTCCGGAAATAGCGCTCTAGAACTAGTTTAGGAAGCTTTAAAATAAGCCTAAGTTTCGCTAGATACTAGGTCTAATAGCTATAAATAAATTTTATTTTATATAGTAATAGGGTATAGAGGGTAGTATATTTCGTAAGGAATATACTTAACTAAAGTAG
>JAASFE010002824.1:2603-18705 GCA_013365205.1 Pseudocercospora cruenta
GTTTATATTTTCGAAGAGATACTACGCGTTCGATACCTACGTATTACTACCTATACCCGACTATTATATATACGAGACGAACCGAGACCCGCCCTTTACTAGTAGGATATTCTAATCCAATTAGTCCTACTACTAGCCCTTTCCGTATACTCGTCCGCCTAGGTTTGTATAGGTTAAGGCTAATAATACTTTAATAGTCGATATTATTTTTAAATCTTTTAAGCTATAGTATTATATAATTACTTTCTTTTATAATACTAATATCTACTCTTATATTTTTTCTTAATAAAGCTTTTAAATCTATATTTCTTATAGAATATATTACTTTACTAAAATAAAGGAAACTAGTAAGAATAAGTATTATAGTAGTATATTAGTTACTAGAAAGCCTAAGTATTACTAGTATTAATAAGACTAAACGCCTTAAGAGTACTTATAATTATACTTAATAATACTAATTATATACTATTAGTAGCTAGTAAGAGCTCGTTAATTCTAGTTATAATTAAGCTAAACTAATTATTATAGAGCTCTAGAATCTCGCCTTCGCCTAGATATAGACTATTATTTTATATAGTACTTATTAGCGCTAAAGTTTAGAAGTATTATAATTGCGATCTTATCTAAGTAGTATATCTAAGTATAGTCGTAGCTCTATCGAGCTAATACTCTATATAGTTACTAGTTACTAAATATTTAAATATATAGCGCTTATAAGCTATATAAATTAGATTATCTATAGGAGATACGAAGCGTATAGAGCCTATAACGATAGTAACGACGATCGTATTTGCGTCCTCTCGTCTATTACGGGGTGACCTACTATGCTATGGTTGCTTGGATGCCTAAGGCATTAGCTTTCACACTTCTTCCGCGTTCTCGCGCCTCTCGTAGATAGTCTATCTTCGAGAACTCGTTTTGAACTATCTACTCAGTTGCCGCCCTTGACATCGTCTGAGTGCAGAAATAGGCTGGAACGTGTTCAAATGCTAGTTCTTCGCTTCGAAGAACGACCGAGCTCCTCTGCACAACATCAGCTTCCCGACATTTTAATAAGAGGTTGCTCTACGAGTGACTGACTGCGTGCCATATGTGTAAGTCTGACAACGCCCGAACTGGCTTCCAGTGGAAGTGCTATTGAAGGGCAGAGCGCAGAAGTTGTTGGACGATTTCCTTGCTATAGCTGAGAATCCAGTAGATATTTCCCGGCAACGGCGGATCAATGCATGTATTGCGTAAAGCTAGACTGCTGCCATTGAAGAAGTGAGTATACTCGTTTACCTTCAGCGGAGCACAAATTAACCTTCTCCTTACGACCACGCGATCTCCTACAGGTGCATTGAGCCCCAAGAATGCGTCGGAGCCAATGTAACCAGAGTCCAGGGTCAGCGCTGCTTCTGTGCCGTTCAACGCACACATGCCGAGTGTGAAGGGACATTTGGTGTAAGTCGACTCGAGGTTTATCCGCGGGTGCACATAGCAAGTTGCACTGAGATGGAAGAGGGCCCGCTTGGTAACATTGGCCAATTTCTGATCGAGCAGTCTCTTCAATTTGCGACATGTTCTCAACCGACTTATCGGAAGAAGGGCCAGCCTCGACTAGAGCGGGAAAGTTGTTATAGTCCACTAATTTGCAGACTGAATGTTTAAGTATTGGGCTAAGAAATATCTGACAGCAATGAGGGCAAACGGGACGGCCGGGGGGCAGGGAGGCAGGCATCAAGCAGTGGCCGTGGCAGAAGGAAGGCACTTCAACTTCAGAAGTGTTCCTCCACTCAGCCGTCGCTTCGCTCGGCCACCCTCAGGCAGTGCCTGTCCGATACTTTATCTTTTGGAAAGCTGTAAGTCTGCAAGCAAGGCTAAGGCCGAATTCATACCTTGTATCAAAGCAGAGTTCTTGGTACGTTCGCACAAGACAGTATGCCATCCAGCCCTCTCGCGTGAATCCTAAAGCTCAAAATTGGGGTATCACAATGCCACCATGGACCAACGCCCTATACCAATGTTCAAAATCAAGCCAAAGCCATTGCTCTTCCAGTGCTGCTCTTGACAGTACTTCCGTCTTTCATTCGTACCAGATCCCCATCTTTTTCAAATTCGTCCGGCGTGTGTGCTGTCCCAAGGTGCTTGACTAGCGCATCGACATCACGACAGATACAGTCAATATCTCTCCACTTGTCGCAAAGCACGCACGCAAAGTGACCTCTTCCATCTGCTGTATGGCACTTGACCACAAATCGCGCATCCATGCGATAATCGCGATTCTTGACCTTCTCCGAATTGTTGCTACCTGACTTCGGGAAGTGCGTCGACAGAACCCACACATCGCGTGTATCGACCGGTATCGGAATGTGGCAAGCAGGACAAGCATGAGTTCCACTGCGTGAAAAGGCTTTGTCGAGGGGCCGCCACGGATCTTTCTGAAGGTCTTTCGCATATCGGCAAAAGAGTGCTGGTGGAGGTGCGGGTAAAGATTTGATGGTCTTGGGGCCTGGCGGAGGCGAGCCACGCGCGGAACGCTGCGAGAGAGGCGGCGACTGAACAGCAGTAGGCCTGTTTGGCGACGCTGGCGACCTGGGAGGTGCGACAGACGCAGCGCGGACCGATTTGACTGGATCAGAGTTGGCTTTGTGCGGACGATCTTGCTCCCATCCTGCATTGACCGGCACCTTGTCTGTCGGCGCGAGAGAACCTCTGCGAGACTTCGGCGGAGGCGCCCAGTTGCTCGTTGGCGGTGGCTGTCCTCGGACGGATTGCGCACGAGAAGGTGCCCGACTTCTGCCGTCATCTGGAGCACCTCTCCCCATCGGAGGGGGTGGAGGCTTCCATTCCGGTTCGTCAGGCAGAATGCGAGCAGAAGTAGCTTTGTGCGATGCTGCTCTGCCAGGAACTTCATGTGACGGAACACGCACCGATTGACTCTTGCGAGGCTCGTCCCTTGCGCCATTTGTCCTATTTGTTGCCGCTACTGTAGCGGCAGCGGTTGCCACCCCTGCCCCAATGGTGGCGACAGCAGACGGGTCCGCATGCTTGTCGCCCTTCTTCTTGTCAGGGGGTGGTGCAAATGGGTCTGGATACGACTCTTTTCGTTTGCTTTCGGTAGGCGCCGCGAACGGATCAGGATGGTTCTCTCTTCTCCTTTCTGTCGCTGCAAAAGGGTCGCCATATTGATCTTTTGGGGCTTTTCGTGGCGGCACAGGAGCAAAGGGGTCCTGGTACACTTCTCTGGCACTGCTTGGTGCTGACCGATATGACCCCTTCCTTGAGAACTGCGCAGCAACAGGCTCACGTTCATATACATCCCTGCGATCCGATGATTGACGCTCCCATGGCTTAGGCGGTGCAGCTTCGGCAGGTGGCAGCGCTTTCATGGGCTCATGCCGTTCAGGTGCAGCAGCCGCGTTCGCCGGTGGAAGCGTGTCCCACGTTTTGTCGCCTTGTTCTTTCCGCTGCTGTTCGGCGAGCAGGCGATCTCGCTGTGCATTCAATGCTGAAATGGATCCGTCACGGGCTTTATCTTGCGCCATAATGATCTGGCGCATGTCGTCTTCGGTCAGTGCTCGGTTATCTGAGACTGCGCCTTGCAATACACTGATCACGACCTGCTGTAGATCAATGACTTGCTTTTGCAGTGCATTTTCAGTGACCACTACCAACATGTCAGTATGCGCATTGCTCCAATGCTGCGCGAGATACCTACAGTCGCCCTGCGCAAAGTTTTGGCCAAGTTGACCAACGTTCTGCTCATATGTCTCCTCCAACATGGCTTTGGATCTCCCAGTGGCTTGCGCGAAATCGTCGTTCTCCATTGGACTGTCACGTCGAGAAGCTCGACTTCGAGCCCTGCTGCGTCGGCTGCTTGCCCTTGACCTGCTTCTCGAGCGTGATCGTGAGCTCGATCTTGACCGCGATGCCTTCTTATCCTTAATTGATACTTCCTTCCCTTTATCGGCCTTATTCTCGAGCTCTCCTAACCTTGCTTTGAGCTCCTCGAGGCCCTTGTCCTGCTTGTCATCCACGCCTTGTTGCTGCTTTTTCGCATTTGCAGCCTTCTCCTGCTTTTCCTTGATCTTGTCATGTAATGCAATGGATGCCGTGAAAGTGCCAACGATCGTTGAGACCAGTGTCGCGATGATGAATGTTTTCTGGGAGTCGTCAGCCTGCAGATCTCCGCTTTACCACTGGGCATCCATGCGTACTTTGAGCGCTTTTTCCTCTATCATGTTAGAGTAGTTCATATTGGGCTTCGGAATGCCGTCCGCCTTCACAAGCAGTCAGTAGGGACCAGATGCGCGGCGCGCTCGCGAGAGATCCTTCCCATTTGAGCACGAAGAGGAGTAGCACTCAGTTGATAAACAACGGCATGCGAGGTGACACTACTGGCAGTGCCGAGCAGTTGGTACGAGGATCCTCAATAGACTCTGTCCGACAAGGAGGCATTTATCGTTGAGCATGCACGAATGCGTAAGCCGGGAGGACCAGGAGCACAGCGACCAGCGCTGCCAGCGATGCGAGTCCAACATGGCGATCGATTGTTCCACGTTGCAGCGACATTGCGTCTGCGACAGACTTTGCGGCTTCACATTCCGCGAGGCGAACGTCTTGCAATGGGATGAACCTTGTATGCGTGCGAGTATAATTCCCAGTTTCAGGACGTGGCAGTCGGCATTCGGGCTGCCGGTACTTCGTTGGGCAGCAGTTACTTCTTCATCTTGTAGCGATCGACCATATCGCTTAGACGAGGGAAATCTCCGGGTGGACAGCCTGGATGCTACAGATGCAGATGGTCGGAGACGACTATCTCAGCCTTGTTGTGGAAGCCCGCGTAGAGAGGTGAGACGGTTTCAGCGAGAGGTTGGAATTGGCTTCCGTCGGTGGCCTGACTCTCTCCCGGAGCCGAGCGCGATGGACCTGCATCCCGATTCCTTTCAAAGTTCCTTCTTGCTTTTCGTCTCATCTTTAGATGACCTTGCTCAATTCCAGCGCCAACGAGTCGGAGGTCGGTTATCTTGTTTCACAGCACAGGGTTGATCATACACTGCGAGTGTATGTATTATGGCCACGTCCTCGCGGCGCAAACGAGACTCTAGCTCGGCATGTTCGCGGCATGCCGACCGAAAACCAGCGGTCAGGACAATTTACATGGATCCATTGCCTCTTGAGGCACGCGTATGCATCGGACGAGATCGCCGATTGAATGTCAGCCTTTGCTGAGTTTCTGGTCTGAATGCTTCCCGTTGAGGATGTTGCAATTCGAAACCTCTAATGAGGCCAGAAGTGGACGACACAACACCGTAGAACTACCGAGTCCGAAGCCGCCAGCAGCTTTCATCGAGCCTGCTATGCCTTGTATCGAGGCATCGTTCAACTGGAGTTCAGATGTGATCAATGAGTGGCGGATTGTATGCATTTTCCGGCTGCAGATCACGCATAAGACCTATTGCGCTTAGGGAGCCAACATGGAGTGAGCTCAGTTCTGTCACCTTGGGCACACGCTCTGAAATAATAGCTTTCACATGACGACATGAATTCTTTCCAGTCTACCGAGAAGCAGCTCAGACCAGGCGATGTATATATGCTACATACCACCATCATCGCCTTTGCCACAAGGCATCAGTCTACACAGGATTGGCCTCAGTACGGCATGCGCGCTCGGTGGCCAATTGAGACTCTCTAGCGCACGTCAGCTATGGTGCAGACGGTCTTCAAGAGCCATAAATAACACGCGCATTGCAAACCCGCTGCACTTGTGCTTCAGGTAGTATGAAATCTTTCCAAGCGATAGTCATGTTGACCATCTTCAGGAGACCACAGTCGTCTACGAAAGCATCAAATCTGCGCTGACGTTGGTGAATAGCTCTTGGCTATTGTCGATAGCTCTATTGGACTCCGCTGTGAGAATAACGCAACTTTGCAGAACACGAAACCTTCAGACAAGAACACTGTTCCATTTGATCACGGATAAGGCGGTTGCTGAAGCAGTGGGCAACGAACCAAATCCCGAGACAGTTTCAGCAGGTCTGGGGCCTGCATTTCCAACAGCTGCTATCTCCTCGCTAATGCATTTCGACCTGGGGAGTTCTATATTGACACATTCCTGCAGCGCAGATCGCATGTGACGAGGCAGCGAAGAGGGAAGAAAAGCGCCGATTGATATTGACATCTCACAATATGGCTTTGCTAGAAGCCATAGTGGCGGCCATGGCGACTGCTGTGCGGCACTTGGGGTTGCGTAAATGTTCACACGAGATCATATCATGCCAGGTACCGTACTTCACTCGGCCGCGTTCCTGGCTGGTTTTCATTTAAAGAACAGGTGCGATTACTGATCGACACTCGCGCACGATCTGCAGCAGATCTTACTTGCCGCGCTGCAGCTCAGTTTTACAGCTTTCAATCCTCTGAATCCTTCGAGCCCTCAGACAAACAAAACGACAATCTCAGCCGTACGAGGAGCTGTGTCACCCTCTTGAGAATTCGCAACTTGTAACAAAGCAGACGTCACTGTCGTTAAAGGACCTGTCGTTTCCCGTATTAACAAATGGCTTTCAGCAACGCAGCAATAGTTACAACACTGCTCTTCAGCAGCCATATCCTCGCACAAAATGCATCCTCTGCAACTGGGGGACGAGTCTATCAAGGCTTCAACTCCGGAGCTCAAATGACCAATTCCGAAGCCAAAACAGAAGATGACTTCACCAAAGAATTCCAAACAATGCAGAAGCTGGCGTTCTCACCTGGCCTCTTCAATACAGCACGACTGTACACGAACGTCCAAGCAAACACGATCTCGGACCCACTGTCCGCGTTTCCAGCCGCGATCAAGACCAACACATCAATGCTGCTGGGAATCTGGGCTTCGGGCTCAGACAACATTACCAACGAGCTCGATGGTCTGTCTAAAGCACTCGACCAGTATGGTGCAGACTTTGCAGACCTTGTGATCGGAATTTCAGTCGGCAGCGAAGACCTGTTCCGATTCGGAAGTCTTGGTCAAGAACGTGGAGCCGGCATTGGTGCTGGTCCCGAGGCGATTGTTGGCTTTATCAACGATACTCGTAGAGCAATCGAAGGCACGCTTTTGGCAGACAAGCCCATTGGACACGTTGAGACTTGGAGAGCTTGGGCGAACGAGTCCAACTCTGCTGTAGTGGAAGCAGTAGACTGGCTCGGAACAGACATTTATCCTTTCTTCGAGAACGACACGACCTTGAACGGTGGGCTGCCTAACACTTTCGCCAATGCAGTGCCAATCTTTCAGCATTTCTACAACAGGACTCTCAACATTCCGCAGGGAAAGCCGGTGTGGGTCAGTAGTCTTGTTCCACTCTCCGAAAGCTGGCTTCTTACTAACATCTCTTCACCTAGGTCACTGAGACAGGCTGGCCGTACGAGAACACCGGTCCAGCGTGGGGGGAGGCGGAGGCATCCCAAGCAAACATGGCCGGCTACTGGCACAATCTTGGCTGCGCAGATCTCTTTGGAAGAGTCAACACTTTCTGGTACACACTGAAAGACGCTGATCTCTCAGCGAAACAGAAATTTGCGATCACAAGTGAGGATCTTTCCACAACCCCTTCGTTCAACTTGACTTGTCCAGCTGGCTCTGGAGCTCCAGCGTCGATCAACACAGAAGAGACAGCATCTTCTGGGGCGGGCACAACGATGAAGAGCGGGTTGGCGGTTTTGATTTCAGCATTGGCTTTCGCATTGTTGGTACAATAGAGCTTTAAAGCAGAGAAATGGGGACAAGACAGAAGCTCAAGCATGATAAGATTGCGAGACGGAAAAGACGGATAATGTGCCCCTAACAGGATTGATGTGAACAAGACGTTGTGCGTGGTGATAGGCCAGGCTGCCTCTCATCATCACTGCCGGTGACAAGTCCTGTCACATTGTTCAGGACTTCGCGGTGACTATTGCAATTCGAGTCTGACGACATCTAATGATGTTGCCCCTATAGTGGTTTGCTTCATTTCGCTCACATACTGATCCAAGTCGGTGTCTCTCTGCTTGGTCAATACTTTGCAGCGCCGGTCTTCAAGAGTGCGAGCCTGACTAGTGCATTGGACGTAGAGCTGCTCATTTCAAGACCCAAGAATACCCTGCCGCTATGCAGTATCATGCTGTCAAGTAAGCAGTGTTTCTGCCGCAATGCCTGCCGTTCCATGTCAAAAGCTCTTCGATCCTATACTGGAACCCTCCTCCCATTCCCTGTTGTCCCCATCGCATTGCTCTCCACCTCGCTTATCACGACTGGCCTGATGTTCAGCTTAGGCGATAGACACACGATGCCTGGTCCTGTACGCACATCGCGAGGAAGTATTGAGCCAGACAAAGGAGAGCGAGGACCAGCCATCGCAGAACTCCTTCTTCTTGCATCCCATCCAGCTTCAACCATCTTAGCTCTGATCGCTGGCTTGGAGTCTCTGGTCAAGTCGATCAGGGTCTCTTCGGCAGTCTTCAATCTCCACTTCATATACTTATAGACGTAGCCTTGTCCGGTATGGAGCCAAATGCACAAATTTCTAAGGGTTCTGCACTTTCGGTCGATTTTCTCCAGGTAGCTGATCAAGAACCATATTCTTTCAGAGGCCACTAGAATTGCAGTCATCACAGTGATCCATTCCCAATACGAATGCGGCTCCAATATATGCGGACTGTTGGCTGAGTATGGAGTTTGGGTCGGGATATACGGCACATTGAAGGCGCACGTTCTCGGCGGCTCGTAGATCGGGGTTGGTGCGAACTGAGTATTGTTCTGTACCATCGCGGAGAACGACAGTGCAGCGCTGACCGGCAGCGATGTGAGATATTCCGTAAGAGCGTTCATAGTTCGTGAAGTCGTTGCAATACTCTATCCTTGAGCACCCAGTGCGACCAGCGCAAACGAAATCGAAGTAGAGGAGAATCAATGTGATTGCAAAAGGAGTAGAGATAGATGGGCGAGTGAGAGTCGTCAAAGCTCAATTTTGCTGAGCTTTGTTTCACATAACATTGCGAGAACAATGCAATCGCGCTCGTGGGACCGATCCCTCAATTGAGGACAAAAGCTGTAATTAGTGCACAATGAACCCAATTCAGCACACGAAACAAAGCCGTTGGCCAGCAGCCTCCCTATCGCGGCTCGTGTTGCGGAAGCTTGCAGAACAACTAGAGAGAGGCCAGTCGCCCATGCAAAGACATCAAATCAGAGCTACAATTAGCTTCTCCTCAGGTTCTCACGCATGGTTGTGTCGATGTCTGCTTAAAGGGCCATGCATTAGCACATGCCTTCGGTCTCCTCACGGGGAACGCACGGCGGTTGAGAAATGCCTAGGTATTTACCACCCTATAAAGCTATGTCATCTCAAGACGTGATGCACACGTTCTGCGCTCAACGCTCGAGACCAGACTGTTGTCTTACGACGCAACGATCACCACTCGGGCCGTGGAACGGACTCAAGTATCGTGCCAAACTTCCCCATATGCTCGCCAGATGCTGTAGGTGGTAGGAACTTACTCTAGAGACAGAGCAGTGATGAGTTCAACCCAACACTTCACGCCTTGACTTGGAGTTCGGATCGAAATATGGCTTTTCACCAAGCGACACCACGCGATTGCCTTGCCTGCTGCCATAGTAGTCGTTGGTGGCCGTGTGGAAGACCGATCGACTGTGTTTGAATGTTAGCAAGCAACACATATGTCGGAGAGATTTAATGCTCAACTCACTTATCCCAGATTGCCAGATCATTCTTATTCCATCTGAATCTTACTTGGAGATCATGATTGTTCGCCACGACCTGCAAAAAATAGTCCTTCAAGATCTCACTCTCCCTCGGGTTGACTTCATCGATCCAGCCTTCTCGCACTTGGCCTCCCGCGGCGAACAGAGACTAGAGACCAGTATTAGCAAGGCATTCATGGATGGAAAGGGATTGGAGAACTGCTCTCACCTTCCATCCAGTAACAGGGTTCGTCCTAATCACGGGGTGACTGGCCTTGAACTCGAAGCCCACATTTTCCGGTGCACCTCGCTCCCCATCAATCAGCTCGATCCCGTTCCGCTTCGCCGTACGCAGAAATTCAGGCTGATAGTGCGTTGCGGTCAGAGATTCCGCCAGCTTCTGAAATGCAGGTGACAGACGATCGTAGGCTTCGTAGCCTGAAGCCCACAGAGTGTCGCCTCCGGCATCTGAAGGAGTCTGAGTGATCTTGAGTATAGCATAATCGGATGGGATCTGTTCGAAAGTGATGTCTGAGTGCCATCCATCAGTTGCAAGATGCTTTGATGCAGCCTTGTATCGTTCATTGTCGTAGCGGCGATTCTGCTCTGAGGAGATGACCGAGACTTCATCGTCGAGCTGTTTACCATTCTCATCTACTGTGATGCCTCTCTTAGAGTTGTACAGAGCGTGTCTGTGTAGTCCTGAAGTGGCGGGTTTACCGGTCAATTCTCCAAGCTTTTGGCCCAGGATTTTCTGGTCGTCAATGCGGAGGTCTTGGTTCCGGAAAAAGACGACACCTCGCTGTGACACCAAGATCGCAAGATCGCGGACCTTGCGGTCGTCTCCCACGATGTGGCTCAACTGTAGTGTTGGGAATTCCCTGCCGATGATTTTGGTCACATCAAAGCTTTCGTACTGGTCTAGCGAGCCGCTAGAGGCCAGTGGCTCTCTCTGTAGAGCGTTGTCATTGCTTGAGAGCTTCTTTACGCCATTTACGATGGTTGGAATAGCTGGGGCAATTTCTGGTTCGATGGCTGCTGGAGACATGGTCCTGTGCTTGAGCGCTTATGTCAGGAAGTTGAGGATCTGGAATTGTCAGAAGTCAGCACACTCGGAGAGCGGCACGATATATTTATGATGATTCTCGCAGCCTCAAGCTCTTGGAAGCAGCGAATGTCAAGCCTGGATCACGACATTGCACCGCTCTTTGTGTAATCTCGGCAACAGCAGGACTACCGAGCTTGCGGACAGCGCCTGTGCGTCTAGCACGGCGTGGCATGGGCACGAGTATCGATATTGGGAGTTCCAATGATAAGCCACGGGGAATAATGAGGGGATTATGAGCAAAGAAGTTGTGCTGCGCCGATTGTGAAAGCGTGAAGTCGGATTGCGCAATCATTGGGGCCGGATGGTGCTAGGAAGGGAGGCTTTATGAAGAAGGGAAAGCCTTGTTGATACACAATTGCTATCTCGTGACTCGCGATTGAGCTACGAAAGTAGGTTGCGGAAGCGTGAGTTGTCGATGCGAAGAAGTGGTAATGAAGATTTGACGTGAGCGTGAGCGTGAAGTAGAACTAGATGCTACAGTCGGCTGCCGCCAAGCCACAATCTTGGCGGCGTCGACCAAGCACCTCGCTGTCTCCTTTGCCCATCACGAGTTGAGACTCAACACATTACAACCTTTCTCCTCCAGACCTCCATCTTCGTGCCAAGAAGATTCCCAAGTCGCAAATCCGACCGTTCCCCATTCACTTAATGTGAGCAGCGATGCGATTCGTCATGTACTTGGTCACATTCCCCAAGAAGATACTCGCCAACACCGAAAGCACGCCGAATGCAATCGACACATACCACACGTACGATAGCGCGTAGGCGTAGGAGTCTTGCGACGCCCGGGTGGCTGCTTCAAGGACCTCGGGCGTCGCACCTGCTACCTTCGCAGCACTTGCTGGAGCTGTTGCAAATGCTTGTACGAAGGCCGGCACTTCAGACATGGCCAGTCCAGCACTTGCTGCTGCAGTTGCCAACGCGGTGGGCAGTCGCTTGGCAAGTCTGGTGGAGAAAACGTTGAAGTAGATGGTGTAGCCAATCGAGCCTCCAATGGTGCGTACCGACAGCGAGAGCGCTCCAGTCGTCGCAAGAAGTGAGTCTGGGCTCGCAGTGAGGGCAATCGTAGCGGCTGGAATATATACTCCGCCCACTCCAAATCCGGCAATGGTGCCGAGGGCGACAGCCATGCCTGGTGTGTCCGGCGTCACTGCAGCGAGAGCACCACCAAATGCAGCTGCGAGAGCATTAGCGGACGTATAACGGTGCCTACATCTACTTACTCACTCATCAGAACTGTGGAGAAGATCAGAAGCTCTCGGTTGTGGCCTTTGAAGACAGACAAGAGTGCGTTGACAACCACAGCACCTGCCGTGACGTGACGCTGATGCCATAGCCAAGTCCCTTGAGCCCGACTTGTATTGGGTCCGGATCGAATAAAGTGGTGAATGTGAGCGGGAAAAAGTTAAGCAGTGAGTGCAAGTTCATGCCGGCCACGAATGCAACCACGAACGCCTTCCAGATGATGTTATTATCCGTGATTAGCTCCTTTGGCACGATAGGGTATTTGGCTCCTTTCCATTCCCAGAGGACAAATGCAGACATGAGGGCAAGGCCGATGAGAAGTGTGCTGAGCACGTAGGCGCTGGTCCAGCTATGGGTATAACCACCGGACCCCAAAGCGACGAGGCTACTCCTATATTAGCCATTGATTGCACATTCAGGTGTTCAGAGACACCCACAAAAGCGATACGCCAGTAATAGACAGCAGAGCACCAACATAGTCTATTCTCCGCAGGATATCCTTTTTGCTCTCATGTGTCGAGACGTTTTTCTCTGGAAAGAAGGTAGCGACTATACCGGCTCCGAATATGCCGTTGTAAATGCTAGTCTCATCAGCTCTGCATTAGTAGCTTCGAGACATGCACTTACAGCGAAAGCCAGATCGTCCACCGCCATGTCGATCGACTGGAGATCAGTTGGCTGTACATCACGTAGGGTGTGAATGGGAAAAGGAAGGCTGTACAGATGGCTAGGTAAGTGCCTCGCTTCTTGACGGGTACAATGGAGGCAATTCTGACAGGAGGTGTCAGCAAGCGTAAGGTGTCAAGTACACATTTCACTTACCCAGCCAGTGCGGTAAGCTCAGTGATGGCAGCACCGCCGCCGATGATACCCATTCCAGCACATGCCTGCGAGAAGCCATGCGCCGTACCGACGATAATCAAACCAATGAGAACAAGCGCTTCACCGAACAGGACTACATTGCGTTGACCAAGGATGTCTGCTAAGTATCCACAGAACGGCGAGACAGCTCCAATAGCTAAGGTGTAGCTGACCGTCAGCCACGAACTGACTGACGGGGAGCCCAGATCTGGGACGATGTAGCCTAGCGATCCGCCAACGAAGAAGAGAGGAATCTGTGCTCCTATACGACGGATCAGCATGTGGACAGTTCTCACGAATGGTGACAGCTCTACCAGTCCAGATGCCGCAAAGCGAAGCTGTGGCAACGATAGTTTTTGCCGTCCATTGGATTTTCCCATTTTCGAAAGGACTGCCAGCATCGAATGCACTAGTCTTCTCGATGTCTGGAGACTCCACATGCTGGGCACCATGCTTTTCGTCAATGTGGGCGTCTTGCATTTTGCGCAGTCAAGCAAGATCGGCATTCACTTGTCGCGCCTACAAGAACTGAAGGGAAGGACATCTATATACATACACGTCCCTTTATGCTTTGCACGAACTATCGAACTTACATTTACCGCCCATATTCAGCTGAGTGCTCTACACTTCGTTATGCTTGTCTCTGTGAACAAGAGACTGTCTTCACCTCACGCGAAGGTACAGACTCCATTGGGAATGGCCGACCCCATTTGGCATAGGATGGGTTGTAGAAGTCTCGAAGCATAGCAAGAAGCTTATTTACAGCGAAGCTTATTGTGATCGCGAGTCACTTCATCTCAGGCGCATCATTTATGACTTGCACGTCAAAGTCATCGACCAGGCTGAGACGCCTGAGTGATTCTCGAGAGACTGTATGAGCTCACTCCAGATTGTGACATGCTGCTTAGCAAATGGCAGCGAAGTCGGCACATCATGCGGCCCGGATCCTTCTGAGTTCGGAGGCTCATGCGCCACTCACTCTTATCTCACCTTTATCCTGCCAAGCGTTGAGACAGATATTGTCGAGAAATTATCGTCAACAGCAGAGACAACTCCCGCAACGCCATCAGGATGGACGCAAAGCGAGCAAATCTCCTGTCTCTTCCAGTCGAGCTCCGCCTACAGATCTACGAGTCCGCCTATGACGCCAAATACATAGGCTCAAGATTGGTCTGGCTGGATGGGTACCACCTCCAAATCAATGGCAGCGTCGTCCCAAACAATGTCACAGACGAGCAGAGTAGACTATCTGGTTCGCCGTACACTCTGCTTAGAGTATGCCATCAGCTTCGAAACGAACTTCTTCCTATGTTGCCCGCGATGAAGGATATAACATTCCACCTCAACAATCTTACCCAAGCGGATCTACAAGACTGGCTCCAGTGCATCCCTCTCCAAAAGCTAGCCTTGATCCGCAGACTCCGCATATCAGGTCTGGGGCCGTGTCACTTTCCACGAGCCCAGCCCACAACAATCTGCGACCGGTCACTGTATCTAGATCTCACCGCCTTCGAAGACCAATTCAGAAAGGACAATTTCCTCGACACGCTTGCTCATGCTTCAGGCGGACGTTACAACAAACAGTTTCACAAGGGATTCTACCTGGTTCGGCGATTGGATGGATGCGTGCATATTCCTCGATCTCAGAATCATCCTAGAGGGAGCATTGGGCAGTGCAATTCTGTCGTCGACCAACAGCACGCAATCGCTGACATGGTGAGCGATGATGGAGACGTGATTATAACAAGGCATGGTTTGGGGGCTTTGTTGGATGCTGTAATGAGAAGTCAGTTACCTGGCGGGCCCGGGAGGAGGAGGATGGGAGGGTGAAGACCGTCCAGGTAGCTAGGACAATGCGAAGAGCCATGCGCAGCATAGATTAGGCTTCTGAACTGTCCGGAATTTCCTATGAGGAGGTCACTGTGCGCGCATATTCTTGTGTCGAAATTTCAGAATCCTACAGCAAGTTCAAGTATTTTCAGAGCGGGTTCACCTACTTGCAGCCAAGAGCGGACGTGTTTCTTTGCCCGGTCCATGCTGGATGTCCGGTCTGATAAGCGATAATAGCTCGGTTGTAAAGGCAAAGACTGCGGCCTTGCATATGTAGCATACAAGCTGACCGATCTGGCATAATAAGCTACCTCCACTCAGACTTGTGGGCTTTGAAGAATTGCGTTGCGTGAATGTTGCGACCGGGTGCACGTGACAGATTAGAATTAGGGCTAGCTTCCGAAACAACCGACAACCAATTACAAACACTCTATATAATTCTTCGCCTATAAGCCTAAGAACAAGCCGTACTAAACTAGCCTACTAAATACTAATATAATATAATATGTCGATTATATCGATACTATAAGTCCTAATAGCGATAGATATTAAAAGAGGACGAGTAGAGCCTTAAAACCTAGGTCAAAGCGTGGATTGCCTATTTGGCTTCCGGATCGGGAATCCAACGCGAATCCAACGAATCCAACGATCAATTAAATGATCAATAAATATTGATTAACATTCTCAGTCAAATATTTAGTATTAGATATATTGGCTAGTATTAGCTCAGCTTAGTTAGCAATGACTAAGCAGCATTAAATACTAATATTAGTATTTAGAGAATACTCTTAACGAGGCGAATACGATTAGCTACTATTTCCTATTTGGAACTAGTACGACAAGGGTCTCGGCTTGGCATAGCTAGAACCCTCTATCGTATTTAATAGACTCTAGTACCTCGATCTCTATAGAATCTAATTACGAAATAAAAACAAGGGACACGTAGTAGTACGCGTAAGCTATTACGCGTACTTAGAACCTACTAGAATCCCTCTAGCTAATATATATATAGGCGAGTAGAATCGCTCTTAAGCTAGCAAGAAGAACAACAACTATCTACTCTACGATACTTACTACTATAACTTCCGATACTATTTACGACTTCCGCACGGATCTACATTAAGCCTTGCAAGAGGTTATAAGCCCGGGTAGCTCGTAACTACTCGGAAACCTAAGATAATACATACCTATAGATAAAACCGCTATCTATAGATATCTATATCTATCTATACCAACGACAAACCGAGATAATATACGATCCTATCGACTAAACCGAACGATTCGATCGAAATACGAACGATATTATCTATCCCGAAGGCCTATAAGACATAATAGGCCTAATAAACGATATA
>JAASFE010002861.1:6778-17076 GCA_013365205.1 Pseudocercospora cruenta
TAGCGGAACTAGCCTTATATCTATTTAGACTATTCTTACTAGTAGGAGGTAGTAGTAGTTGTACTAATATCTTATTAACTTAATCCTCTTTATTAGGAAGCGAGCTACTAATATAGCGACTAGAGATAGAGATTATAGTTAGAGGTTTCTTAGGACTAAGATCTTATATAGTAGGCTTATAATAAGACCCGAAATACTTAAAGACTTTAGTACGAGAAGGTAGGTTAATCGTAAATAGGACGCCCTTACGTCTACTACTACTAGATAGGATAGGAGTCTCTTCTATTATAACTAAAAGATCTCGTACCTTCTAAGTAGGCTTAGGAGGTACTTAATACTTCCTACGACCGCGCTTATTATTATCTAAGGTTAATTCTTTAATAGTAGACCTATAGTATTCCTCTAATTAGCGAGTAAAGTACTTACTCTTACGCTAGTCTTAAGTTAGCTAGTCTACTTTCTACGCGGTAAAACGAGTTAAGTTAGGAGTAGAAACCTAGGAGCTAATAACTTCTAAGCGAGTTAGAAGCTTCGGACTTTAATCTTAATATTCTTCTTAGTTAGTAGACTTAGCGTTCCTCGATACTAATCTTAATCTATAAGGAGCCTTATTAGTAGTAGGGTCGTTATACTACTAAGTAATAGCGATAAGACGAAATTTAAGATCTCTAAGTAAGAGTTTAAAAGGGTACTCGCGGAGATTTAAGAAAATAAGAAGGTTATAAACGTTCGAGATTAAGTAGTCGTTCTCTTCTAAGGAGTCTAGAAATTTATAGTCTTCGTAGGCGGCTACTATAAGCTCGATATTTAGTAATACTATATAAACCTAAGGTTCTTAGCTAATCTTTCTTTAGTCGTAAGAGTAACGACCTTAGTTTAGATTAGTAGAGACCGCTTAGTAGACTTATAGACTTTAAGGCTAAGGATTAATACTAATAGCTAAAGATCTATAGCTTCTATAGTACTAGCGCTAATACTATTATTATTATTAATATATATAATAGTCGCGGGTATAATTATTATCGTAAAGTCGATCGAGTAGTAGGTATAAAGGGCTTTATTTAGTAAAGAAGAGACTACCTAAATCTAAGGGAAGTACTAAGGGTCGTACGCGACTACTTATAAGCTTTAGGAGCCCTTTCCTTTAGTAAATAAGGTATTAATAAAGGCGAACTAAGCGCTACTAGCGGCGGTAGATAGTATATTTTAGTATAGATTCGAGGCCTCGCTAATCTAAGGTATACTACTAAGTAGCTATATAGTATAGCGCGTATACTATCTTCTATAGTACGGAAAGTTAGTATAGAGTATTATAGTAGGATAGTTCTACTACGCTAGAGGACTTCGTATCGGTAGATTAGTAGACGCTAAGCGTCTAAATAGTTTATATAGAGATAGTTAGTACCTTTAACTAGTTATAGTAGTAAAGCTACTATTTTTATTAAGGCGTTAAATATAGAAGTATATTATCTTATTCTAAGTCTATCTCCCGTAAAAGAAGGTATCTACCTCCTAGGTAGTATACCTACCTAAATACTATACCTACCTAAGTAGCCTCTATAATAAATCTCCTTATTATTATATCTTAACTAAGGGCCTTTAATACTAATATTATTTAGAAAGGGTAATACTAGGTACGAGATATACTCTATTAAGATAAGTATTATAATCTGAATAAATTAGCTGACCGAGTTAGTAGTACCCTATAGTAGAGTAGTCTACTTAAGTAGACTAAGAGATAAATCGAACTTAGTAAGGTCCTAAGTAGTCTACGCTAGTATAACTTAGTCGTAGCTAGAGAAAATATTAACTAAAGAAGTAACTACTAATCCCGCGAATTCTTTTAAAAAGCTATCTATATCTAGTAGTAAGTTAGTATTACGGATTATTACCTAGTTAAACTCCTAGGCTATATTAATTAGATAGTATTTCTTTAGTTCTTTTAGAGGTATCTTTTTCTAAACTAGGAAGTATAGATTCTAGTAATTACTATAGCTAATCTCTAGGATATTTACTTTAAGTCTATCTCGTAGTATTCCCTTAATAACCTTCCTTATTACTAGATAAAGTCGAAACCCTAGATACTACTATAGTTTATTTAGTATAGTATATATTTCCTATAGAGGCGCTACTTCCTCCCTTACTCTATCTAAATACGTAAAGTCGAAAGTAAGTACTACTTCTCTATTATATAGTATTTCTTTAATAAGATCCCTCTCTTTTAATAGTATCTAAACTATAGGCTCTTAAAAGCTTACTTAGATATACGAGAACCTCGTTCTATACTCCGAGTTAAGAACTTCTTAACTAGATAGATACTATCGTATAGATCTATACCTTCTAGAAGTAGAGCCTCCTACTCTAAGTATAATTATCTCTAATTTTTAACTCCTCTAGTATTACGGGTTGAGCTCGAATATTTATATAATAGCTCGTACGTACCTTAGTATAGCCCGTCCCGAGGCTTAGTACTTCTAATTTAGTACTTAAATATCTCTCTCTCGCGCTCTCTTAAATAGATTATTAGAATTCTATTATAACCTCTAAACCCGTACCTTTAGTCCCTTATACTATTCTAACTATTTAATAATCTATCGCTCTTCTAAGACGATTCTTACTACTACGCTAGTTTTAAGTAATTCGAGCTACCTTATATAAAAGTAGTTCTATAGTCCGCGTACTTCGCGCTCTATAGTCTAAGTCGCTATTAGGGCGTATTAGGTTAAGTACCTTTTATAGTCTCTCTCTCTCTCTACCGCTATCTTAGCTAGTCGCTATAGCGAAGATTAATAGTTCTAGTTCGCGCGATAGTATATACTATCTAATAGTACCGCGCTTAATACGCGACTCTATCTTATTTACGCTAGTAGGTATATTTCCTACTAATACTTAGAATACTCTTTAAGAAGAAGAAGACCTACTAGATCCGTACGAGTAATAATAACGCGATATCCTAAATAAGCTTTTAGAGGACTCGCGCTACGAATTATTAGTATCTAATATTAACCTTATATAATAACTATATAATAAGGACCTTAATCTACTAGACGAAACTATAGTTACTATCGATATCGACGATAATAGTACTATATTAACTTTACGCGTACCGCTTACTAAGCTTAAGAAGCTCGACTAGGACTTATTTAAAAATATAGTTAGTTAGTACCCTAACTCGACTTTCTATATTATTCGCCGCCTCGAAAACGACTATTAAGAGGCTCTTAATTAGGTTAAAGTACTCTAAGAAGCTAATAATCTTAACTATAAGAGATATAAAGTAGTTAGATAGCGTACTTTTAATCTATAGTAAGAGGTAGACCTTCTATAGTAAGAGTAAGGAAATACTAAGAATCTATAAAAAGAGTTAGATAAGATAACTAGTAAGAAAGATTAGTATCGTAAATATATAAAGGAGGGCTAAATAGAAGTACGAGGTATATAAGAAGATTATAGAGGGACTATAAGCTCGTATTAATACCCTTAAGGCTAAGAATAAGCTAATCTATACTAAAGAAGACTTCTAGAAGCTTTAAGATAAGTTAAAGGAATATTAATAATAACTCGAGGAAGCTAAGCGTAGCCGTTTAAATAAGCGCGATAATACTAATCGCCGCTTATTTAAGTTACGCTCCCTCTCTCGTCGCGCTCGCGGTAAGCCTATACCGCCGCCGCCTCTACCGCCGCTAATATTTCTAAAGAAGAATAAGGAAGCTAATAAGGGCAACCCCGACTTAGACGACTCTAGCGATAAGTCTAACTCTAATAAACGTAAGAATAAGCGTAAGAAGATTAAGAAGTCTAAGAGTAAGAAGGGTTTAGCTACCTCTAATTTAGACTCTAAAGAAGAAGAGGTTAGCGATATTACTATATACGATATTATCTTAAAGAAAGGATTTTATACTAATAAGGATATTAAGGTAACTAAGTTTAATAGTACTAGTAACCTTATATTCTAGGATTAGCTCTAAGAATTAGGAGTTAAGCTTATAGTTATCCGCTTTAAGGACGTAAATATAGCGCTCGACTATATTCTTAATACCTACCTAATAGATACTCTTAAGGAAATAGTAGCTCTACGAGTACTATCCTCGGTATATTTCGGGTTTAATAATAATATTAACCTAGAAGAGGTATTTACCTCTATCCGCGAAATAATCTAAGTCCTTTAAGATAACTATAGAGAATTCGATTTAGTTAGTAAGGCGCGCTATAAAATAGATATTCTTAAGATACCTACTAACGCTAAGTTCTTAGAGTAGTACCCGGTTTATTAGAAGATTAACGCTCGTATTCTACGTATAAACGATAAGGTAGGATAGTTTATATAAGTCTACTAGCTTTAGTTTAAGTTAAGTATTAAGTATAAGGTAAGTTTACGCTTATAATTATATAATACTACTACGGAACTAGTTAAGCTATACTAGCGCTTATAATAAGATTTTATTCGTATTAACGAAGTATACCTACGAAAGGAAGCTAATAAGGATAGTAAGGATAATAAGGATAAGTCTAAGGATAAGGATAAGTCTAAGCCTAATACTATAATAGCTCCTACTACTAGCCTTAAGCTATAGAACGACCGTCCTAATAAGTATAAGAATCTTCTAAAGATAACGAAGGAACTTCGCGAGTAACTTAACTCTAAGGGTCGTTACTACTATTATAGAGAGAAGGGTTATAGTCCTAATAATAAGATCTATCCTCTTATTAAGTACGAGAAGTTACTATCTCGTTTAAATACGAGCGCTACGACCGCTACTAAGGGTAAGTCGGAAAATACCTAAACTACTATTATAGCGTAAATAATAGTAGTTATCTATAGGATATATTATATATACTAGTACCTACCTCTCTTAAAGCCTTTATACTATACGCTATAGTAATAGCTTCTTATTAAGACTTACTAGTATTAGGTACTAGACTACCCGATATTAGATAGTACTTTATTATAGAAGGGAAAATAAATAGAATTTATTCTAAAATATTTCTTAATAATAGTACTAATACTTAGTACTATAATAACTCCTATACGTAATATTACTCTCTTAAGCGGATTAAACTCTATACCCCTTTCTCTTTAGGTCTCGCTATCCTCTTAGTAAATAGTAAATAAATTACCGAGATATATAATATTAAAATAAATATTAGCGGTTACTATAAGACTATCTAGTACTTTATTATTAACGATCTAGGCTACGATTTTACTCTCGGCTCTAGCTAGTACGTAAAGTATACTCCTACTAAGGATTAGAAGAATAGTATACTTTAGTTTCTTAATTATAGGTACTAAGGGTACTTAATCTATAAGTATATCTCTATACCTATTAAGGAGGCTCCTACTCCTCGACCTTTCTCTAAACGAGCGTACTATCTTCCCGTAGCTATACTATCCCCTCTTAAGGTAATTTAATTAGAATAGGCTAGTCCTAATTATACTAATAAAGCCCTACCTACGATTAAAGAAGTTAGTCCTTAAGCGTTTAAAATATACGTACGATAGAAGGGTATAGTAGTTTATACTCTTTATATTAATCCGAAAGAGATATACTAGTATAAGTCTCTAGTAGATCCTTTTACTATATAAGTACTTACTATATATAGTATAGTTTCTAAACCTATACGCTATTCGACTACTACTTTCGCTTACGTAATACTTATTAAATAACTAGTAGCTAACGCTATTAACGTTTATAAGGAGTACTTAAGAAAGTTATACTTAACTAACCTAATAATAGAATATACTATACTAGCTCTTATAAGCGTAGAGATATTTATAAAGGGTAAAGATAAGAAAGAAGATATCTTATTTAAGCTCCTAAAAGAATACTATAATTAGGCCGATTATTAGTTACGAGAAGATATAAATAAGCTCCCTCCTTATCGCCCTATAGATTATTAGATTAAACTTTAGGAAGGTAAGTTACTACTCTATATCTACCTACGACTAATATCTAATATTAAGAATATAGTAGTAAAGAAATAAGTTAATAAGTAACTTAGAAAGGGATATATCTAGTAAAGTAACTTATCTACTACTTCTTTAATACTAATTATCTATAAGCTAGGCGGGGACCTCTACGTATACGTAGACTATTAGGCTCTTAATAAACTAACTATTAAGAGTCGCTACCCTATACTACTATTACAAGATACCCTTAATAAGATAAGTAGTAAGAAATAGTTTATAAAACTAGATATTATCGTAGCCTTTAACTATATCTATATTACTATAAATAATAAGTAGAAGATAGCCTTTATTTATAGATGTAGGTAGTTCGAATATTTAGTAATACTACTTAGATTATATAACGTACCTAGTACCTTCTATATTATAGAAACCGTTTTACTAACCGAGTTAATTAGTATTAATAGGATTAATATAAATTAATATAGATTAACTCGATTAGCTCGATTAACTCGATTAATAAATAATATACGTCTATTAATAGGATTAACGGCCTCTAGAAATTCTAGAGGCTATTAATCCTATTAACTCGATTAATATTTTTTTTTAAAAATTCTACCTATAGAAAATTTAGGTATTTATTTATTATAATAGTATAAAACTAGAAGATAGAATATTCTAAATATCTTATATTCTAAATATTTTATCTTCTAAATATAGTAGTTTCTAAAGATATCTAAATTAGGACTATAAAGGTTTCTAAAAGCTAGGGATTCTAAAAGCTAGGGATCCTAAAAGCTAAGAAATCTAAAGCCCGAAATTCTTAGAATCTAAGAACTTTAAGATTAGACTTTCCTAAATTCTTAAAAAAATAGAATTTAAACTTTTTAAAATATAAGATCTTCGAATTCTAGAATTTTAAGTACGTAGGAATTATATAACCTTAAATCTTAAAGTTAAAATCTTTAATTTCCTATAATTTCTAAAGTATTTAGAAAATTATATTAAACTTTTATTAAATATAGCTAATATTTAGTTTAGAGAATTTAAGGTTTCGAAGATAAGTTATTAAAGAACTTTAAATTTTTTAAAACCTAAGGAAGCTTAGCGCTAGGCTATTAATAGAGCCTAGTTTTATTAATCGAGTTAATCCTATCGTAAATCGGTCGTAGCTCGATTAATTCTAATTAATTCGATTAACCCGATTAACCTAATTAACTCGATTAGTAAAATAGCTTCCGTAACGTAGTCTTATATTAATAATACTCTTTAAGAGTACCTTAATAAATTTATATTAGCCTACTTAGATAACTATTTAATCTTTAGCGATACGTACGAAGAATATATTATTTATATCTATAAAGTTCTAGATAAACTCTATATAGCTAGACTCTAGCTCGATATAAATAAGTACGAGTTCTATATTTATAAAACTAAGTATCTTAGGCTTATTATTAGATCTAAGGGAATTCGTATAGACCTAGGGAAGATATTAGCTATCTATACTTAAGAGATACTAAAGAACGTTAAGGATATATAATCCTTTCTAGGTTTCGTAAACTTCTACTAGCGTTTTATTAAGAACTTCTCGCGTATTATACTACTTATAATAAAGCTTACTCGTACGGTTAATATATTTAAATAGGATTAGATAGCTAAGTACTAAATAGCCTTCGAAATACTAAAGTTAGCGTTTACCTCCGATATAGTATTAGCCTATTTCTAGCTAGGCCTTAAAATAATCTTAGAAACTAATACTTCTAACTTTATTACTATAGCCGTTCTCTTATAACGAGATACTAATAGTATCCTACGCCCTATAGTATATATTTCTTATAAAATATCGCTAATCGAGTATAACTATAATATCTATAATAAAGAGCTACTCGCTATTATAAAAGTATTCGAGGAGTAGCGACTAGAATTAATATTATACTTCGACGATAAAGGAGAAGATATATACGAAAACCTTATTTTAGAAGAGGGTAAACTAGTCTTAGTATATTTAGATTATAAGAACCTAGAGTACTTTATAATAACTAAAGTATTAAATTATTAATAAGTATACTAGTTAGAGTTTCTCTCTTAATTCTTCTTTAAAGTTATCTACTACCTAGGAGTATAGAGTACTAAGCTAGATAGTCTTACGTACTAACCCTAAGACCGACCTACTATTAGTAACCCTCGTCTTACCTAGTAGGAGCGTATATTACTTCTAGAAGATCGGATTCTCTACTTAAACTCTATAGAAGCGACTCTACTTAGAAATAAACTACTCTAGGAGGTTAGAGCTACTTATATTAATACCGAAGTACGATAAGTATTAGAATAGCTAAACGCTAGTATAATAGTTCTATTATTAAGAAGGTAGAAACTTAATAATCGCGATACCGTAGCTTTTAGAGGATTAATCTATCTAAAGAACTATTATAGAATATATAGTATCTATATTCCTTATATAGAAGAGGACGATAAGCTTTATAAGCGGATCGTAAAGGAATATTATAACTTACTAGTAGCTAGTTATATAGAAAGGGTAAAGATATACGACTTAGTTACTCGCGACTTCTTATAGTCTAGTATTTCGTAAACTATACGTATAGTAGTACGCGCCTACTATATCTATTAATTAACTAAGCTATTACTAGAATAGTAGTCTAGTCTCTTATAGCCGCTTCCTATACCCTTCGAGCTTTAGAACGATATAGCTATAGATTTTATTATCTAACTCCCTCTAAGCGTAGAAATAGTTAATAAAGTCGAGTATAAAGATATCCTTACTATAACCTACTACTTAGGTAAAGAAGCTTATTTAATTATAGTTAAGTCTATAGAAGCCGAGTATATCGTATACGTCTATTTAGATAAGATCTTCTATTATTATAGCCTACTAAGGAATATTATCTTAGACTATAGATCGTAGTAGATATCCGCTTTCTAGAGACGCCTCTATTAACTATTAAAGATCGATTATCGTTTATCTACTACGTTCTATCTAGAAACTAATAGGTAGTCTAAGAATATAAATAAAGAAATAGAACGATATATCCGTATATTTATAGATTATACTTAAGATAACTAGGTAGACTAGTTACCGCTAGTAGAGCTAACCTATAATAACTACGTCTTAGAATCTACTAGTATATCTCCTCTCTTTATATATTAGACGCGTAATACCTATATTAGTATAAATATCGATCTATTATAAAAGCTTCTTTTATATAAGTAGAAGGTAGATACCGGTAAAGCCGACTACTTTACTAAGTAGATAAAAGACTTCTATAAGAAGTTAAAGGAATAGCTACGCTATATTTAAGCGACTTAAGCTAAATATACGAATATCTACTAAGTAGTTCCTCCTCGCTATAATATTAGTAATTAGATCTACTTATCTACGAAGAACTAAAAGACTCGTAGGCCTTTAAAGAAACTTAATATTAAATAGTATAGACCTATTAGTATTCTCGAAGATATTAATAATAGTAAGGCCTACTAAGTTAAGCTACTAGTATATATTCTAGTTAATAACTCCTTCTATCCTAAGATATTAAGACCTATAAACGATATAGATAAAGGTAAATAACTACCTACTATTAAAGTTATTAGTAAAGAGGATAACTATATAGAAGATTACTATAAAATTAAAAAGATCCTAGATTTTAAATAGAATAGTAGAGGCCGTCGTAAGAGTTTAAAGTATCTAGTAAAGTAGAAGGGATATTTAGATAGCGAAGCGATATAGAAGCCTATAAAGTAGGTAATTAAATATAGGTATACTATTATTATAGACTTTTATTACGATTATTTAAACGCGTCTATATAAGTAAACTTCGCTCCGCTTAGTAACTAGATTCTATATAAAGAAGTTAATATAGCTAATACTATTATCGGTAGTACTACTATAACTAGCTTAGCTAGCTTATTAACTATAGTCTATTATATAGATTTACTAGGAGATTACGAAGGGGGTCGCGTACCTATATAGAGTAAGTACTATAATAATAGTCCTAATAGTAGTATATCTACCCTTAACCCTACTTTTACTAGCTATATTACTAGTCTAGAGTAGGAGGAAGGAGGTATTACTATACCGCCTAATATACCTATATTATCGTAGGCGCTAGTTAATAGATTAGACTTAGAAGAAAATTAACTCTTTACGTATACTACGCTAACTACTTAAGGATATAGGTATAGGCTATTAAGGATAATAGGCGATCTAAAGGGGGGGTAGTATTACGAGTTAAGCTCGAATATTTACGTAATAGCTCGTACGTACCTTAGTATAGCTCGTCTTAAGGCTTAGTACTTCCGATTTAGTACTTAAATACCTCTCTCTCGCGCTCTCTTAAATAGATTATTAGAATTCTATTATAACCTCTAAACCCGTACC
>JAASFE010002861.1:17086-29341 GCA_013365205.1 Pseudocercospora cruenta
TATTTATATAAGATATAGGCGCTAGCTCGGCTATACCTTACTTATCTTTCTACTAGTATAAGTCTACTAATATATACTATATAAAGGATCTCCTAATTAGACGATCTATCTTTAGATATACCTCTAATATATACCTCTAATAGTAGGCTTTTCTTAGTATATTCTAGCCCTAGTAGATCCTCTTAAAATTATAAAGAAATATAATAGCTTTCCTCTCTATATCTAGTATTATTATTATATAGAATATTATATTATTTTATAATATTTTAATCTAGAAGAAAGTCGCTCCCTAGGAGGGCGACTATAGAATTTTAGGAATTACTATTCTACGTAGCCTACGCTCCTACTAAACTCTAATTCTAACTACTATTTATTTCTTCTTTTCTTTTATACTTTTCTTCTATTATATCTTCTAGAATATCCTTATACCCGCGAATTCTCTACGCCTTAGAAAAATTAATATACTCTATAAACTCTAATATATAGTACGCTAACGCTACCTATATAATAGTACTTCTATTAGTAAAGAGGCCGCCTATTCTTTTCCTAAAATAATAGCTTTACCGCGGAGCTAGTCCTTAAGAGTTATAGTCCCTTCTTTCCTAAATATCGTAGTAAAAGTTACTCTTTACCTATTATAAGTATAAACTAGTATACGATATTCCTATATTTAGAAGTAGGCGCCGCCTAATTAGGTTAGCGTATACCTCTACGCTATTTATAAGACCTTACTTCCTTACCTCCTTTCGACTATTTTACTCTTAATTCCCTTTCCTAACCTATCTCGCTCTCTATACTATTCGCTATAAGTTTTAGTTATAGCGCTTAATTACCCTATTACTCCTTTACTATACTAGGCTACTTAGTCCGCTACTATATATCTATATTTATAATACTTATCTAATTCGTTAATAATCGTACTAACCGCCGCCTATACTATATACCTTACCCTCTAGCTCTATTATAGGAGAATAGATCTTATAATACCTAGCGAGGCGAATACTCTCCTACTAGCGACTACGTACTCTATATTAATAGAGTAGCCGATCTTAGTATATAAAGCTTAGGGGCCCTTAACTACCGCGGACGAGTATATATAATTCCTATACTATACTCGCTAGCTACCTAGTAGTCGTACTAGCTATACTAGATAGCTAAGGTACCCTAGTAGTACTAGAATACTCGTCGAGGCTACTCCTATATATACGATATATACTAGTAAATACTTATAGGCTACTAATACGTCCCTTAGCTACTTAGGATAGGATACTAAAGTATAAGGGGCTAGAACCTAGCTTTAGTAGGAGTAACGTTACTATATTTATATTAGATAGTAGGCTACTATATAGCGGTCCTTTCGTAAGTTAAGCTTAGTCTATAGTACTTAACCTTTAGATTAGATACTAAAATAATATAGCTAGTAAGTAATACGTAGCCTATATAAAGACGCTATATCTAGGCCCTACTCTACTTATAAGTAATATAATATTACGTAAGATAGTATATAGCTAAATACCTAATTAGACTTACTAGATAATATTATAGAATAGTATAGTATATTTAGTATCGAACCGGCTTATAGGTCCGCTATAGTCTATAATACTTATATCTACTATAATATACGTCCCTACGAGGATAGTTACTACTAGATTAGAACTTTCGCCTACTATAGGAGGACTATATTTAATCGCGTTTATTAACCCTAATTTACTATATATATACGCGCCTAACTAAGACTACTACCTAGCTAATAGATATAGAAGAGGAGATATAGAGAAGAGACGTAGCGCTTATATATAGGGGTTAGTCTAGTATTTACGCTATAAGAGGGTAGATACTAACTCCTACCTATCTACTTAGTTAAGATATATTATATATTAGGCGCGATTAGTACTACGTTTACGTAGGTATACCTATCGACGAACGCTAGCTTATATAGTACTACTTATACTACTATAGCTTAGGGTACTAATAACTATAGGCTACGCTTTTACGGCGGCCTTACTTAACCTTAATCTAGGGGTAGTACGTCTATATTAGGCCCTATTACTTCTAATTCTAGTTCTAGCGTAGCCTATATATAGGACTAATTATAGCGGTAGTAGGATACGAGTTTTATAGTAGTAGGGTAGCGATATAGAGGCTCCTTAAAGTAGGATATCGCTAATATAGATACTAGTATCCTAGTAAAGCGACCCTATAATAGTTAGAGTTAGGATCTAGTTACGCTAGGTCTAGATTAGGCTATATAGAAGCTAACTCCTAGTAGGAGAGATAGAGTAGGATACGCGATTATACTAAATATAGTACGATTTATAATACGGCTACTTAAGACGGGTAGTACGCTATATTTAGTATATACTATAAGCCCCTAGTAGCTTAATTAGGCTTATACCGACTAGTCTTAATACCTATATATCCTCTATAGTTCTAGTAGCTAGAGGGTTACGATTAACTAGTTAGAATATCGTAGCTATATAAGATAGTCTTATTATAGAGGAATAAGCGATTTACTAGTCGTAGGCTTAGGTCCTATAAATAAGAATAGTCGTCTATCTACGTTTAACTTTCCTCCTACTAGAGATACGTAGTATACCCTATTATACTATAGAGACGATAGCTACCTCGTTTTCGTTTAGAATACCTATATAACTTAATATAATTATTTTCTATTCTAGACTATATAGTAAGAGTAATAATAATACCTATCCTCCTAGAGATATAGTTATACGCCTTAATAAATAACTTCCTCTAGCCGCGCTAAACTCGTAGTTAAGCTATAGGAGTACTAGAGGAAATACTATTAGAGCTATAAGCTAGGTAGGCTAAGGTAAGTATACTAGAAGTAGTCGCCCTATTAATTATATTAAATACTTAAAGTATTAAGGTACTCGGTTTTATAGATCCTTAGAGTAAGGCTTTAGCTATTACTATTAATAATAAGATCCTAGTAGTAATAGCTTCTCTACCTCGTATATTACTAGCTATAACTTCGTATAACTCTAGCGAGTAGTTAAAAGATCTTTAGGGTAGTATAGATAGTATAAGCGGAGCTAATCTATTCGAGCTCTTTTCCTTAAATACCTCTAAAACTATAGATTCTAGCGCGTAGCTATATAGAGCTAATATAATAGATAGAGTACTTAGAGCGACGACGAGTCTTAATCTAGGAATACTACTATCTTTAGAGGGTATTATCGTCTCGTACCTACCGAATAAGTACGAAAACTTAGGTAGTAGTAGCCTACGGCGTAGTATACTATAGAAGGACTAGCGTAATAGCTATAAGGTATTTTATATAGATATTACTATACCTAGTATAATAATAGATATCGTAATAAATACTAATACTTATTAGCCTTCTAACGAGTTATCCTCGAATACTTTAAATAGTACTAGAGTAGTAAATTAGGATACGGAGCTATAGTATACCTTTAATAGTAAATTAGAGCTTTAGGAGCTACCTAAGAGGTAAGCTATCCTATAACTATATATTACTATAGTACTATCGTACTAATCGTAGCTTACTAGTAATATAGGATTGTAGCTTCCCCTCATAATATAGATTCTACTATAGTAGAATAGGGACGGCTAAAGCTAAATTACTATATATATTTAATCGACGAGACTTACCTATAAGATAAGATAAGAAATAACGTAAGCGATAGTACTAATAAGGAGGATATTCTATTTATACTAAGACCGCCGAAGCGCTTAGACTAGTTATAGTCGTCTAGGTACGAAAGCGAAAGTAAGAATAGTAAATAGTATCCTTTAGTTATAGCGTATATACGCGAAATCGCTATTACTACTAATATTAGATCTAGATCCTATTACTACGCGAGCGTAGTATATAAACGCGAGCCCGATCTCGCCGCGCGAATTATACGAATTATACGGCCGCTATAATAGCGTAGTAGGAGGCTTATTTATTCTCTCTAGGCTTAAGTACTAAGGATATACTAACCTAGGCTATTAATTATATTATTAGTAGTATACGAAAGTATAGTAAGGTCTTCTATAAAGTTATATAGAAATCTACCTAGGAGCCTATAGAGAGTTTATAAGGAATAGCTAAGACTATAATAACGGAGTTTTATAATTAGAAGCTACGTTAAATAATCCTACGTTCTATTTACTATAACGAAACTAGAAATAAATTACCTTTATTCGTATTACTCGTCGAGCTCTTTATAATAGCTATCTAGGCTCGTCCCTCGCTACTCTATTATCTATATATAATACTAGTTAGTAGAGTAATTAGAGCTATAGTATCTATGATACGAGGCGTATCTTAATAAGCGAGAAATTAAAGGTCGATTACTATTTAATCGATAGTAGGACTATATTAAAGTTCTAATTAGTAATAAGATAAAGTAGCTCTACTCGCTATATAATAGTATCTATTTCTCTATCGAATACTTCTAATCGAGTATCGCTAGATAAGCCTAACCTTCTATAGTACTCGATATCTTCTCTTACTATATATAGACTAGTAGGTTCCTAATAGTATTATCTAATTTTAACTATTACTTCGGATATATCTTCCCTTACGTTATTAAATAGTCCCTTAGAGCGGCCCTTATTAGGAAAAGGGATACTATAGAGCTATAGTAGTATAAATCTATAAGATCGATAATATTTATATAGATCTTTTATAGCGCCTAAGTATATTAGTAGTTAGTATAGATAGCGCGAGTAAAATTCCTAAACCTTCTAGTAACTTATAATTATTTCTAGTATTAAGTCGATATAAATATCTCGATATAGCTATTATAATAATACTAGCTTACTATCGATCCTAAATAGTTTATAAGACTCTACCTATAGATAGTTTCGTATTATAGTCTTATACTTCTTACTACCTTACTTCTAGTATTATAAGACCGCTAGTCGTTAGAACTTCTCTAGTATCGGCGTAGATAGGTTATACTAAAAGTTAGAGTACTAAGAGAAGAAATTAGTTACTATCTCTTAAAAAATAGCGTAGCCCGGAGCTATACTAAGTACTAATAGTAGCCCGATATTATTAATATAGAAGTAATAGAATTCTTTATTAAAGTCGCTATAGGAGTACTTAATACTATGTCTCGGAGTAGAGTAAGTAGTAGCGGTATAAGCTCGTAATATTCGGTCGGGTTAAATTAATATATTCTATAAAAGTATCTTAGCTTAAGGCTACCTTCCCCGCGCCGCTATAGCTACGCTTCCTATATATTTTCGCGATCGTCTAAAGCCCTAATCTCCTAGTCTTAGATTTACTACGTTTATCTTTATATTTATATATAAAGAGATAATAATATTAGAGCTTAAGCCAAGTTACTAATTTACTACTTCTATTCGGGCTTTCTTATAAACGTCCTAGACTCGAATACCTTATCTTAGGATACTACGACTATTTAGCCGTAGAGAGAAAATATACTAGTAGTTCTATACTAAAGATCTTAGAGAGGTTCTTAACTATATACGTAGCGCTTACTGAAATAAGTTTATAAAGTATTTAAAGGCTCTCGGCGTACTCGATTTATATAGGCATCTTTAGTATTATTTTAGGTATACGGGAAAGTTAGGTAAAGATTATAAGAGCTTTAATACTTATAGAGCTATATGGGATTATCTTAATGCGGCACATGACTACTCTTTATATACTATTAAAATCACCTAGAGCGAAGTTGTATCTCTGTCTACCTAGCCGGTCCTAACCTTATCTCCCGCATGTACTACGTACACCCTAGATATGTTTGAGTACATAGAAGACGGATGCCTCGCTATCTTTAGATTGCCTACTTGCGCAGCCTTTTCTAGGTAGCTATCGAGAGGGAAGATAAGGTCTTACTAAAAACGGGGTCGTCGCACCGAACGACGGTATGAAAATGAATCAATAGAAGCTGATAAGGCGGACGGTTAGTATAACACATTGTGGTTACCATCCGTTAAGACGATTTTTACAGATGTCAAAGATGCTATTCCAGCCCCTTCGTAGCGCTTCTGCCCTATTATTCGCAGGATGAAGATCGAGTCGAAGTTCTTAGGTAGCTATGCATAGAGCGGAGTGTCCTGCAAAGGAGGCTAAGAAGGCGATATTTTACTTGCCGAAGAAGAGGAAGATCGTAGGCGCAAGCGCAAGCGGAAGCGGGTTCACGCTATGGTAGAGAGTACAAGTATGTGCGGTCGAACTCTGACAGTTTGGATGAGTTGTTTCGCATCATGGCACATTCATTAGCCATCTTTTTGAAGTGTTGTATACTAGACGACGTGCAAAATAAGCTGGACTACGATTCAAACAATCTACGGAGCTCTCCCTTTATTCGATATAGAAACGGGAGTATGCGAGATGCAATCGGATTGCGTCTATGCTAGCTAGCCAACAGTCCTGCCAATCAACTGGCGGCTCTGCTATACTGAATCTACTAGCCTTGAATCCGAGCTGCACCAATCATTAATTCTATTAACGTCTATAGTGTTCTCTATGTATAAATATATATGTATATTATCTGTTTCGCGACTACCGACTAGCGCGAGTTTCTTTCGACGAGAGATTAGCATTGCAGCTCAGAGCAGTAATTAGCTTATTCCTTACAGAATATAATACCTTCTTTGCCTCATCTGAGCAAGGGCGGACAAATAATAAGCTTGGCTTGTTTAAGTCTTTCATAGGCATACAAAAAACAATACGATCCAGGTAATTAGTGAAGTCGAAGTTCAAGGATGAATTGCTAGCTGTCTATTGTACATATAAACGACTTCGGGCCTAACGTCTATCATGCTAACTGTCCCGTGATAGGTACAACCTGGGATATTCTAGCAGTCTCGACCTCTTCAAGAGCAACACATTCTCGCTCGCCTCGATTCCGCAAGACCTTTGTCGTGGGAAGCTGCACAACTTCGCCGTAGATTATGGTGTTCCACCCTGCACAACCCATGGTTTCGAGGTGAAATCTCTTCAAGCACGCATGCGTGGCATTTCTGTGGCATCGATCGCAGCATGTCGCGTGTCTGGTGTTTCGTTCACGGCAAAGGTAGCGCCGCTGTACTGAAAAGCCCGTCGATGCAAAGGGCTTGGAGGGCTACGCTGATGTCGCCGTCGCCGAGTTTCACGCGCTGCATCGTGCTCGAAGGCAACGGAAGTAATAGCTAGGTCAACTTCCACATGTTCTGTAGCACAAATGCAGGCCGACCGACGAGTGAACAAGTCTAAATACCTTTTCAATTATGAGTTTGCATATACTATGTCTGTCTATGCTGTTACAGGATAGTGAACAGCTACTTACTGTTCTTGTAATCCTTGCTAAAGCCCGTCCGTGAACAACTGGAAGATAGTCTTCCGTGTGAGGTACCGTGCACAAAGGCGGTGCTGTGGCCTGAAAAATGCCAGGGTCAACCGCTAGTTTCGTCGCTGATGAAGCCGTCAGCCAGGGTTGTGCATGCACTAGCCGGAAGTCGTCTGCTCTACGGATCTATTCTTATTGTGACGAAGACGTGTGTAGGGGATGTCATGGCAACTTCGTGAAGTCGTATTCCATAAAGAGGCATCTAAAAGCGCGCTGTAGTCAATTTGGTTTTGTATGGGTTTCGCCAAGTGTCTTCGAGTACAGGGTATGAGAATTTCCAGGTTGGAACATCCTGAGCAGCAGCCGACAATCCAAGCACGATTCTGAATGCTCGCCGCTATGCCGTAAGTGGTGTCGTCCTCTGGTTTGGAGCCTTCATCCTGGCTAAAAGAAGGTCCATCCTGAGCTCATTCCGGTCGCGGTACGCTTGGATAAAGATGTCTTCGACTTGTTGCTGCCCGCTATAAATCGCCGTGGTCTTGTACTTAGGCCTATAGAGCGCGGCAGCATGGTGGTATTAGCCTCCGCCGACAAGCAAGAAATTCCAGCCATCGGCACAATGCTGGAGGCTCTAGTTGGCCTTGTACCCTTTGTATGCCTTGTATGCCTTGTATGCCTTGTATGCCTTGTATGCCTTGTATGCCTTGTATGCCTTGTACGCCTTGTATGCCTTGTACGCCTTGTACGCCTTGTACGCCTTGTACGCCTTGTTCGCCTTGTATGCCCCGTTCGCCTTGTATGCCCCGTTCGCCTTGTATGCCCCGTTCGCCCTGCTCGCCCCGTTCGCCCTGCTCGCCCCGTTCGCCCTGCTCGCCCCGTTCACCCCGTGCCCCTCGTTCACCTTGTGCGCCCCGCTGACCCCGTGCCCCTCGTTCACCTTGTGCGCCCCGCTGACCCATTGGTCCTTGTATTCCTGGAATACCGTTCTGCCCGTTTTGTCCATTTTGTCCGTTCTGCCCATCCCTTCCGTCCCGTCCGTCCCGCCCCGGTGGCCCTCTCTCACCAGCTGTCCCTTGAGATCCTTGTTGTCCCTGCGCTTCACGTTCATTATTTCTAGCTTCAAGATCATTTAGCCGAGTCTTTATATAGACTATTTCATGCTCGAGCTGTTGAAGGCGAGGTGGTGCCATGGCAACGCTTTTGCTTATTTGTCTCCGCTACCGATGTTTGTTGAATATAATAATGTTGATGATATTGCGTGTATTTTATAATGCTAAGTTGTGCAGCAGTTAGCTGCCAAGGATCAGATGCAGGCGCACGGGCACCCATTCAACAGTGTTAGCCTATTACAGTCTCGCGGTAAACATTTGCTAAGTCTATATCATCTATGAGTCTATCTTGACATAAATGTAAGATGCGCTAAGAACTTACTCACCGGTCGACGTAGGACGTATCGAGGTAGTTGCGTGGCTTGCCCTGATTGGCGTGTATATAGCTTGTCCTGTCCTGTCTTGTAAGAGAAATACGCATAGAACGAACAAGCCTAGCTGCATAAGACACAGAAGCAGCTTGTATGACCTTGCACATTCAATCGCTAGCTTGGATTTGCAATGCCTTGACTCTTGACGGGATTGGGGACGTGTGCGAGCTGATAGCTCAACGCTTTCCTGATGAGGTAACAAATCACCAATCTCTGTTCTAGTGAATAGTCGATATCGAGGTAGGTAAAATCCTACGTTCCATTCTTCGACGAGGGTAGAGGTATCCGAGATCGCTGCACTTCGTGATCTAGGAACGAGTCAGAGTGTGCTTAAAGAAATCTCTCAATCTACTCAATTCGCCAGACATCACTGGCTCTGCTGTGCTAGGCTTCCTAAGAATGGACGGATTTCGCCTGCTGGACTTGATTGCGGAGAGGTGTAACTTCAACATCCATAGCGAGGGAACGCGCTTAGGATGCCTCGCAAAACACCTTCCCGCATGGCATTATTCGGACGGCCTCATATCAAATCTGTGTCCATGACGGGACTCCCGCATTAGGAAATAGGCGCAGCTGCGTCGGGAGATAGCGCGTCGTGGGGTCCGTGCGCGTCCAGGTCTAGCGCCCTGCAAAACGGTCGCGATTTCGCACTAATACCATTCCCGTTAGGGCCAAGCCTAATAGCCCTTTTTCTCTATACTCCCGTACAGCAGTAGAGTTCTACGTACTTCCCTAGATCTTACTCAACAAATCTGCATTGCTATAAGAGGAATAGATCTCTACTTTCAAATCGCTCGCCGACCTTCTTTCATTACTTTCTTGGCGCTCCTTACTTATACATGGGTGGCTGCACGTGAGGTCGTCGTCGTCAGGGTTGAATAGTCGGAACTCAGGAAAGTTGGCTATTATATTATATATTCGAGATGTCTTGGCTCTACCGGCAGCTAAGCAGTAGCATCACGTTCGCTACTAGTGCCGTTTACAAATGTGCCTCATCGCCGCATAGTATAACCCTAGCTTGGGTCAGTCGCTAGGATTGTGGTTTAAATTGCATAAATGAGTAGCAAGCATTCTGCATTGAACGACCCGCGGAAGCTTCCTATTGGACTAGCACAAACGCGTGCCTACAGCGTTCATGTGTGCGGTCTTGTAATCCAACCTACCTTTGCGGCATTAGTGCGTAGGAGCGAGCAAGTACTGCTGGCAATGCTTATAAGAAGTATATGGCACCTCTAGATAGAAGAGGACTCGTCGAAAAAGGCTTGGTCTACGGGCTGAGGTAAATTCAGGGACGTGTGCATAGCGAAATGGAGCAACGGCGCACGTTCTCATTGGTCGGAACAGCACTGTGCATCCGAACTCAGTGCATACCATCGCGGGGTGGGCGTGGTTTATATGCATCTCGGGGACCTTAAGACGCGTCCTCAAGTGATTGCGCTGCAGGATTCTAGACCGGTCGAGCTGCTATGCTGGCCCAACAGGTTGCTTCAAGCATAAATGTCTCAAATCAGAGCCTCTCCCCGTCCAATACGAGGAGGGTGATTGAAACTAGAGCCACGCCTCAACCGCATTTTAGACATGCGGTTCTACGCCCCTATCGTGAATTGATTACGCAAAGAACCTGATATTCTTCTTCTGGCCAACATTCTCTCGGCACCGCGCTGAATCAATAGTACTCATTGCCTTTCTACTAGCAGGAATGGACTACGTTTTGCAGTGTTTCGGTCGAAAGCGCAGGGCGGCGTGGACTAGGGCGGCGTGCGCAACGCAATCGATGGATGAGCACACTGCAAAGTCTACTGTCGAGTTTGTTGATACTATCTACAACGCGGAAAAGTCCGGCACAGAGCTGAGACAGGCACTTAATAGCTTCATCTTAGCGAACAACTGGACAGAGACTTTTGCGGAAGGCGTATTTGAAGCTTTGCGGAAGGCGTATTTGAAGCTTTGCGGAAAGCAATAGAGAAAGCTCGCCTGATGGGCGAAGCTCTTCGGGCGACGTACGACAAGATTGTTCATCTAATTAAGGTTATCGAGGGATTTGCAAGAGATTATCCAATCGTCTTTGCAATCATCGCACTAGGTATCCTAGTCCTGCTCTCCCCATAGGTAATCGAAGCCCTAGGGTTTACTAAAGGTGGAATTATTAAAGGTAGGCGACACTCTACTAGATTAGCAGACGCATCCTATTAACACTATAACAGATTCTTTCGCTGCTTGCTAGCAGTTAAAGTACGCCGGACTCGTTCCCAAGGGCTCTCTATTTTCTTTCTTCCAAAGGCTGGGTATGAAGGGGTTTATCTAAAGCGAATACCGATATGTTCTATTGATAAATGAGTTCGCTATCTGGCGTGACCATCCTGATCTCTTTTGGGCTGAATCAGAAACCGATGTCGAGATACCGACAGATATTATGTAACTTCTCGGCGAGCACTCTTTGTTCCTACTCCGCGAGTAGTTTATCACGAGCAAGTTGGTCGCATTCCTCTTGTTTGGTCACAGAATCTTGCTCCGCTACTTCCTTGTCCTGTCGCAATTTCTGTCTAGTGGTCTCGAGTATAGCCGCCTATTGCGAAAGGCTCTCGACGCTTCGCTAGGAAGCTTCTACTTCTTTAGAAGCCATGTCGATGTCTTCTATTAGTCTCCGCTTCTTCACATTGGCGTCGCGTATACGAAGCTGTAGATTCTGCGCATCTCGAACCCTCTTTCCTAGGGTTACTAGTATTGTCGTTTCGTCCGCTTCCATAGAAGCTGGCGGCGCTATTTGCGGCTCTAGGTAGTTCTGCGTTGCGACAGAACCGTGGTTGATCTCCATAGATGGTGAGCTCCCTGCCTTAGGCGGTGAGCACGGGACCGTGGCTGTCGCATTGCGTATCGGTTCGTTGTAAATGTGAGTCGTGAGGTCCTCTTGTATCGCTTCCATTGTTCTATTGTTCAGCGTAGTTTGGTGACTAACCGGGGATGCAGGGCAGTGGTGCGAAGACTCGGAATGTGACTATGGATCGGAATTCGCTAGGGACCATTTGAAAGGGCGTCTGTTACTACTGGCGCTGTCTATCCACTTCCATACCCCGGGGCCTCTGCGTTTACCTTGTGCGCTAAGCGTCGAAGCAACTGTCGCGATCAATGCCTCTCTGGTCCGACTAGGAAAGGCGTTAGGGTGTTGGTCGCGTATCCAGTCCGCTACCTCACAAGTGTTGCACAGCTGAGATCACATGATTCTTGGCATAAGCAGAGATTTCAACACCTATTCTCAAGCAATATTAGATAGATAATAGGACATACAATTATTCACTTATTTAGTTGAACGCTCCTAATAATATAGTATTACGTAATGTAATTAACTACGCTAAGCGTAATAGTTATAAGCCTAGATTTATCTATTTCTTAGAGGCTTCCTTAGTATAATTAAAATAAGACGACTTCTACGGTCTAATCGACTTATATAGCACCGAGAACAAGTAGTCTACGCGTTTCTATATACGTATCCTATTAATCTACGCG
>JAASFE010002895.1:9039-57994 GCA_013365205.1 Pseudocercospora cruenta
GTATAAATATTAGATAGACTATAAGAGTATAGATATAATATAATAGGAGTTATAAGTTATTTACTAAGATAAGATAGAGCTTAGTAAATAAGAGTAAATAAATATATAAAAGAAGAGATAAAGCTTCTTAATAAATAAAAGTTATCTATATATAAGAGATATATTAAAGTAATAGTTAGAATAATATTAGTACTATTAAGAAGGATATAAGCGAGAGTCGATTAAATTAAATTAATTAAGATACTTTCTAACGTTTAGCGCTAGTAAAAGTAATTAATATAATAATAATAAGATAATAAGATACTTATAGTTTAGATTAGAGACTCTAATAGTTTAAGCTATTAGTTTAGGCTCTTATATATAACTATTTATTATATATAGATAGCTTAGAAATCCCTATTTATTTACTTACTTAATAGTCTTTATATATAATATAGACTATATAAATATAAGGATCTATGTACGGCTAGTATAAGTATTACTATTATAGGTTAGTAACTTATCTCCTTTTATTTACTTCGTTTACTACTACTACTATATCTACTCTCCTATTCTATATAGTACTTTATATATAGTTTTATTAATATAGTAATATAGTAGCTAGGCCCTTATATATAACTATTTATTATATATAAGTAGCCTAGAAATCTCTATTCGTTTACTTACTTAATAGTCTTTATATATAATATAGACTATATAAACTATTTATATATTAATATTAATATTTTAAATATTAATTTTTATACTACTATTTATATACTAGCTATAATATATTATAACTAATAAAATATAAAGAATATTAAAACTATTTATATATTTATATTATTAATATTTTAAATATTAATCTTTAATTTATTATTTATATACTAATAATAATTTATAATAATATAGAAAAATGGAAGTTCTAATTATAGAAAAGAATTCTTACTAATATATTAAATTTATTTTATTAATAAGAAATAGTATAATACTATTAGTTAAGAAAATATAATACTTAGAATTAATTTAAACTTAAACTTAATTATACTTATACTTTAATTTAACTACTCTATAACTACTAAGCTATAGTCCTAGTAGCCGCTTAATACTAGGCGGCTAAAGTCTTATCTCTATTACTACTTTTATTACTAATTCTTTTTATTATATATATATATTTAATCTATTTTATAATATATTTACTACTAATAGAACTATATAATTATACTATTATAATTAGTACTTTTTAAGCGCCTACTAGATATATAGTACTATATCTATCTTACTACTTAGTAAGTAGTAATAGAGGATTACTAGTATATAGCTTAAATATTCTTATTATAATATTATAACTATTAAGTTAAAGCTAATAGTTTTATTTTTTACTACTTACTAGAAATAGTATAATACTATTAGTTGAAAAGATATAGTATCTAGGATTAACTAAAACTTAAACTTAATTATATTTATACTTATAACTTAATCTAATATTTAAATTTTTAAATTTTTAAATATAATTTATATTAAATAGAGTAGTATATTAATTAAAAAATATTAATATAAAAACAATTCTATCTTAGTTCTAGTATAGAGATCTACTAGAGCTTAGGCGGATAACTAGGACTCGGGGAATCCGCGATGACGGTCACGTGACTCATATACCCCACGCTTTCACGCGTCCAGCTTCGCAAGATACCTCCCTATCGTATACAACTATACTCGCGCGACGGACAGTTCGCATTCATTGATCTTTCGCGGCCGTCTAACTTGCGGATTCCTCGACCCTTTGTTGTTCCTACCCGCTTGCTCTCGCCATTCCGAAGCACGACGGGAGATGGAGTTGTTCTAACACCTAGCCTGCACGAGAGGAGGCATCTCCACGTCGACACCTGTAGCCGCTTCGATGTGTGTAGAAGGCCGCTTGCTCTCAGCCGTCTCACGACTCCGAAAGCCTTGCGTCCACACGCCGCTCGTACCGACTTCCGCGCTCGCTACGGCTCCGTCTGACTCTACATCAGCCTCGCTGTCCCAGGTGACGAACGCTGTGCCTCTGGTAGCGGCCTTTAGTATCCATCAGAGAGGATGGCATGGATGTGTGATGATTGCTCGCTGAGCATATGGAGCCTGTGGTTGTGGAGCAGGTTGGGCGAAAGAGATGCGAGGCAAGATGGAGTAGTGTATTGTGGAAAGACGGTGGGAAGACTGCTTCAGATGATATCCTTGAGATAATAACCTTCAGATGAGACGCTCCTCAGTGATGTGGATGCATCAGACGAGTCTGCTGGTCGCTGCCTCCTCCAGCGACCCGCATGCTCGAGAACATGCCTAGGCTGGTGTGGTATAACAAATGAGAGCCCGTACACACTAGTAAGTGGTGCCGACAGGCTCAAGCACACTGACCAATTCCAGGCTCCTCAGTCTTAGATGTCAGTTTCTGTTTCTAGCTACATGGATACTTGCAGATGACTGCGCGTTAATGCATGTTTGGCAACGGCTTCCGCTTTGAAGTTCACATCCACCACCAACATCCGTTCGCGCCGGACAACAAATCCGGCATCCAAGTCTCGCATATCTGCAGACTTGGCGCGTCTGAATGTTCTGGGGCCAATGAGAATCCGAGTTGTTGACGCAGTAGCTGGTCCTGCGCTGTCTCCCAACACGTTGTTTTCGCTTCACTCCAATAGACTTCGCGCTAGCGATCCAGCGCGTTCTGGCAATCCACGCAAGAAGTCGAGCTCTCCGCGACCTCATCGTCCATTGCACACTCGCCGTCAAAAACCAACTTCACTGCAGTATAACATGGCGGCGCTCGCGGACGACGACATTCAGCGGGTTATCGACCATGTCTTCCTCCCGCCAAAGCTCCCGCAGAAGCAAGACGACTCCAGCGACGGGCCTCTCATCCGCGCCACTTTGGATGCCTTGACTACTCTTCGCGACAGGACTCTGCCTCGGCCGCCACTACATGCCATCAGCCTCGCAGTATCTGCTATATCCAATATCCAGCAGGTCAACAGCTTGCCTGGTGGTGGAACAGATGAGATGGGCCTTCATCGCGCCCTTACTAGGCTGCCAGACGCTCATACTATGGCCATGAAAATCAGTCGCCAGAACGCCGGTGTGCTCATCACAAAGAAGGAGGATAAGTTGATCTTCGAGGTGTTCGAGCTCTCGCCACGAAATGAAGATGTCATGGCAACAAAAGGACGACTTCTCCGCACATTCCCAGCGAACGCCGTGGCTGTGAGCTGCAGCTTGTTGGATCAGACCGATTTCCCGTCAATGATCGCTCACACACTTTCCACCATGTGTCGACAAACAGTACGAGAAATGCAGCCTCGCTCCAAGAAGGCTCAGAAGACTCATGAGGAGGAGCGCGACACGAACTCTCCCGCCATGGTCTCCGAGCTTTTCCTCGGCGTGCTTAGAGGAATTGGTGAGGCATATCCAGCTTCCTCTATCATGAAGAAGACGCGAGAAGAGGTACTTTGGGACAACGCGAAGGCGCCTTGGCGGAGGTCTCCAGTGTGGCTACTCATCCGTGTCACTCTTCAGCTTGTGCTTACAAGGTCGGCTGGGGGCTCTTACAACCTCTACAAATTGGTCATGCTGTCCATCATGGGCCACATCGTCCGCGCAGCAAAAGCGACGCCCTCCGACATGCTATACATCATGAATGCCAAAATCGAACGTCGACTTAAGAAACTGTCCCAGATACCACTCGACGCTCTGGGCAGTGCCATTATCGAGGATGTTTCGAGCACTGTTCGAGATTCTGCCCGAGCCATCACACAGACCTGGGACAGACAACAAACGCTCGATGCACGCGACTTGAATCTAGCTGCCCTTACCAAGCTCAACTTCGACACAGATGGTGTTACTAGCCTTCCGAAGCTGGAGAATTACCTCCAACAACTGAGAACTCGGCAGCATAGTTCCAGCACTTCCAACTTCGAGCCATCTTCGGGGCTCGTCAGGTTCGCCGTCGATGCTTTTCCGCACCTGCCGACATCGAGCGCGAGTGACTCGTACCACGCGTCAGCCTGTCTCCAGTCTTTCGAACAATGGGTCGTTCGCGATCTGCAACAGTTCATGAACAACTATGAGAGACCAGACGCATGCGAAAAATTGACTGAGCTCATATCCAGATATCATGGACTATCTTGCGCCTACCATGCTGCCGAAAATCCAGAAGCCCAGTCGAACATGATATTGGTCATCTTTGAACTATGGGTGGCTTGTGACAAAGCTGCGGTCCGTACCTGTCCACTTCTCGCGGAATATGACCCGGCCATCCCCGTACAGGTGCTTCAAAGCCTGGTACTGCCGAGCTTGGACCAGATGGCGAGGATGTCGGATGTAGAGGCGTACATCAGCGACCGGGCACGAAGCAGCATGCGGCCAACCATGTTGTTGTTTGACACTAGAGACGCCCGAGGATTTGCTGCCCGATACTACGATCAATCCAACATGCACAAGTCCCTCTTCTCCGTTATCGAGGCAGAAGCAGAGGAAGCTCGCCGGCGAAAGAAGGAAGAATATCGAAATACTATGAGCGAATACCGCCGCCTCGATGCGCTCTGCAGTCGCACTGAACACTACAAAGAGACGAGAGTTGTTGACGACTGGTGCGACCCTCCAGAGACTGAAGAAGTACATGTCACGAGCAAATGTGACAAATGTCGCTACGAAGACGAGCGCGAGAACCTTGCTATTGGAGTCCATGAGTGGCCGCTCCCCGCGAACGAAGTCGAATCGAAGGCTGTGGTATTCGAGCTGAAGGTACCATCATGGCTGTCTTTCTGGAGAAGTTGCAGATTCTTTCTGCTCCAAGACGTGCTCAAAGGCACCCATCCGAAAGCCAGTCTTCGCTCTCAGTACCGACTCGATTCAAATGACCCTCATTTGACAAGGAAGCATTTCGTCCAGTCAGGATCCCGAAAGATTGGGCTTCTCTCTGAAAGCAAGCCGGTCTGCGTAACCCACTATCGCAGCAAGGCAATCGCTAGCCTCCGAGAATCAGACTTGTGCGTCAACAATGGCCTGCAGTACCAATACTATGACAGTTCGAATTACGGATACATCGGCCCACTGGTCTTCAGAGATGAAGTTGCGCGTGCTTGCACTTATTCTCTATCCCATCCAGCGTTACAACAGTACATTTTCCGCACCGCTTCCAATCCCGACGGAGTTGGCCCAAATTTCGTAATTGCATCTCAAGATACTTGTCCAGAGAGCATGACACTCGCGGAGTTCATAGAGCTTGCTACAATTCCACTGGGCCACCACATTCAGTGGCCAAGCATTCTTCTGCAATTGGCGATGCCCGGTGTAGACTTCAAAAAGGTGGACACTTCCTTGGTCATCCTCCAGTGCATCTACCAGGCAGGTCCGCCTAGCGTGGTGCGCTCTGTGTTGCGAGAATCCCACGCCCTCTTCAATGACGATGATAAAGGCCTGTTCAGTCTCGAGCAGCTCTCCCTCGCTATCCAGCGCGTGAAGGAGAATTGGGAATCGGCACAAGCTCTCAGCACTTTCGTTGCCATTGCAGCTCGCATTTTATCCCTCAACAAGAATGCTGAAAGCGCATCTCTGAAGTGCTTGGAGACCGCTCGTCACATCACATATTGCTGGCTGCAATCCCTTCGTGACAAAGCTCATCAAGCCACAGACCACATCGATCGGACAGCTTTCGCCAACAAGGCCGTCGAAGTCGCTTTGATCTGTGCGTCGACGTATGATGTTGACGACAAGGTCCTCGAGGGTATACTGAAGTCGTCATTAAACGTCTCCATCCTTGTGCAGGCTTCGATCGTTATCCATGAGAGTGAGAGCAGCCAGAGCGCTTTAGAAGGCGCTCGTCTCGCTCGACTCGCCCTGCGATTCAAGCGACTGCTCTTTCGGAGCTACGGATTCCTCGCCAAGAACGCTACAGGGATCGACGATGCTGTCAAGAAGTCGTGGTCAGGCTACATTCCCGGAGGCGGCAGCTGGAACGTCGTATCGAGTAAGACAGACAACTGGATCACAACAGACACGGCCCGAGCGCAAGGTGCTACCATGCGCGTGCATTATAACTTACTTACTGGCGAGTTGCTCGTGAACGGATTGCCTCTAGACCAACCTCCCAAACGATACCGAGACAGACCCTTGTTCTCTATCATCTTTGGCAAGGCGCTGGTGGAGGTCATGCCTGGATCAGCCGCTGGCTTCCAATTTTCGACGAAGCGAGCGTTTGAAGGCTACGACGTTCAGCTCGGCATGAGCTCTTTGGCCAATGCCGCCAACGAGGAACTTGTTGTCCAGGCCAAGCGTGGCGATACGACATTCGAAACACTTCCCAAGGAAATGTTTGAAGGTACCTTCCCGTCTAGTCTCGTGGAGGACTATGTCCACTGGTACCATTCTGAACTCGATGTTGTGGAGTTCCGCCCAGCACAGGATCCATGGAGTCATAACTCCGCAGCTCAGTGGACATTGAGACGGTCGAAAGATCGCTCGGGCTGGCGTCTCGTCAAAGATGGCAATTCGCTTCTTGGTCTCAGCAGCAGGACCTCAAAAGTCGTCAGCCAACTTCTCGCCCCTTTGGCTAACAACTCCGATATCCATATTGTCTCCCAACCCTCGGAGCATCTCATTCATGTCGAACTGCCACATCTGCGATATGGCTTTGTACTTCATCAGGGAAGTTCCTCTCTGCAATCCAAAGAGTTCCGCTCTATGCAGGTTGATCAAGATCAGTCTTTGGGAACGCTCATAGGCTTCAAGAACAAGGTGGTCTTGAGATCCAACGACGGCAAGCGGCGCGTCCTCCTCCTTGACTCATCAACCGTCACCTATAGGAAGCACGATGCGCATGTATCCGTCACCGCTTCCCAGAAGATAGCTACCAGAGTACACTCTCTGGAGATCAACGACTTGGGCCGACTGCTCGACAATGGCGACCTTACGTGCAAACTGTACGTAACGTACCTTCATGCGCTCACCTCTTTCTGTCTTCCAGATCCGTTAACGCGCAAGACCGGCACTGAACAAGCACTGTCTATTCTGGAGTCAGCAGCAGTGAGGTCATTCGACCAGCTGACCGAGGAGAATATGACCATGCTTGCGAAGATTGCTACTCTGAGCCCAGGCCGATGCTACTATCCTGCCCATGAACGTCTCATGCAGACAGTTGACTGGGATGCCAATCTTAGCTTTCTATCGCAGCACGGGCGGTTGGAAACAGATGTCAGGAAGATCTTGGCCCAAGCGAAGGAAGTTCAGTTCCTGTTTCCTGGAGCATCTCTCGAGTTCCCGCTTCTCGAGAACATCGACGAGCACCTCCAACAGCGAGACAGCGTCAAGTCGTCCGTATTCAGAACCTCTGGTTTTGGGGCCGAAGACCACACAACAGCATATGACAAGCCTTACAAATCGCGAGATTTGGGTTGGCTTTCACAACGATCAACCAACTCCGCTCTCGTGGCAGGTCTCGTTATGCGCGATTCTCCACGTGTACATTGGGATCCGCAGACGATGGGTCAGCTCTGGCTGCTGGTGTGCAATCACAGCCAGATACATGGATATGAGCTGCCGATCAATCACAACAAATTAAGATACGACGCGACTGTCCTTGATGAAGGACACGATTACGCCGTTACTCGGCTGCCGGCCCTGCTTCGATGGACGAGCATTCCCCAGCACATGGAGCAGAATCAGCTCTCAATTACGATGTGGCTATCGACCATGGCCTTCTGCAAGGATGCAAAGATGCCGGTCCTTCAGGCGATCGCTATGCTGCCAAACCTCGGCGTCGCCTTCCGCGATAGCACTTCGAGGATCGATTCTTTCACGCCAAAGGACGGAGTGGTATGCAGTAAAGCTGTCTTGAAGGCGACTGTTGATCAAAACCGTCTCGCGCATTGTTCCTACCCCGAATACGGTATCACACGCCTGAAGAATGAGCGACAGAATGTCTACAATGCTCGCCGCAATAACGCTTGTCAGGTCGCGGCTAATGCAGCATCTACACGGCTTATTGATGCGCTATTCAATCAGTGGCCCTCTGAAACTGTGGTCAAGCCGTCATTTGACGTCTCGCGGTATATCAACGTCAGCAATGTCGTCGCCGTGGTCGGCAAGAAATTCAAAGCCTGGCATCATAACGGACTTCTTCAGAGCGAACTTGTTCGCATTGACCAAACCATGGCAGGTCTCACGCTTCAACCTGTGCAGCTTCCTATTCTTTCTACCCAGAGCCCTCAATCGCAGGCAGCACGTCCAGGATATACCTCGGAGGCTGAGCTGTTCTCTGGAGCTCCACCGCAGCTGCCCGAGAATGACCGAGTGTTGGCACTTTCCGCAACGCAAATGCCGACATCTGGTCCCGCAAAGCCGATGCTTCTGAGCTCTCTGGTCGTTCGCCTTGAGACTGCAGCTGGAAATCTGAAGTACGAGCAAGACTACGTTGCAGATCTCAAAGACAGCTTGAACGCCCTCTTGTCCCGTGATGCTGAACAATTGGCTATCAGCAATTTGGATGCACGGGCGTTGTTGAAATACTTGGCTGACTGCAAGGCCTATGTCAAGGAGCTCTACGACCTTCTCGCCGCTTCGATTGCTCCGGCATCTATATGCTCGAATGTTCCTACAGATCATCAGTGGCCGAGAGTATCACCACTACTTCTCCTTCGGCAGCTATCTCGCAATCGGTGGTCTGATCTTTCCTTCGATTGGAAATCATGCATCGTCAAATACGGCATCGCTCTCACCGAAGTGCAACGTGCAGAGCGACTTGTGCAACTGTCAAGCTCTTCGCGCGCTGAAGAACTTGGCATCGAACTCCTCAACATCGGCCATCGGAATTGGAACGCGATGGACTACCCCGAGTCTCTACTCATCGAGGTCGAGAGTGGCATCATGATCCGCGAAGTACAAGAGGAGATTGCCGGCCAAATGAGACGGCCTTCAACCAACAGTAACTCTGTCATGCAGCTGAACATGGGAGAGGGCAAGTCCAGCGTCATTGTTCCAATTGTTGCAGCCGCTCTTGCAGACGGCGACCAGCTTGTAAGAGTGATTGTCGCAAAGGCGCAGTCCAAGCAAATGGCGCAGATGCTGGTTTCCAAGCTCGGAGGCCTAGTCAACCGACGCGTCTACTATCTGCCCTTCTCGCGGTCCTTAAAACTCGATCGTGCCGCCGCCGCCGCTGTCGGTGGCATTTTGAAGGAATGCAAGTCTAATGGCGGCATCCTTCTCGTTCAGCCAGAACACATTCTCTCGTTGCAGCTTATGGCTCCAGAATGCTACATCAATGGCAAGGAGTCGGTCGGACAACCGCTTATGGAGACACAAGACTTTCTCGACGAGTACGCCCGAGACATTGTTGACGAGAGCGACGAGAACTTCAGCGTTCGATTCGAGCTCATCTATACAATGGGTATGCAACGCTCGATCGAGTTGAGCCCCGATCGCTGGCTACTCTTGCAGCAAGTTCTGGAGCTGGTGAGGCAATTTGCTCCTTCCTTGGCCAAAGAATTCCCTTCGTCTTTGGAAGTTGCTTCAAAGGTGGCGGGCAGTTTCCCTAGGGTTCGCATCCTTCGACCAGACGCTGAGGCAGCGCTCGTGCACGCAGTGGCTCAGCGTATCTGTGATCTTGGTCTGAGTGGCTTTCAGATCTCGCGGCAGCCCGTTGAGGTTCGTGAAGCGGTCTACACGTACATTACCAAATTCGATCTAGGTCGCGATGAGATCACGGCCGTGGAGAACGGTGTTTTCTGGACTGAGACTACCAAGCCGCATCTCCTTCTGCTCCGCGGAATCATTGCTGGCGGCGTTCTAGCCTTCACTCTTGGGCAGAAGAGATGGCGTGTCAACTATGGAGCTGCATCGCGCCAGCCCCCTACCAAGCTGGCTGTTCCATACAGAGCGAAAGACAGCCCATCGCCTAGGTCCGAGTTCAGCCATCCCGACGTCGTTATCATGCTCACATCTCTTTGCTACTACTACGATGGGCTCAGTGATGATGATCTCTTCGCCGCATTGGGACACCTGATGGACTCTGATCAAGCAGACATCGAATATCAGGCATGGGTCAAGGATTCCGATGGTCTTCCCGCTGCTTTCAAGCAGTTGCAAGGTATCAATCTGAAAGACCGGCCCCAGTGTGTCTCTGAGTTGTTCCCAGCCCTACGGTACGGGAAGAATGTGGTTGACTACTTTCTGTCCCATCATGTCTTCCCGAAGGAGATGAAAGAATTTCCTGACAAGCTTTCCGCCTCTGGCTGGGACATCGGTAGGAGAACGAACAATCCCACTACTGGCTTCTCTGGAACTAATGACTCTCGACCGCTGCTACCCTTTGATGTTGGCCATCTCGATCTCGAGCGGCAAAAGCATACCAATGCTCTTGTGCTCAACAACATCCTCCAACCGGTGAACTCAGTGAAGCTGATGGCACATGCCGGGCAGGATTCGTCAGATGCAGCGAACCTGTTGGCAGCGGTCAGTCACCTTGATCCACCTGTGCAGGTGATCCTGGACGTTGGTGCCCAGATCCTTGAACTCAACAACCAAGAAGTGGCATCAACGTGGTTGCAGAAGTACGATACGACCAAAGAGGCCGCGGTTTTCGTCGATGAGTCCGACGACCTATGTGTCGTTGACCGAAATGGCCGAGTTGATCTGCTGCAAACGTCATCTTTCGCGAATCGTCTGGACTCATGTCTTGTGTTTCTTGACGAAGCGCATACGCGTGGTATCGATCTGAAGTTGCCATCCACATACAGAGCAGCACTTACGCTAGGCGCTAACCTGACAAAAGACCGTCTCGTCCAGGCTGCTATGCGTATGAGAAAACTGGGCAAGGGACAAACTGTGGTCTTCACAATTTCAGAGGAGATCCAAGCCAAGATCCTCCGGTGCACCTCGAAATCGGATCCGAGCGCTATCACGGTGGAGGATGCTCTCTTCTGGTCCATCAAAGAGACTCATACGGAAGTACGCCGCAGTATGCCTCTTTGGGCCGTCCAAGGCGCGCGCTTCGTTCGCCAGGAGAAGATATGGAAGGCTGTGCGTCGCAACGGCAAGACCAGTTTGACCCGGAAGCATGCCGAGGAGTTCCTGGAGGAAGAAGCTCAGACATTAGACCACCGTTACCGTCCACGCCAGTCCAGTAACCAGCCAACCCACTTGAGTGACAGCACAGATCTGAGTTTGAAGAGAATCGCTAATCGCTGCCTTGAGTTCAACGACCTGCAATTCAATTCTAGCACACTACAAGAAGAGCAGGAGCGGGAGCTGTCGCCTGAGATCGAGCAAGAGCGACAAGTCCAGAGAGCACCTCCTGCAAAGCCAGCTCGGCATAGACTGCACCCTGACGTTCGTTCTTTCGTCAATACTGGCCAACTCGTCAGCGGATCCGACGCTTACATGCCTGCTTTCGAAACATTGTCAGACTCCAGTGCAGCAGAGGGTGTGGGTTTTGCATTGTCGAAGCTCGCTAGAGGGCGTCATCTCATGGCCACGGCGGACTTTGCCCGAACGGTGGACAAGCCAGGCAATTCCTACATCTCAGATACGTTTCAGAGACCTGTCCAGTGGTTGCTAACCAGCTGTACGAAGGAGTTGAGCAGGGTCGACCACATCCTCATCATCAGCCCATATGAGGCCAACCAGCTCTACCCACGTATGAAGAACACGAAATGGACTACCCTGCACATCTACAAGCCCCGCTGCAATTCTGGCTACCGCGCTCTCGACGAGCTGGACTTTTGCACATTTTCGGCGAAATCTGCACCGCCGGTCGTGCCACGTGCATTAGCCATGCAGCTGAATTTATTCGCTGGACAACTGTACATCAGCACATACGAGGACTATGTAGAGACGTGCAAGTTCCTTGGTCTTTCGTCAAAGGCATTGACGCAAGAGATGGGTGAACAGGGATGGCAGGTGGACGCGAACGGATTCATCGAGAGAGATGAGCAGGGTCGAGTTGGTGGAGAGTCCGGCTTGAAGAAGAGCCCAGTCAACTTCTTCAAGATCCTTATGTCAAAGATCCGGAGAAGCGGAGAGAACATCTCAAAGACGCAGATGGGCAGCTTGTTGGAGGGAAAGCTCTTCGAGGAGTCGGAATTTGATGAGTAGTAGGGACTTGCCTTCCGGGGGCCTCTTCAGATTTGGGTGAATTCGCAGCACATTGGATGTTTCTTTGTAGAAGAAATAGCATTGGATCGAGGAAATGATATGATGAACTTGCTGCTGCAACGAGGAGTGTACCCTTCACACCTCCTGTTTCATTTCCAAAACTCCCTGTTACATACCTGACTGCTGACGACGAATCTGATTGTACCTACGCTCAGTCCTAAGAGCTTCACGCCTTGTCGTGGGGGGGCTGTTCTGTTCTGCTTACCCTTGGTAATCTTGAAGACCACTGAGATCCAGTAGTGTCCTCTGTCTGCATATCAGCAGCTACTCCAAGCTCTTCATCGACATCTGATGCCATCTCATCTTCCTCGCTCGATTCAGAGTCACCACTCTCATCACCAGAATCTTTCACCTCACTCTCCTCTACATCTTCCGACCATTCAATCTCCATAACAGCAGCGGCCGTGTCTTCATAGGCATAAGTGCCGAGACCAGGTGCGTCTAAGCCAAGATTCTGCATCTCGTCAGCAAGGTTATCATCGTCACTGTCCGGCAGTGCGATGTTAGCTGCTTCTTCTTGATCGGCATCTTTACCACTACCGAGGAAGGCTGTACTTGTGAAGAGCTCGGTCAATGCTTCTTCCTTGATCCTATCCAGGTTCAGCTTGTGGGAGCGGATGCGTTGATTGCGAGGTTTGCGTGAAGGGTTTGGACTTGAGGTGGTGCGCGAGATGCAGCCAGCTTGGATTTGGAAGGGTGTTGGTGCCATGATAGTGTTGGGATCTGTACCCGAAAGTGTGACTCGTGATATGTGGTGATGGTCAGCAGTTAGGAATTCAAGTGGGACGGAAAGCTGAGCAGTGAAGACAACACCATGGTAGATACGTGGGACAAAGAGACTGCTAGCATTTATCCTGCATAATGGCATTGTCTTTATTTGGTCCTTGAATTGCCTTTGTTTCGTCATATTGCTCCTCTTGTTCTCACAGCACATGGTGTGAAGAGAGCGTCATGTGAATCTTCGACGGCGCCAGGTCTGAATGCCGAAGTGTTATGGACTAGCTCAATCGTCCTCGTCTGAGGAGTATGCTCCCAAGCCCAGACCAACGCCAGTCAGCGCAGGCTTGGCAGCCGCCTTACTGCCTGCTATCACAGGCGAGTTGTTGGCGCTACTCTTCTCTACCGACTTTGCTTCAATTGGGTCCTGATCCGCGACGCTTTCGATAGCTTTCGTAGACTCTGTCTCCTGCGTTGGCTTGGCTGTAGCCTGCTCGGACTTATCTGTAGTCGATGACCTCCGCAGCTTGACAGCACCGAACAGGGACTCCTTGCCCTTCTTTCTCTTCTTCCCCACCGACCACGACTCCTGCTCGGCTGAGTCTGGCGCTTCTGGCGAGCCTACCTGCTTCGCTGCTCGCTCGGCTTCTTCTTGCTGTCTTCGGAAGGCATCCAGCTGCTCGGTCGTCTCCTTCTTGACAGCGGCTTCCTGGGCGCGGGTAGACTCCATTACGGAATCCAGAAATTCGACTTCATCTTCATTGAGGGACTGGAATTGGTTGGACAGTTTCAGCGATTCCTCGAAGGCTTCCTGTTTGGCGGCTCATCAACCTGACTCGTCAGCTGTGTATGTCTGCAGATATCAGAGCCTCCACCATATCACCTTTGTTAGCCTGCAGAGTCTCATACAGTGACTTGCCGCCTTCTTGGCTGCCACCGCCCATAGCAGGCGTGTTCTTCTTTTGACGCGTCGCTTCTATGGCGGCGTACGCTTTCTGCCACTCTTCATCTTGCTCTGCTGGATTCTCCTCAGCTCCAGCAGATACGAAGCGCGACATTTTCGCCAATCAAACTTGTGCCAGCGATACTGTAATATTCAATGCGAAAGCTACCAGTTGAGAGGGAGAAGGCGAGGAAAGCGAGCTGTAGTTCTATCGCGAGTCATGTGCAGTCGACCCGACCCTTGTCCGCAGGCCATGTACGTTCGCGGAGAAATGAACAACCACAGAGCCTGGCCATTTTCAACTGTGGACACGCATCTGCGCGTTCAGAAGACTTCAATACCATAGCAGCGACGAGAAATAGTTCATCGTTTGATGCAAAGGATTTAGATCTCGCCTCCGCGTAACGGACGACCCGCGGAAAGCTCTCACAGAAGACCTCGGTCAAGCATTTCCCAGCGAGCGGAAAAGCCTCATCCTTTTCCTGCCATTTTCCAGCAGCCACTCTCGTGCCACCAACGTCCAATGGCTGCTCTCAGCCCTGTCCTGGACTCCAAGACACCAACTAGCACTCATGGGTCTCCTACACAGCCAAACGACGGCGGAAATGGAGCGGACTCTCCACGAGCTGCGAAGAGGCAAAAGGTGACGAGAGGTAAGGATGCTCGTAGAACTGACCCATGCCTCGTTCTAATCGCATTCTTTCACTAGCTTGCGATAGCTGCAAGTCTCGCAAGCGACGTTGCACCGGAGAGCTGCCATGCACTGCTTGTCATGCCAATGGGACCCATTGCACATATCTGGCTTCCTACACAAGAGGCAGGCTCGTCCAGCCACAGCCTTCCGCACATCATGATAACTCGGCAGCGAATTTACCTATCATCCGTCAGCAGATCGCTCCAGAAGTCAGATTCGAGCCTATCGGATTGAACAATGGAGCCGAAAGTAATGCAAGGACGTCGAGAGCTGCCTCTCCAGAGGGTGGTTCAACGAATCTGGGACAGTATCTAGGTCCCACTTCTCCTTACACCTTTCTTCGTCGGGCTTGGAAACGGTTTGAAGAAGATGGAGCCAAGCTGCTGTCCGTCAGTGCAGCTCAGGACGATGTTGCGCAGTCTGACTCTGTCTTTTCCTATGGCGACCGGCAGGCACCACAGGTCGACCATTTCCGCCTGCCAGATGTGGCGACTACTTCACTGCTACTGGCACAATACTTCGACCTGGCAATGCCAACTTACCGATTTCTACATAAGCCTACAATAGCACAGTGGCTGGCAACCTATCATCAGGTTGAAGCAGGCGTGCAAGGAGCAACACTTCTTCCAATCCGGCAAGCTGTGGTTCTGGTCGTGTTGGCTACAGCCCGACTCATTAACGCAGACGAATCACAGCATATATCTGGGCCAGATGAGACATCGCGAAAGGACAGTGAACGCTTCTTCAACGCTGCTCAGGCAAAGATGATCGTCGAAAGCGGCAAGCCTCGATTAGAGTCAATCCAGGCCAGGCTGGCCAAGTGCCTCTTCCTTCTACATACCTCTCGACCAAATCGAGCGTGGTACGAGTTTGGCACAACAATTCAACTCATCATGGCTCTCGGTCTCCACAGAGCTTCCAATAGCCCAACAAACCAGCAAGACCACATCACAAGAGAATGTCGCAAACGATGCTTGTGGGCAGCTTCCACCCTCGATACATATCTCAGCGTAATCCTCGGACGTCCCGCATTGATCCATTTAGAAGACATCGATCAAAGAATGCCAGACCCAGTCGAAGACGAAGACCTCACAGCTCAAGGCATCGTCCAAGACCACGCACCGCGCGACAGCGTCATCAAAGCGTCAATCCTCCACGCCGAAATCACCAGAATCGTAAAAAAAGCAGTCCACGAACAATACTCCGTCGAAAGAAAACGCTCCCAACAAAAGCTCGAAACCGCAGCGAAACTCAACGCCGAAACCGCAGCATGGCACGCCTCCCTCCCCGTCGTCCTCTCAGGCGCAATCCACCCATCAAGTCTGATCCCAATTTTCCGTCGCCAAATAACAGTCCTCCAACTCGCTCACTGCCACGCCCAAATGATGATAAACCGGCCCTCCCTCCTCCTATACTCCTCTCACACAGCCTTAAAAGAATCTCAAATCAACACCTGTCTCTCCGCCGCAAAATCCACCCTCGACAGCACCTTGGCAGCAGGTTTCAGCAAACATACATTCCAATCTTTCTGGTATACGCAATTCGTATCTTTCAATGCCTTGACTGTGATATATGTCTGGCTCATTCAAAGAAAACATGGACGTATACCGGCTTCGATCAAAGTACCTTTCAACGAAGATGAGCTTCTACGTCTGGCGGAAAGTGTACAAAAAGATCTCATGGAAGCTAGTCAAGGGAATGCTCCGAGTTTGAGGTATAGTATTGTTTTGGAGGAATTGCAGCAAGAGGTTCAGAGAGCGATGACCAATACCAAAGGCCATCGACGTCCTCATCTTAGCGCGATAATAGAGACCAGCGGAACGACGACGACGTGTTTTGCTGAGACGGAGAAGGTGATGGACAGTCAAGTGGAAACGAGCGAATTCATCGAAGCTTTCGCGAATGAATTCCCATTGGATCCGGATTTGTTCTTGTCTTTAGATTCCTTCCCATTCGCAGATTTTGGGATCGGGATGGATGAATAGCCCACTTAATAAATATTCACCGGCTCCGGCCTCAAGTACTCCGTCCTCGCAACATAATCCTTCTCTGGTCCTTGAACTGTATGTCTCGTTTCAAATCTATGAAGTGAGATTCCTTTCATTGGGAATATGTAATCGGTCCAATACATGTCTTTGACGCAGAGATGATCTGCTTTTGCGACCACACCACCGCCATCGACGTCTTTCGGGTTCAGGAAAGATAGATTATGGAATAAATAATCCACTTCCAAATCCTTCTCCGGTTTCACGAACCAAACACTCAGTTCATCTCGGGGTTCAGAGTATCGATAAACGTAGCGTCTTCGAGCCGTCATTTCTGCACCGTTGGAGAGTCGTAAATTTCCGGTTTCGATGTAGAGGTATTCGAAATCAAAGTCTTCGGTCTTGGAACTGGCTTTACGGGGATGAAAAGATGCCGTGCCTTTCAAAACACCCGAGGGAAAAGTTGAGAGCTTGGAATCGATGGTGCGAGAAATGATCCAGTTTCCTTGTAATGCTCGGAAAGCTGCGCGTGCGGAATAGCGTCCTTCCTGCGTACATGCTGTCCAGGTTTCGTGGAGATCGAACATTATGGCATTGGCTTGGGATTTATCAGAGTCTGATGAAAGGTAGCGTGCTGGTGAGCCGCATCCTTCGCGGTCTGAGGTGAAAGGTGCGTCGTTTCTTTCGAGGTTCAGGAAGGTGGATATCTCTTCCATGTATCCAAGATAGTCTCCGAACCAGTATTGTGGGACATCGTTGCCGCAGTCTTTCATCGTTTTGCGAAGGTCGAGCAACTTTGAGAGCTCTTCGTAGGGACGGATTTCTGTAGCTGATGGGTCTGGGGATAGCCAGCGATGGGCTGTGTAGCGGGCTTGCATTTCGATCATGGGCCAGTATGGACCTTCGTAAAAGCCTAGAAGTGCAAGATCGGGTACTGAGGGAGTCGTTGTCTGCCATCCTGACAAGATCAGAGGGAGACGTAGACTGCTGGGGTCGTAGTTCAATGCTTCCTTGACATCTTGAGGTAGGAAGTTTACAGCCGAGGCGGGCGAGTAGCCTGTCGCGTAAATTATGGCACCAATATCGTTCTCGACTTCAGTCACGCCGGAGGCTCGTTCGACTTCAGCCGTGGCTCCTTTCCCGCTGCCGTCACGATCGAGACCTTTGACTCTTCCGGCCTGCACTTCGATCAGACCACTTCTGACGAATTCTGGATAGCTTTCTGAGAGTGCGACATAAACCGCTGACCTAGGGTCTTTCGGAGGAATCTTCAGAGCATGAGTGCCCAGATCTGACTGATCACCTCCAACCATGCCCTGAATTGCTCCATGAATCATGTCTTTGACAGCCTTCGGTACTCGTCCTGCACTCCCCATGATCGGACCCTCAGGTCTTCGTTTCAGACCATAGAGTTTTAAATCGATTGGTACGTATGACCTGCACTCCTCGTCTACAGGGTTGTAGGGAGGCAGTGCGTAAAGTGGACGAGGCGTCACATGCAGGATCTTGCAATCTTTGTATAGGTCCTGCTGTTTGCCCGTCTTTGGCGAGTACCACGCATCTGACAATTGCTGAGCCACAGCTGCTGCTGCTTCGCCTGCAGAGTTGCCGCCGCCTATCAGCAGGACCTTCTTGCCTGCTGCATCTTCGGGCCTGTCGAAAAGATCTGAGAGTGTTCGGAATTGTGAGGTATGTATGGCTTTCACCCCAAGATCTGGATCGATCCTACTTACGTTCTGGGACATCGGTCGTGGTGTCGAGAAAAAGCCAGACCCGAGCATGAGATAGTCGAAGGTGTGCTCGGCCTCTTGTCCTTGTGGGTCTCGAATTGTGACGTGCCATTTGGCTTCATCAGACTCTGTCAATCGCTTCATCGTCACCACTTCGTGCTTGAGACTTATGGTTTCCTTCGGAATATACTTCCGCCTGTAAGCCTCCAGATACCTATTCACCTGCCAGGCTTTGGGGAACATGGGAGCTGCATTTTCGGGAGCTGCTCCGTTGACCGTTCCATTTTGTTGGCTTGATCGTAGGTCAACCGTATTCCAGTCCAGGTCAGAGAAGCCAACAGTGAATTTCGAGAGATTCGTTGGCGTGTCTGGATGGAGGAAGCATTCTGTGGAGTTCTCATCCAGAGCCCAGATGCCACCGATTTTGCTCGCTTTCTCGAAGACCTTGACATTGAACTTGCCAGTCTTGAGCAGTACCTTTGCTCCTGCAAGACCAGCTGGACCAGCGCCTACTATGCACACTGTCTTCATGGCTGCTCTGATCATATGATGAAGGCTTGGTGTTCTCGTAGCGGGCGGGATGGGTTTTCAGCCTACCGTTGACATGACGGGCCTGAGCTGCTTACCAAGATCTTCGGGTGCAACTCTTGACAGCCTCACGCGCATGTTGTGCTTTTCCTAGGCACCCAGACCATATGAAAGTGTTCGTGATTATTTGGGTCTCTTCAATGTTGTGGTAAGAAGGTGAGAGGCTGATTGCCCTGTCATCGTCGCCGTCGTCGGCGCCTCTCGGCCCGATCTTTGTTCGCAACTTCCCTGCTTGCAGCTTCGTCATCAGCGGCGCGCCCAAGCCAGCTTGCTTGATGGCAGGCTACCATATTACCATATTCACGACTGCCTCCATATGAACTGTGTCCCCTTTCACTCTGCAACTAACACCTGAGCAAGCACACAAATTCGTACAGATATGTCAAATCAAGGCTACTACAGCGGCCAAGCGCCGCAAGACCAGCACATTCCGTCAAACAATCCTTGGGCGAACGAAGTGTCGCAGCAGCCGCAGCAGTATCAATACCAGCAACAACAGCAGCCGCCGCAACAGCAGAGCCATGGAGGCTATGAAGCGCCACCAGGCCCACCGCCGCGGAGAACAGACACCTTCAACGAGGAGAGATTCATCCCTGCAGGCGAGCGAGGCGAGCAGCGCGAAGCAATGGAAGCGTTCGAAATGAACCGCTCGAAACCTGAGTCGCAGACCGACAAGGACGTTGCACAGCTACAGCAAGAGTTTCCGAAGATCGATGGCTCATTGATCGCGGCGCTATATGGCGATTCGCAGTCGCTGTCTGGCACAAGGGAAATGCTGGTGGAGCTGAATGAGTCTCAACAAGGACAATGATAATATGGCTCAGTCGCTGCGCGTTGGGAAAGCGACAGCCTGGTTTGCTCAAGGCCTGCCCAACAACGTCTTCGGGTTGGGAATGACCATTACCGAAGAGATAAGATACCATTGCAGGACTCATGGACCTGAATTGGACACGTTTGCAAACTGCATTCTGTTATCTCATAGTACAAAATGCTCCTTGAATGCATCCTGCATGCTGTTGACACGAACCTTGAGCTCGCTGTCCATGATGAACATGCTCGCGATTTTGTGAGCATTGTGCGCTTTGAGTGCGGGATAGTTGCTGAAGCTGCAGATCTCGTTTCAAACGTGGCGCTTGCATGCAGGCCATGTGGAAGCTGAATTGCACCACAATCTACTGCCCAAGCTACTGTGAAAGCTGTACCTTTCAATTCATGACATTTCATCGTTAACGCCGAACGAGGCATCAATTTTAGAAGTAGATGGGCAAGACGATATATCCGAACTCGCTGAGAACCTGCTGAACTGACATAGATCAACTCTTCGAGCTGCGTGTCCAGTACTCAGAACACCACGACGATCAGGCTGCGCGGGTTTTCGAGACGCCCGGGACACTGACATGGGAGTGCTATCGATCATCAAGGCGCAGGCTCTGAAGCCCTTTACCACCGAACTGCGCTATCAGGCTTTGGACGAGAGCAATCGGGAGATCAGAGTCCTGGCTCAAGATCTGGCACAGACTGACTCCGCTTCCAATTGGTGCTGGTATGGAATCCGATGGTCTAGAAGCCGCAGCTTCTATTTGGCAATCTTGTTCCGGGAAACGAAGCATGGCAGACATGTTATCACGTTCCAATGAGGTACACGCCCCCGATCCACGCGACCGAGTCTTTGGTCTTCTAGGCATGCTGTATCAGGATGCTAGGATCCCGGACTTGTTACGACAAGTCCTTAAAGCATGTGTATCGAGATGCGATGCGATACTTCATTGAGGTCGAAAATGATACCAGGCCTTTTGCACTGCTACGCCACAAGGACGACGAGCAGTTCGGCCTCGAAGACTGGCCAAGCTGGGTCCCACGCTTTCATTTCTTGCATGGACAAGTTGAAGGATATTCGAGCCTCTCCAAGATCTACAACGCACGCTACGAGCAGAACGAGTCTCTCGCTGCAATCACGTCCCGGATCACCCCCAGCCTCCACTCCAACGCTTTAGTCCTCTCTGGCGTCAATGTAGATCGTATCACCAAGCTTTCCAACAGCCTGAATATCCGTATCTGGGTACCAAGAGGCGAATACGAAGACAGTGTGAAGTTCCTTGAGAGCGTCGCAAAGACTGTCTCGCCCGATCTCGATGCCAATTCAGCTCAACTTGCTCGACCGCTCATTGCTGGAGTATCCCTCTTCATCAAGCGAAGCACAACGAAAGACAAAGAGGACTTGCAAATTCTCCGTGAAATCATGAAAGGCCGCAACTATATCCAGTTCAAAAGTCGCGCAGAATGCGACCCAGAATCTCAAGACAAGCTGATCAGAGCGAGCTGTTACTATCGTGCCATGCTCACATTTTGTCGAGACCGTAAGGTCGCGGTCACTGCACCTGGACATCTGGGTCTCGTGCAGGAGGAATGTCGAGAAGGTGATTTCATAGCAATTATGCAGAACTGCATCAAATCGCTCGTATTAAGACCAATGGAACTCGAATACAAGATGCTGGGCGAGTGTTTTCTGGACGGTTTCATATGGGAAGACGAGCGAATTCGGCTGGATCAGAGGAGCAAGAGAGGTCAAGTCGACTTCCAAATCATTTGAAGAGCTTCACAACAGCCTGACATCAGATTGAAGGCGGCAAAGCAATATACCCTGGCATGAAAGGACTCTTGTTTGAATTACATCTGCCAGCTGACGGATGAGAGAGTACTGCAGAGACGATCCTGCCAAGCCGGTGCAATGAGGGCTTCGGAACGAGAATAGCCGAGAGCAATCAACTCACCACTTCTCTCCGCTCGAGTCTCTGCATTCCCATCAATGCATTCAGCCGATGTTGTGGTCGATATACCCCGCTCGCATTCTCTTTTCGATAGTACAGCGCACTTGCTAGCAGAAGCAGGCGAGGCAGGCTGCGGCTAAGCTGGATATGCACCGACCGGCATTTGAGCATGGGATCTCATGATCAAGAGCTTTATATGAGGCCCCTGCATCATGAGGCCTTACGAATAGGAATTTTGAGTGGACTTAGTCGCGCTTAAAACGAAGTCTCAGAGTCTCTGGCTTCTGGCGTGCGTCGGCTCAGCATTTGGTGCAGTCTCCGTTGTGCGAACGAATCAACCACCTACTGGCTACGAGGTTACTATCACATATCACAACGCAAGTGCCCAAAATGTCCAAATCGCAGGAATACCGCATTTTACGAATCAATATCAGACCACGATCACTTCTACTACATCGTTCGACCCGCACGACTACAAACCGGGTGACTTCCCTGCTTTCACAAGCAATGTCTCTGTCTACCCAATGGAGGCGAAAGGCGATGGCGCATTCGCTTTCACTAGGCCTCTTCCTTCCGGCACGTATCAATACTACTTCCTGGCCGACTGTCAGAACGTCACACTGTGCGTGTCTTTGGATCAGGGAGTCCCAGATCCTGATAACCCGCCATTCGAAGCTGTCAAAGGCACAGAAGCAGGCTCGCCATTCCAGGTTCCTTTCGATCCCGAATTCCAGTACTCCGCAGACTTGAACTTGAACTTCGATTATGCTCTCCCTGTCGAAGGCCCTCAAGGCAAAGTGGTAGCCGATATCTACCCATCTCCTGGCGCAGTCAGCCCCTCTCCCGGAACGAACAACTTTGCCGTATATCTGCCACCAGATTACGACAATAGCTCAACTCGCACAGCCTATCCACTTCTCTACCTCTCTCATGGAGGCGGCGGCGCAGCAGGCGATTGGCAGAACCAAGGGCAAGTCAGCAATATCCTGGACCGACTCATTCTTGAAGGACACATTGAGCCAACAGTCGTAGTGATGCCTACTTTCAACGGACTGCTCAATATATCCAATCCATCAGCTCAAGTCGTTCGACCTTTGTACCAGCAATACTTATTCCCATATATCGAATCACACTACCACGTTTCCACGGATCCAGGCCGCCGAGCTTTCGCGGGCCTTTCTCTCGGAAGCGCACTCACATATGAGATGTACATCAACGCGACATCCTATTTTGGTTACTTTGGGCTCTTCTCAGGAGCCCTGCTTCCTGGTCATCCTCTGAGTGATTACGTGAATGCAAGCATGGCGGCGGAGAATCCTGCTTTACTGGATCGTGGTCTTACGGTTGCTTACGGATTGTTTGATATCGCATTTGATGATACGAGATTACTGCCAGAAGCACTGGATGGTATTGGATTGAAGTATGTTTCGCGAGTCGCTCCGTTTGGGTTTCATGCTTGGAATACTTGGCAGGATACTTTGTGGACGTTCGGGAGGACTACGCTGTGGAAACCTAGGCCATTGACGGATCAGGCGGGTCATGGGCAGTGAGGACTCTGTAAATCCATGTATACATGTAGTATTGAAAGATCAAAGAAGAGGACATGTATTGACCTTGACTCCAAGCTTTCCGATGTCGGCTGCTCGGCTCAAGCCCCAGAGCTCTCTCCGCAAGTTCGAGATGAACGCATTGGCACGGTATAGACTCCTGCAACAAACACACATGAGAACGTCTTCCTGCATAGTACCGTGAAATTTTACCTCGCTTCACATAGCAAAGCTCCAGCATCACGCGCGCTACTGACTTCGAAAGATCAGCAACTGGCGTCACACTCCAACCCGAGCTCACTGAGCTCTTACTCCACCACTTATGTCTCGCCCAATATCAAGTCGGCTATTATGCAGTCGAACTATCAACCAGATTTCCCAACGTAACTTCTCGAATACGACTCGCACTCTAGCAGATCACGTCAGGATAGTCGAAGTCGGGCCAAGAGATGGACTGCAGAATGAGAAGACAGCAATACCTCCCGAGACCAAGATCGAGCTAGTGAACAGGTTAGCGAGAACAGGTCTACAAACAATCGAAGCCGGCTCTTTCGTACACCCAAAATGGGTACCTCAGATGGCAGCCTCAGACAAAGTCCTCTCATCAGTCCTCGAAAATCCTCTAGCTGGCGACGTAACGTATCAATGGCTTCTACCGAATATGAAAGGCTTGGAGAACTACTTCAAAGTGATGAACAATACATCTCAGGCGGCAGATGGGTACCCAACACCACCACCTTCGCCCTCACATGACAGCGGTCCCGCCTTGAACACCTCAAGCTCAGATCCCAACGCCATGCCCTCAGCAACATCCGGCGTCGACGCAATGTCAAAGAGTAAGACAGGCAGACAACGACACGAAGTCTCAATCTTCATGGCCGCAACCGAAACCTTCAGCAAAAAGAACACAAACTGCACAATACAAGAAAGTCTAGAAAGATTCGCACCTTTAATCCAAGAAAGCAGCAAAGCAGGATATCCCGTACGAGCATACATCTCCGTAGCATTAGGCTGTCCCTTCGAAGGACCAAACGTAGACCCCCACCGCGTCGCAGAACTAGCCGCCTCCCTCCTCGAAATCGGCGCAGATGAGATAAGTGTCGCAGATACGACGGGAATGGGCACAGCACCGAGGACGAGGAAGTTATTACAAACACTGAAAGAAGCTGGTGTACAGAATGAGGATATCGCGATGCATTTTCATGATACCTTTGGTCAGGCTTTGATAAACACGATGGTATCGCTTGATCATGGGGTGAGGACGTTTGATAGCGCGGTGGGTGGGTTGGGAGGTTGTCCTTATTCTCCTGGAGCAACGGGGAATGTTGCGACGGAGGACCTTGTGTATTATTTGCATAGCCTCGGTGCTGATACGGGGTTGGATTTGGATGAGTTGAGTAGGATTGGTGCTTGGATCACGGGGCAGATTGGGAAAGAGAACGCTTCGAGTGCTGGGAAGGCGATTTTGGCGAGGTTGAAGAGGGAGGCGAATGCCTAATTCTACTTCTTCGACAACGGCTGCTCTTCACACTTCTTCATCAAAGCCGGAATACTGAAATTCTCGACACCAGAAACACCAATCTTCAAAAATCCTGGCTCGGACAAGATCTTCTCTCTCATACCCATCAATTCCTCAACATCCCAATTCGCCCACACAAACCTCCCATGTAAAAACGCTGCCGCAGGCGTAGAAAGCCAGACTGCCATATGTGCCGATAAACTCGCTAAAACAAGAATCAGCATTCAACCAGACTGGTATTCTGAATAGAACTCACGATCATCCCAAATCCCCAAATCCCTCGACGCCTCATCACCTACACCAATACATCAGCACCTCGATTCCACATCCATCGACATTGGAATACTTACTCCTCTCAGCAGCACCCGTAAAAACAGCCCCAGGATGAAAGTTGAAAATCCTCATCTCCTTTTCCCCATCTATCATGTCACTTAAATGACATAACCACGTCGTGAAACCAGCCTTACTTCCTGGATACGCGGCTTTCGGGTAGGGGTAACATTGAAGACCCGCGGAAGAAAGATCGATTTAAGACCCGTCCCTCCTCTTGGATTTTGCTGGACGAGACTCCCTTCTCTCGCTGTCGTCGAAATCCATCAACCATATAAAATTTGCTTATACAATTCCTCTCAAGATACCCCCTTAACATAATCCGGGTTCCCAGATTCATCTAATTTCTCAGTACACGCAGCACTCAAGACCAGCACATCCAGACTCGTCCCCTTCATTCTCAAGGTCCTTCCAGAATTGTTTCACCTGTTCAAGATTTCCAGAATCCAAGACTTTACATTTCACCCTTCCTTTCCTCCCTCCTCTTCTTATACTCTTTGCAGCTTTCTCCAGCTTCTCTTCATTTCGTCCACAAATAACCACCTCTTCCACCCCAGCCTCAACATAAGCTATCGCGATATTGAAACCAATACCTTCACTCGCACCGATAACGCATACTGTGCGGCCAGATTGGGAGTTTGATGGGTTGGTGGGAGAGATTGTGGGATATGTTGTTCGACGGTAGGTTTTTGTGAAGTCTGTCATTCCGGGTTTTCTTTCCTTGTTGGGTTTTTGAATTCGATCGCTGTAAAGTGATGTCGGCCAAAAGTGGTATGTCTTTTCTGAGGCAGGTGCGTGGCTTGAGATATGGGAGAAAAGAGTGTCGATCAAGCACTTACCTTCCTCAGCTCCTGTGCTAGTTCTCTTGCGAAATGCGCGATCATTGCCTATTTCTGATATTCCTCTGATCCCATAGAACGTGGAGATGGTGAGCAGGCCTGAAGTGGAGGATATCGGTATGGAGTGGAAGAAAAGCAGTCAATGTTTTCGTCGAAGTCTGATGTTGACATGCTTCGTGGGATATCTTCGAAACTACACTTACATGCGCCAATTACTCCCCTTTCAGTGTGCTGTAAGTAGCCACTTATGCCCTCAATTCGTGTCATTGATGTCGACGTGATGCCACATCTGTGTGCATCACAAAGCTATACAACCTCGCCGTACAAAGGAACAGGTGATATAGACATGGGTCCTGCAATCGAACAGCAAGTTCGCTTCTTGCCTTCGTTCTTCTGAACAGGCACCCTGCTACTCGTCTCTTGGCGAGAGATTGATGCTGGAGGCTGTGCCTCCTTCATGATTGTGTATGAGTCGTAGCGTCCAAGCATGTTGGTTGCACACGAGGCTGCGGGAGTAGGCGACACATCACGGTCATCCAACTCCATAGAATCCTCGAACGACTCGTTGAGCAAGTATCGGACTTCTTCTTGAAGCTCGGAGCGGCGATTGCCGCCGTGTTGGCGACCACGCTTCCGGCTTTTGTCTGTCGCAGCAGCAGCGAGGTTGTGTCCAACATGCTTGGAAGCACGGCTGTGTCTGTGAGGTGTGTGATAAACTTTTTCGCTGATGGAGAAGTCGGCCATGACAGGGCTGGACACCATCTCCACATCGTCCTCGATGATAAGTGGTTTGATCGCACTGCCTTCTGTCTCTTCCTTGACCAACTTGGATGGCAGCAAACCAGCATTGCGACAAGTCGCCTGGCGAGCCAAGCAAGCTCGCTGTGGCGCCATTGACGAATATGAGGATGCTGTGGAAACGGAAGAGATGGACGACGAGCGCGACAACCTTGAATTGTCAGATACCATCGACTCTGGACTTGATCCGGTAGAACCGATGCTCATGATCGATGGACGTCTTGTCGCAGTATACCTGGGCTCGAAGCTTGGCATGCCAGCTGGGTTCGAATCGAAGATGCATCGGTTCATGCTGGTCTTCTGAGCCAGAGCCATTGCAGAGCACATCGACGGACGACGAGAACCACATGCACTCACTGCAGGAGTGCTAGTGGCGGTCGAAGACGGCGTCATGTTCGGCGTAGGCAATGGACCCATGCGAGCCAAGCCGGGAGTGGGCGGTGCGATGTCTGGCTTGGGCTCCAAGAAGCGAGGGAGCGAGGCCAGGGTAGACATGGCAGTCGGCGTACTCTCGTGCGATGTAGAGTCAAGTGGAGGAGCCTTGAGAGCCATATTAGCAGGAATCGGTGTCGTCGGCGAGCCTATGTCGTAGCAGAAGGCTGGCTCGAGGTCGAAAGCCACCTTGCTCTCCACCATTGGTAAATTGTCAAGCTCCGGAGTGAGTAGTGGCACCATACGCTTCCATGTAGACGTCGCAGATGGCATATTCCAGCTTGGTGATGGTGGAGGCTGAGGCGTGTACCGCAGCACAACCTCTTGCCACTTCTCAAAGATCGGCTTTGGGATGTGAAGCTTCCAGTCAACCTTGCTGAGGAAGGTGCGCTCGTTGGTGTTAATCTCGCAGACGTTCAAACCTGACATCTTACTCCAGGCCTTGGCCGAGTAGTTGCGGTCCTGCAGATACTTGGACGCAAGAATGAGAGCGGCAAGAAACATGCGTCGTCCGCACATCAATGCGCGCTCAGCTGGCGAGTCCACCGTCTGCTCCATGGTGAAGTCACGCTTAGGTACGTGTGGTCTGATGAGGATCAAGTAGTAGAGCGCAACCTGAAGAGTTGAATAGCTAGTACGCGATCGTCGCAATGTCTCTTCGATGTAAGTGCGGAGAGGCAGAACACCTCGACCGCTAGCCTCACTCTGACAAGGGACTATCGACAGCGGCCAGATGACTTCCACCATCTGAGTTGCTGAGTCTTGGGTAGATCCTTAGCTTCCGTTCTGATCAGGCTTCACTGGTTTCGATGTGCTTACCGACGAGATTATCGACGAAGTTGATCTTTCGATCGCGTTGTCTAACAAGAGGTGGAGGCCTCTGGTTCCTTGACAGAGAAGTCCTTCGCGGATGTTGACGCTGTGGTGCTGGGACCGACGTCACGTCCGCATAAGACATGCATTGTCCATTACCCTTCAGTAGATTGCCGAGCACTGCAGGCTCTTCTGACTGTTGGTTGTTGGTCTGCGCTTGAAAGCGCAGCTGTGCCTGAGCACAAATCCTGTCTCTTTCTCGTGCATCGTCGTGAGTATATCGAAAGTCGTCTGAGACGGAGCTCGCTATGGAGCTCGATGCCGACAGGGTGTCTGAGAAGACAGAGACCTGTGACGAGGACGCAGAGGATGCAATCGACGGCTCGTATGGGCCATGATGCTCAGGGAGTGATGATAACCCATCAGAGCCACGATCGATGTATTCCGAGTTCATCCTGCGCCTCGCTATGCAATAGATGTGTCCGTTAAGAGTGTAACCGTTATGAGTATCCGATGACCCGGTGACGCCTTCCAGATGCTGAAAGACGTTGAAAATCAAAGAATACGCGCAAACATGAGCAAAAATGCCGTTGTCGACGCGTAAAGGATTGACTGGAGGTAAGAGCTCAAAAATGTCGCAAGTGTCGAATCAGGGTTGCAACTTCCTCAAGCAATTTCCACCTCAGCCAGCAGGTTCAGTGTTCCAAGTAGTGTCTGTCTCTTCTTCCGCAGTTGATTAAACGTATCGCAAAGCCCTCAAAGACAATCGTGGTCTTTAAAAGCTCAAAAAGATTCTCGGATGGTTGTCTGTATCTACAACTTCTGACCGAGAACGACGGAATCGATGGACTTGGAGGTGACTGAGCTGCTGACTGGGGTCTTGGTGTAGGCCATGGAGAGGATCATTCTGACAGTCGTAGGCGGCGTATGAATCGAGTAGTACTGCTAGTGAAGGCGACTATCTCGATATATTGCCGTCGAGGCTGGTTGGAAGGATCCAGTCAGAGGGGTGATGGTCGATGTGAGTCGACAGGTGATGTTGACTGATGAGTCGTGGCAGGCTCAGGATTGATCGCGCTGGATATGAGCGGTGTTGCGCAGCAAGGCGGTGGCGATATGTCCGTCCTCGCAGCCGGATAGGGAGCGGAGCTGGGAATAGCAGCAAAAGGTGGGAGAAGAAGTGGCGCTAGTAGGCAGCGCTGGGTGTATTAAGAGTGAAGAAGAGTGAGTATGAGTCGAGGTGTGAGTGTGAGGCTTGTGGCGAAAGGCTGCCCAGTCTATGCTCGGCTTTGGTTATGACACACAAAGAAGGCGAGGCAGAAGGCAGCACTGGCCGGACTGGGGGTGGCGTCGATGGAACTGCGCGACAGCAAAGTCTGCAGCATCAACAACGTAGCCTCAGGTTGCGGTACAGTATTTCTGATCTTCTATTCTCTGCGCGCACTGGACGTGCTCTTCAATAATGCAGTGTAGGCCATGACATGACTGCCAGCTGTAGCAGAAGGAGGGGAGACGGGGCTGCTTGCGCGACTTGAAAGCAGCGGTTTGGAGTCATCACAGCTCGGGCAGTGCCGCTAGGCTCGTGCACCCAGCGAACTGGCTGGGCTGGGTTGCTGCTTCCTCGCCACCAGCTGCGTCTAGTAGTATCACCGCGCCTCTTACACACTCGCACTCGATGCGACTGTGCCACCACCCATCAATCCGGCCATCAACGGTATGGAACTGGCGGCACTGCTTCTGAGAGACTGTACTATCACTATAGACCTTCACTTCTCCCCCGAGTACACACAATAAACTGCTGCCATGTACCTTACCGATCTCACCCAACAAGCTGCAGGCGAGAGTAGTTTCCACCCTGTCTGCCGGTCTCAAAAAGACAACGCATCTTTCGCAGCCCGAGTGTTGGTGACTCCTCCTGCTCCCGTGATCACTGCAAATAATCGCATTCTTGGTCAATCCTTGCCCAGACCAAGCGCTGCTGGGTAGCCAAAGCTGTGTGTCAAGTCAGACGATCACAGCAGCGCCACGGCCTCAGCTCGCAGAGCAATCCCTTCTCGTAAGCACAATCCAACAAACGAGCTCTGCACTGGTTCTCGCAAGACATGGCAGCAACTGCCTGCGTCACCAAAAATTTCCTCATCTTTGACTCAAACACGCAAGACGCCTCGCAACATTGATTGACATCGGAGCGCACCGGAAGTGTTCACACGTCTCTCGCTACCCGCTCGCCACAGCCCGGACCATGAAGATCCAGCCCTGAGTGATGTGTCTGTGAGTCGTTCGCCGTCGGAACATTTCTCGGCGGACAGTCAGGGTCATCTCCGACAGAAGCTGTGAGAGCTGTGGCATGAAACAACGAGGACAGGCAAGGTAACGAACGGTGCGAGACACAGCACGTGAGTAATTTCTTGGTGGTGACACGATGATGGTCTTCCAAAATCTGCCGTCTGTTGCCTACACAAAATATCCTCGTTGTGTGCAATCCGTCGAATGGCGAAGCTGATCCTACGCCTGTCGCCGGTCAGCACGACAAAGCAACAACCACGACGCGCCGATTCGTCCGGCTGAGTTGTCGCAAAGTTGTACACTTGGCGTTAGGAAGGCAGCAGCGACGCATCGCGACCAAACACGAGCCACGCCCGACACACCAAGTGCGATTTGCGCTGGAGATCTTGCGAATTGTCCGAGACGAAGAATGCTGCTCGTGCCTCGGGAGTTGGTCGTTACTGAGCAGGAACTTATCACTGGCATTTAGGCAACGACGAATGTAGTCCTCACAGACGAGGAATGCGAGCGACAGCGAAGACACCAAGTGCGAGTTGTGCTATAGTCTTACCGCCGATCCATGACAAAGACGACGCCCATGCCTCGGAATTAGTCACAATTCATGAGCGAAACATGATCAGTACACTATGATACCACTTCATCGGAACTAGCAACAATCATGCTCGGCCATCTCTAGGCAGCGACGACGATAGCCAGTCCGAGCAGTGCATGAATGCCATCCGCAGAGTGTTTCACTCTGGGAATTTTGCTGTGCATCCGACTCGACGACGAAATGGATGAGCACACCTTGTCCCCAAGCTGTATCCGAAAGCTGAGCGTCAGTGGCTCTCCCCAGGTCTCTGACTTGCCAGATGATCAAGTTTACCTCACGTGTGCTCTGGCCTCGAGAATGGGCTTAATGCAATGGTATTCACCACTCAGCGACAAGTGCTTTGGGTTGGCTCACAAAGACTCAGATTCAGAATACTCCAAATGAAGTCAAGGTACAACAATGTCATAGAGTCAGGATGCATCGACCAGATGCTTACTGGGTATATTGCATTCAATCGATGAAACGACCTAATGCTAACATCAGACAATTCATTCAACCACCTCAAAAAACATTCACCGGTAAGTCAATGCCATTGTGATGAATGCGGCAGTCAGCCTGTCAACATTTCTTCTCTGAAGTCCTTTGTCCATGCTACTCGCTTTGTCAACGCACAACGGTGATTCTCCTCAGCTACAATGCCATTGTCAGTCCTCGACGTCGGACTCTATACTGTATATAAAGCAGCTGCAAATCGACTCTCAATCCGACAACCATCTCACAGTTACAGCAGCAACAGAGATCCTCACACACGCTCACATATCGCAGTCCACGCAACTTCGATACCAACACACCTCTTTCGGAAAAGAACTTCAGGCAAGTCATCACGAAGCCAACCACCAATCACCACCAACATGTCACGCTCAGGCAGTCGACGCACCTTCGACGACTTCAACAGCTACTCCTTCAGCGGCTCTGGCAGTCGCTCCAGCACTTCTCGTCGTAGAAGCAGCAACCGCGATCCCTACGACATCGACACCTCATCCAGCACTTTCGGCGACTACAGCTTCGGATCTTCATCCTCAAGCAGTCGTCGTCGTAGCAGCAATCGTCGAGACCCTTACGACAGCTCCTCTTACCTCGAAGTACCCAGCTCATCTTCCAGCAGTAGTCGGCGTAGAGGAGACTACGACACCGATGCCATGCTCGATGCATACGTATCCGGCTCATCATCCAGCAGCCCGTACGACAGCTCCTCGACCCTCCGCCCGCTTCCTACCAGCAGCTCTAGTAGCGGACGTCGAGGAGGCTACGACACCGACGCTATGCTCGACGCATACGTATCTGGCTCCAGCTCGTCTTCATCCTCACCCTTCGGCTCCTCCCGCCGCCGTCGCTCCGGCATCGACCTCTCCTCCAACGCCGCCGACTTCTACGATCCCTTCGCCGGAGGTCTAGGAACCGGTCGCACTGGCTCAGACGGCGATCCCGAACTTCCTAGCTATCGTTCTGCTTCAGCTTACGCTCGAGAGGCAGAAGCGCCTCCTAGGTACAGTAGGAGGTCTTCGCGCTCGAGGGCTTCGCGGACCGAAACGCCGACATACTCTAGCTTTGGAGAGGGAGATTCTATGCAATATCCGCCGACTAGGAGACCGAGCTACTATAGCGGGTCTTCGAGTAGACGGTATTATGATAGTAAGTGGGATTAGGGGAGTGGAGGGGTGGAAGGTAAGTGGTGAGCTTTTCTCTTTTGCTCGCTTCAATAGAGGTAGGTTGGTCGCTCTCTTTTGCTTTTTGCTTGCTAATATGCTGGTCTGAACTACAATCCTCGGAGAAGTAGGAACCTCGCAGCTTCAATTTATGCGCAAGTTTTGCTTTCATGGGCTGTATCATTAGGTCTGGATAACATAAACACAATCGGGTATCATTACTTCAACAACTCTTCTCCTTCTCTCTCTTCTCACGCATCGATCCGTGCACAAGGCTCTTCGTGTACCAAAACTTGGTCTACCTGGCATGGAACTGGATTCGACTCACATCGAAAGTCGTACGCAATCACAACAATACATACTGATTCATCTTCTCACCGAAATAAGTACACTATTCAAGCAGTAAATTCCAAGTATTCGCAGGCAGTAAACAACGAAGCGTTGATCCACAATCTTAGCACACCTTCAGTCTTGTCTCCTCCCTATTCCCTATTCATCAAAAACGGACACTCGCCCTTACCAATTCTCAACATCTCCTCATGCGTCAATCTCGTTTCCTCAGACTTCTCATCCGCAACAACAGCTTCCCCAACCCGAGGTTTCACAGCCTGTTCCACATCCTTAGGTTGATGAGGATGGACATTCTCAGACGAAGATTCCAAATGTTTGTCTACCTCATCATAAGTACCGCTTGCCTTTGATTCATCCACGACGTCGCCGTTCTTAGCTGCTGTAATGATTGACTCTTCGTTGCCGGTAACTGAGGAGGAGTAGATGGAGCGAGGGACGACATCCTGCTGATGCTTTTCGTTCGACTGAGTTGTGGTGGTGTCAGTAGTCTCGATTCGTGGAATCGTCTCCGTGACTTCCTTGGCATTAGATTCAGGCTTTTCGATCTCTCTTTCGGCGCCTTGTGCAGCGGCGGTGTCGACAATAGCCTGTGCGGAAGATACTGCAGAGTTGTCTGAAGGTACCTCAGGCGCGCCAGGAATAGTCAGATCTGCATTCGGTTGTGCTTCATCAGTGGAGATTGTGTTGGTCTGTTGTGGCTCAGAGGAGGCCTGATTCGAAGCGCTGACAGGCTGCTCGTCAGCCCCAGCAGCAGGTTTCGGTGTGGCTTCTCCAGACTTAGTAGGCTCTGTCTTCTCCTCACCATTACCTTGTGCAACAGTATCATCATTCGGTCCGATGTCGAGAGCGTCGACCATATCGACATTTCTGTTCATGACTTCTTTATTGACGACTCCACGGGGCGCAATCTGTCGAAACATTTCGAGAGGATCCATCCAGGTCTGTATTGCTTGGAGTCGGACTTTATCGTCGACCTCAGCGACAGTGACACCTTCGATATCAATTTGACCGCCATGTGCCTTGGCAGTAACCTTCTGGCCCTTGCTGTGTACGACGTTAGCACGACCTTTTTTGGAATATTGTAGCACGGTAGTTGCGTAACAGGGTACGACATACTCATTGAATCCCACATAATCATTTTTCATCACTCCCCAGTGACGCCACCTGAAAGCCACTCGTGGTGGGCCGCTGTATACTTCCAAAACCTCCCATGCGAACGTGGGCATCATGCGTTTAAAGGTCTTGTGACTTGACGCGAAGTCTGAGTTCTCTGGACTGTAGTACTCGTTCGGTGCGATGATTCCGTTGTAGGTGCCGACCTGGATTGGGCCGTTAGCCCAGGACTCGAGAAGGCAGGTTTAATTGATGTGTCACTCACCCTTATCATATGCTCTGCGTCCCTGGCAAGCAAGCTTGTCAGTCGCTCGCTCACAATAGCACAAGACCTGGAGCGACTTACTGTGGCGGCCCACCTCCCATAGCGAAGGAGTACTTCTCATGATCAATTGTCCTCCAGTCTGACAAGCGCGGCTTGAATGACGCTTCAACCTCCCAATTCTTCACCAAGTTCTCCACCATCTCTTCCAAGCTTCCTGGTTCGTGATTCATGCGTTTGCCTGAACATTGTGGTCAGCTGTCGTATCATTGGAAAGTATGGCACCCTCTCGGGACCATAGGAGAACAATGGTCGGTTCTGCGTAATGTTGCTGGTGCTAGTGGTGGTGATCATGTCGTTGTAGAGGGTGAGAATGATAAATGCTTGGATTCCAGAGAGGTAGACTTTAGGTACTAATGACCTGTAGCTCGGAACGCCATGCCACGTGGTTATCAAGGAACTCATGCTGTAGCACAGCGGGAGTCACCGTAGATGCCACCGTGAGAATACTGACGACCAGTCGTGATGTGTGGAAGCGTCACATACCTTCAGCCCATACCTTACGAGTCTTGGTGTAGTCGGGTGCTCTTCCATATCGCCACTGGACATCCTTATCACTGAAGACTGCGTTTGGTGACGCCAAATAGTCTGGAATCTTGGGTGTCTCCTCCGCAGGTGGCGCTTCTTGAGAAGTCGCTTGCACGTCTTCCATGGTCATTGTGCTCTTGAATATGCTTGGGTCGTAAGATTGAATGAGGTGTATCCTGGAGTGCTGTCAACAGTCTGGTAGAACGACAAATTCGAGTGGAGAAGTTGGTCAAAAGAGGAGCGAAGAGGAGGCATCATTTATTCTCCAGAGTCTTGAGCGGCTATCAAGCACTCGCGTATGCCATGGAGCTTCAATCCATCATCAACGGACTACTGCAGACGCACGACAAGGAGTGCGGAATGGCTGGCCATCGGTACTCGCGGCCAGCTGCATATTCAAGACCGGTAATCCTTGAGAACCCCAGGACACGACACCGGACGTTGAGGAGACACGACTGTGTGTAACCCGCAGAGCAATTGCAATGAGCCTCAGAGACGTTGGCTAGAAGCAATTGCGAAGAATGCTGCAGCCCCAGCTGAACAAGGAAGGCACAAATGAGTCTTGCGGAGTAGCAAACCTTCAAAGCGTAAATCTTTCATTCGTTCGTTCCGAAGCAAGGCGCTCTTTTGACGTATTGCATGTGTTTCTGTGGCGCTCGGTACCTCATTGAGGCTATTTGTCGAAGGTCGTACTCACGACGTGCAGCTTCGTTCGGGCGGTAGCGACCACGTTCAATCTGTAACAGCAAGCGGTCTGGCAAGGGATGCCTTGCTGTAAGGAGTTCGTGATAGTGTTCACTATTCTAGCTTGATGCAGAGATAGGATACTCACGGGTGAGGTCGATCATTGGAAGGACTTTTTGGCGTCAGAGCGGCAGCTTTCCCAAGTGCAGACATCTTCCGCGAGCAGCGAGTAGGAGTCGCCGAAATCTGACTGATCTGAAATTCGACAATCGCACCTCGCCAGGTTGAGGGCATCGGTGGAGATCTGCAGGTTTCGAAAGTCGGTTCTGTGTAACTCATATCCCTGTCGCATCGTGGCACCTGCATACTCTCCGCATAGAACTGAACGCCATCTTTTCCAGCAAAGTGTTGATGCCATCTAAACGACAGCGGCACTCATGGTGTGTGGTCTATGACGAGCATTGAAAGATGTGTGGCCCATAGATGCATTTGCTGAGAAAGTCTCCATCGTGAATCAATTGTCGTCACACTGCAATCAAACAGCAGTTCACGTCAGCCTTGCCCGGCGGCCTCAGTGCTAATCCTTCGAGATGTTTGCGCCATGAACCGTCACTGGCCGCTGCTCTGATACGTCTGCTGTCGGGGTAGCAAAGCCCGAACTCCTATCCATGGCGTATGCATATTTCCAGTGCGACAATGTCTTCCGCTCCGTACCAAGCCCGGACCGAGTGGTGTACTGCAGACACGTGGGATTGATTAGTTGTGAGCTGCAGCTTGCAGGTATGGTAAGCCCGAAATGAGTTCGCATCTTCAACGTGGTGCAATGCCCAGCAGGTCCACTGATTTCCTTCAACAAGCCACCCTTCAGCGTCCACTCGGGCCGTGGTGTGAGAGCACATTCAGTAATGTGCAACCTCCCGATGGCACTACTTTAGTCCAGCCGCTCATCAGCGAAGCATTGCGCTGAATCGCATCCTCGTCCGAGCACGTGGAAAGATTCCACAGCAGTACGATTGACACCTGTCAGGTCCCGTGAGCTCGTGCTATGCGCTCTCACGCCGGCTTCTTCGGTGTGACCAGCTTCAACGAGTCGTCGCAATTGTTTGCGGTCTCGTGTTGCAGAGCAAGTAGAAGCTACTGGTTGAACGAAGACCACGTCGCCACTCGTTCATTGTCCTCTGGCGGCGTGAGCTACACCGTAGGCGGACTAGTTGTTGATGGTGGTGTCGCGAAATAGCCTGACTGTGTCTGACTCCTGCTGCCTTCTGGGGTAACAACAATAGCGAAATTGAGGCTAGGTATGAATCCTGGCTCATCTGTACGCCAATCGAATAAGCCAGGGTTGAGAGCATATCTCGCAGCTGCTCTGGGCACAGCTCTTTTATATCCGATCCGTCCTCGTCCTGCAGGTAGACTCTTATCAGAAAAGTCTAGCCAGGCCTCCGATATCCTTCTCTCGGCTGGAATATCGGAAGATGTGGTCGGTGTATCGCTACCTTCTTCTTCGAGCCGCATCAAGAACTTGCCCACTTTCCACGCTGACCAAGAAGACCACATGCACTCCTGCCTTGGATGGGTGGCCAGATGTTCCAGCGCTCTTCTTCTCAGGACAGGATCTCTGCATCGAGCCACTACCTCATACAAAGGGTCAACAATACCCAAGGAGAATGAAAGCTCGGCATTCGATGAGGAGATGAAGACCCCGCTCGTCTTCCATCTTGCATCTATGATTGAGGCGTCTGACCTCTTGCTGTCTTCCAACAAGGCAGCAGCGAGATCGACTATCGCAGTGAATTTGATGTGGAAAGCATCCCATGCCATCTCTCCCAAAGACAAGTCGACGTTTGAAAGAATCTCGGCGACCAAATGGTGAGCTTTCAAAATCATTGCACCCTTTCGCTCCTGCTCGTTCATGATCTGCTGACGTTGCGCAAGCAAGCTCGAGAACGCGAGCTCCCAAGCTTGCAGCCAAGGCGCGAAGATGAGATGCTTTTCGCCATTGGTGATTGCCATGTCGTAGTACTGATCGTCCAGCTCGAGGTCCAGGAAGAATACTGTGAGCTGATTCAACACTTTTTCCAGACTTGAGCGGGCTTCGTTCAGATCGGCGAATCGTGTGGGCTTTTCGGGGGCCAGCTGCTGTATGCATGACGCCATGTTGAAGTCCTTGCCCATGAGTCCTAGAAAGAGGCACTGACCATCAGCTACCAGCCCAATGCATCGAACAGTCATGCCAGAAGTTGTGTCCACCAACGTTTGCCTTGCGTCTGCAATCTCCTCATGAGCACAGTGAGTTGATCCAGTTCAACAGCAAATGCACCAGCGTCCCAACGCTTGTCCTCAGGGTCAACAGCATATTGCTGCAGCAAGTTGTAACCTTGCGATGCATGAATGATAGCTTGCTCGCAGTTTCCTTGCAGTGATTCAAAGCAAGTGAAGAGGACGCATGTTGTAAGCATCAGGCGAAGGTTGGGCTTCCCACCGACATCGCGGGGCTTGATCAAGATCTGAATGGACTTGTTGCATTGCTCAAGAGCGAAACGGCCTCTCTTATCTTGTGTCGTTTCTGCGGCATTTACCACACCTGCAAGCAGCTTTTCGTGCAAAGCTCCAATTGCAGCGACAGCGTGGCGAACAGCTGGCTCGTGTCGCGCTGCAACGAGCACCATTTTCTGCCAAAAAGGAGAGTCGAAATATCCTGCCAGTTGCGGCGCACTATGCCTTATGAAGAATTGAAGGGCGTGTTGTTCTTGTCTAGAGAGACTCGTGAGCAAACTGTAGCTTGTGAACGCGATGCTGGATCAACACACCTGTCATCGCTCCAGGGTAATACCGGCTGCTCGGTATGTATGCCAAGTGCTGTGTCGATGATTGCATGGCTTTGTCTGCGTACGCGGCGTACGTTCGAAGGCTGATCTTCCTGCTTCTTTCGAGGTCGGTTGAGTACTGCAGTACACTTCTCGCAAAGCTCGAGGTTATTGCCTTCAGTCCCGGTTTGGCTGGCTCTCTGGATGCATTCATCGCAAGGCACCTTCACGCCACTTCTTCGCCTACGCGGTCCCTTGCTCGAAGAGCGGCTAGATTGAGTTTTCATTCTGATAAGCATATGACTCCGTATCTGCTCGATAGATAGCAATTTTAGACTTTACACGCTTCGAAGACTCTTCATTGAAGCTATATCTCATTACCATTTCTTATAATGGCCCCTGTTGCACAAGGCCCGGGCTGAAGAGATCTTTTGCACAGTCACCGCACAGCATATTTGCTGCACAGATTCACTGCAGGCGGAGGGTCGAAGTAAGCATCCCGCTAGAGGCGGCGTCTGCACGTCCGAGCTTGGACTCGGTCAGCTGGTACCGCTATTTCCAGTGTTAACAACACTCTTCATTCGTACACAGTACTGTTTTTGGCGGTGTCCATGGCGAAGCATGTTGGATGCAGATCTGTTCGAGATCTACAAGCGCGACGCGAGCAAAGTGGCGAATCTATGTGAAGAATTGGCAGGTGAGTGGTAGGGCATCTAGGGCTGCTCGCGTGCCACGCGAAAGGACAAGCAAGGATTGCAATCCTTCAGCTCACACACAGCAGTTCACATTGGTCTAGGTCCGTACTTTGTGCATTCTCTTCTCCACGCTGCGACAGTAAGAAGTAGCTTATTCTTCCTCTGAACTCTCAAAACTGTCCCAGGTAGATGGCTGTGGATGACTTCAGACGTTCACTGAGCCTCATGATCCGCTACCGCCTCTTTGCAGATCCGTAGTGCTTGGTTCATGCATGTCTCATCGCTGCTTCCGAACCCAAGGCTGCGCCTAGTCGGAATATGCCTACCGCTCCTCCACGTGCATCTGAAACAGCGAAACAAGCACACAGGAAGGAGTAGGTGGGTGCCAAGGCTGTCTTCGGGTATGCAGTATCCCTGGTCAGACGCCTTTTACCATTTCCGGGATGCCGATTTCTTCGCTGCAAGTGAAATTGATGCAACAGATGCCTCTCGGTTGCGGTGCTCGAGGGATCTCGAAGCCCTCATTCTCGAATGGAGCTGCCAAAATATAGCCGAAGACTTTCATCGAGCTGGCAGGGATGCCTCTACTTGCTGGCAGTGGTTCTTAGCGTGCTGGACACATTGCTTTATGGCATCCTTGCCAATAATGCCTCCACCGCTTCGTTCAATGCGCATGATTGATCTACCGGATCCAGAGGCTGGCGATAGCACGACTGTCACAGTCTCATCACAAAGGTCCTCCTCGAAAGCATCAGGATCGGCCAGAATCCAGCTCTGGGCCGCGTCTCTCTGCTTAAGTGGCGAAGCAGTGGAAAATGCCGCAAAGGTGGACGCGATACACAGACCTGAAGACTTGAGACGAGAGCTTTCCGACGACATTGGTGAACAGAGGATCATCTCCCGGTCTTGGTCCCACCACGCTCTCGGGAGAACGGTGTCTTGCAGTGCAGCAACAACCGCGAGCCATGCCGCGTCGAACGCGTTCCCATCAAGCGCTAAGCACAGGATGTCCACGTACAGCGCCCAGTAAGCCTTGGTCACTATCTTTGGTTCCTCGTCCGGAAGATCGTCCTCCGTTTGAGGCTCTGTGTATTTGATGCTCAGATCGGCGAGATCAATGGCATTCGAATTGTTTAGCAATGAGCTGACGCGGTGCGAAAGTGATTGCGCAAGTGATGTTGGCGGATTTCCAGGTAAGTGCGAGGGTGAGCATCCTGTGCTTAGTTCCACGTTTGGCACGATCAAGCCGAGATCTTCAACGGTGGCACTGCTGGTCGCGTCTTCATCACGAGGATGTGGAATATCGGAGGCCAACAGAATTTCGCCTCTGACACCGCAGACCACAGCTGTATCTCCAATTCTGACCACAGCGCTGCCATTGCTGTGACTTAGGGAGCCTGTATTGATGGTAGGAGTGCGAAACTCATTGGGCCTCCTTCCGTTGGGGCGCACAGATTCTGGCTGCTTGAGGTGAGCTAAAAGGAATGGGCCAGGTGTAAGCTTCGCGAACGTGTCGCGTGGGAATGACAGGTCCGGAGCAGCCTCTGCCATGGTGGCCATTTTCTTGGAGTTTCCAAGAGCAAGTCGATGCATTGTTTGGAGGAACATTTTTAGATCTCGGGAAGGACGCGCCGAGCCGCCGTTCCACCACATCAGTCCTTAGTTCTACTTTTACAGGACTGCAATGTAACATCTGGCGCGTACGGACGGGCCCTTGAAGATTGACTTCTTGGATGTGACTACTGGTCGCGGCAGGGACTGTCTACGTCCATTGGGACTTCTGGCAAGTACAGATACCAAACTCCATCTCCCTGTCAAAGAGGAGGTGAATGCGGCCGCGCCCAAACAATACAGGAAACGCCTTCCGCCCTCGCCTCGTTGTCCGCGGGTTTGGACGACTCTTTCTGATGGAACGCGCCACGGTCTGCTCAAGCATTTAGGTGCTGTTCTTCAAAACCCGGTGAAGAGTTTCGGGACCCTGCGACTGCTACTATAACCAGTGGGATTCACAGATTATACCGGTGTTGGGCCGTTTGAGGCACATCCACACTCGGACGGCGGATGCCAGGATTTGCATGTCGAAATGGGAAAAGGTGAATGCCACAACAACCTGAAGGTACGTTTCGCTGCCTCTCTAGCTGCTCAAGAGTCCATAGTAAGGAGCGATAAACGAGGGAGTCCTCGGCTTAGGACCGAGCTCCGAATGCGAACATGGATCGGAGGATTCTTTTCACGGCAAACGACTGCACCCAAACATTGGAGTCTCGGTCTGCGATCCTGTCAGTCAACAGCCAACACTTGGCGAAGGCCATCATGCTTGTAGCTGGAAGGATTATGAGATTGCAGATGAACAAGTAAGGAAAGTACACACTCTCCCTATACCAGTAGGAAGTACACATTTTCACCATACCTTTCTACGCCCTCTCACGCCTGAGTCTGCATAGGCTCTACTCTAACATGCAATTCTGAGGTCTTCGTCTTCGATTGCCTAAGTTTCGTTCACTGATTAATGAAAACATCCTTTGCAAATGCTTTCGCAGTAGTTTGTCTTTAATAAATGTAAATAAACATTTCACCTCTGACAATTGAATACAGATGCCCTCGACTATCCCTATTAATCATGACGGCGATCCTAGAAACCAACAAAATGGAACCACACGTCCTGTTCTATGATTCCATGCTAATGTATTCGAGCAAAGGCCTGCTTTGAACATTAGGTATTGTAGGGCTATTTCTAAATTGGTACATTAACTTTTAAGCTACTATAGGCCTCTATAGTAGTATAGTTACCTAATCAAACTTCGGTCGGCCAAGGCAGGGGAAAGAGAGTGTAGACACATATATAACACTCCCTCTGATTTCCACTTGACCTCCACACACTCGTTTCTCCACACTCTCTACTTACCATTCACCATGAAGTCCACAATCATTGCAATCATCACTCTCGCGAGTCTCGCCTCCGCAATGGACGGCATCCAATTCAAAGCCATGCAACCTGCTCTGGTGCGCAGGAGTGAGAACGCAGAATTTCAAATCCGCGGCAAGGTACAACAACTCAACTCCCCCCTCCCATTCCTTAGCTAACATCTTCCTTCCTCACAAAAGCTGTTCCGCAGAGACTGCGATCAAAATACTGGCGAGAATACCCTCACCTGTGGGCCCGGGCAGCAGGTGATTTGCAACCATTCGACGGGACAATATGAGTGCAAGGTAATGTATAGCACACTGTCGCTTGAAGGTGACACGGCTGATGATTGTAGATTACCAATGGAGGTGAAGCGTGCAACGCCGCTGGCGGCGTGGGTTCGAACTGGTACACGGATAGTCAGAGACATACGTGCTGTCCGTTTCCATGCAGCCATGAAGGTGTAGATGGTTGCGAAGATGCGAATAAGGGGAACCAGGAGAAGAAAGACTGCGGCTGATTAGGACGTCTTGCATGCAGCAGTTGTCCTGAAAAATCCCAATGCGGATTCGTTTGGAGTATTGGGGTTTGTTCGAAGTGTTGTGATCGATTTGGCATGTTGGTATATTCATTGCAGCTCTTGCGCTAGCCATTTAGCAGCTTCAGTCATCCTCGCCTTCCCTTCGTTGGACGCATTCCATAGACCCATGCCGGCGTACGTCTGATACATAACCCTGCCCATGTCTGGCGCTATCCAGTCCTCGTCCTCTTCTAGGTACTTGAACCGAAAAGTGGTCTTCTTGTTCTGCCTCGCGAAACTTTGGTTGAGCTGCTTGGCAAGTTCGGCTGCTTGGTCGCTGAGCGCACTTCCTAGACCAGCAGTAATGTGAAACGATGGTAGCCGTAGATTAAGGGCCTTGCTTGGGACTGGAGGATGTCAGTAATTTAATGAAATAGCATGGTCTCCGTTCCACCTACATCGTTTCGAAGTCCGTTTCGGTGGCTCTTCTTTTCCGCGGGAACTCGGCGCATCTTTTCCGGACGACCTCTTGGTAGCAGACTCTTGCCCCACGTGTTCTTCGCGTGCAAATAGTGCCAGCTGATCCATGTCGTCCAGGATCTTCTGTTCAGTCATTTCGGGGACCTGAACGCCAGGAGACCGAAAGAACAGCATGGGGGAGGCGAAGGGGTCGAAATAGTGCTCAGGCTTCCGGAAAAGAGCGTCTCTCTGAGCGCGTAGTTTCTCCAACTCCAAGTTTACCTGCTCCGCTCGAAACATCGTACGTTTTGCCGTATCGAACCAGGAATCAATATCAAGTTCTGCCCAGTCTGCGATCGGATTTGACACGGCCGCTGCCACGATACCAGGCTCGCCGGCGCGACATTCAGTGAGTGCCAAAGCTGTGGCGAGTTGGCCGCCAACGAGTTCACCACAGACAGCCAACCTGCCCACATGCTCCGATCGACCTGGTCGGACCAATGCTCGTTTGGGAAGCAGATTTGATACTATAAAGTCGAGAGCCGAAGTGACGTCGTGGATTGCTGTTGGATACTGGTGGCTTCTGTCGCATCTATAATTCACTCTGACGATAGGACAGTTCAAGCTTGACCGTAGTATCAAGATGTTGGACTCGTCGTCTTCAGCAGCAGTAAGAAACGGTCCTCGTGGCAGATAGACAGCGACAGCTGGTGAACCAGTGTGACCATTCCCTCGCAAGGATTGATGTATCCTGGCTCGTTAGCAGATGCCAACCTGTAGAGAATTGTAGACATACTCCAGTATGATGTTGCCATTTCCGAGGCAAGGCACTGACGCGTTCTCAGGGTTTTGCAGGCGTCTGGAGGTGCCAAAGAAACGCGTCCGTGTTGGGCAGGAGGACGTCCTCGCGGCCAGCTGTGTAAATGCTCGCCATCGCAGCATATGCGAGATTGTCGAGAATAAGTGTCATGAGAGAGATGCCAGAGTTGAAAGAAACGCGAAGCGCGTTGTTTCTTCTCGAAACATGCTGCCGATCTCCGTACAGATCGCGGCTAAAATCGATCGCAATCTGATCTCGCATGTGATGACGACACAAATCTCTGCGACTGCGATGGCGTTGAGGTGCTGGTGCGTGCAGCGACATTGCAGACTCGTAGCCAAACGTGAGTAGTCCATCCTTCTCCTATCTCGTCTCGATTCTCTCTTATAACGCGCTTCTTGTCGCGTATGTTCTCCGTTGCTCGTCTACAAAGGCTCAGAGCAGCTTGCCATTCTCCATTCATTCACAGGATCTCGATCACGAGGAATCTATCATATACATACCCTTCACGGTCTGTAATGCCACCAGCGAAGCGAAAGCGGTCTGCGGACCCGTCCAAAGCACTTCTAAGCACAGAAGCTGCGCCACCACCTCCTCCCAAACGACGAGCTTCGTCAAGAGCGATTGCCACAGCAGCTCACACGAATCCTGATCAGAACAGCGATGTTCTTGATGCTCCCAATGCCCTTCGAGCTTCTCCGGACAGCGATGTCAATGAGAATATCGTGCCTGGTCCCGTGAAATCGGAAGCCAACAGCCGTCCAGAGAGCCCACTGAGCGATGCCCCAGCTGTGGTAGAACCGCCTGTAAAGAAGGCGCGAGGCAAAAAGGCAAAAGCAGAGAAAGCGGAAGAAGCCGCTAAAGATGTTGAAAACACGGCGGAATCAACTAAGCCTGCTAAGAAGGGAAGAGGGAAGAAGGTTGCGACTGAGAATGATCCTGCATCCGTGGAGGACGCACCTGCAAAGAAGCAGAAGAAGGCGTCGAACGATGAGCCTGGAGATCCGGAAGCCGAAGGAGATGAAGAGGCAGACGAGGAGGAGGTCAAAGAGGCGCTGGCTAGACCTCCGCCTGTGAATAGTGACTACCTTCCTCTCCCTTGGAAAGGTCGCCTTGGCTATGCTTGTCTAAACACTTATCTTCGGAACTCGAACCCTCCGGTCTTCCAATCCCGAACATGCCGCATACAATCAATCTTAGAGCATCGCCACCCGTTGCAAGACCCATCTCAGCCGGAGCATCCGACGAAGAATCGACCAGATCGTAACAAGCCAGCAGACGTCGCCCTGGGCCAGAAATATGTCGAAGAACTATGTCTTGCAAACGTCCGAGACATTTCAAAGATGATACGTTGGAACGACCGCTACCACATCAAATTCCTCCGCCTGTCCTCCGAAATGTTTCCATTTGCATCACATCCTGAATATGGGTATAGCCTCGCCCCTTTTGCGAGCGAAGCTTTGGCAGAAGCTGGCAAAGTCATTGCACAGCACGGTCATCGTGTGACCACGCATCCTGGGCAGTTCACTCAGCTTGGGAGTCCGAGACGATCAGTCATAGACAATGCTATTCGCGATCTTGCATATCATGACGAACTACTGACACTACTTAAGTTGCCGGAGCAGGACAATAGAGACGCTGTCATGATCTTGCATATGGGCGGAGTCTTTGAGGGCAAAGAGGAGACCCTTCAAAGGTTCCGAGAGGAGTACGTCAAGTTGCCTCAGAGCATCAAGAATCGTCTTGTGCTAGAGAATGACGACGTCAGCTGGACAGTGCATGATCTCCTGCCGGTTTGCGAGGAGCTCAACATACCTCTTGTACTTGGTGAGCGGCTTCACAAATTCGACTTTTGACATCATGCTGACGAATGTAGATTATCACCATCACAACATCATGTTTGATGCGGACAAAATCCGTGAGGGTACAAAGGACATCATGGCCTTGTACCCGCGAATCAAAGCCACTTGGGATCGGAAGGGCATCAAGCAGAAGATGCACTATTCAGAGCCAACTCCCGCAGCAATCACTGGTCGTCAACGGCGCAAGCACAGTCCTCGCGTAGCAACATTTCCTCCCTGTGCTCAAGACATGGACTTGATGATTGAGGCTAAAGACAAAGAACAGGCCGTGCTCGAGTTGATGCGCATCTTCAAGCTCCCCGGCTACGACACGTTCAACGACGTGTTACCGTACACCAGAAACGACGACAACAAAGTGGCTCTTGCTGCCATGAACAAAAAGAAGAAGTCCAACGACGAACCTGAACCGGTTCTAATACCAGAAGAGGACGTGGGAATGGGTGGTCCTGAAGGACGCGTGTACTGGCCACCAACCATGGAAGAATGGCTGCGTCCCAAGAAGCGTGAAGTGAAGAAGAAAGATGCTGCTGAAAAGGCACCAACCAAAGCACAGAAAGCCAAACAAGAAGCCGCGGAGATCTACGCAGCAAATGAGGCAGCAAAGAAAGCTGGGAAGGCAGAACCAGATGTGAAAGAGGAAGAGCCCGAATCAGATCTGGAAGCCACGCCTGCTACAAAGAAGGCTAAAGCTGCCATGCGCGCCAAGGCGAAAGCTGATGCTGAGAAAGCTGCCATCAAAGCTGCGGCTGCGGAAGTTAAGGCAGCTAACAAGCCTGCTCCTAAAAAGAAGGGCAGGGCGAAGAAGGAGCCTCAAGCAGTGCCAACTCCCAGCGCGTCTGACGAGGAGTCTGTTGAGGAGCCGCAATTGCATGAAGACGAAGAGGAGGAAGCTCCTGCGCCTGTAACCAAACGACCGGCCGTGTCACGTCAAGCTAGTCGGAGATCAGTCAAGAGTAGAGTGAGCTACAAGGAAGATGATGATGAGCTCATGGCAGAGTAGATATAGCCATGCATTGGTGCTCGGGCACTGGACATTTAGTCTTCTTCGATACAAAACCATTCATCAGCGCCGCGGCCCTCACCACGTCCACGCCAAGATCCACTCCCTTTTCACCCACCATGCCCACGACCACCATGCAAATGATGTCCCATAATCTCCCCCTCCCTAACACTCTTATCCCCATGCCGCTCCGCCCACTCCTGTATCTTCCCCCAATCTTTACACATATGTCTAACCCCCCACCCAATAACATCTCTCACCGGCCTTCCTTGGCTGTCAGTTTTCATTTTCTCCAAAGTCAAATCTCCAGCACACATGAGTGCTTGTCGTAAATATTCGAAACAATGATCCGCGTGATGCAAAGACTCCTCGTCGAGCTGATCGTGAGATTTGAGAGCGTTGAAATCTTGTTTTAAAGCTAAAACGCAGTGGATTTGATGGAACATGGAGATTGAATAAGATTCTGCGCCGTTGGAGAGAGGGTAGCCGCCAGTGAGGATGTAGGAGGAGGGGTTGGGGACGCGGATGAAGCCGTGTTCGCCTTTGGAGGGAATGAATGTTAGTTATGGTTTGGAGATGGGAAGGTGGGTCTTACGAGGGAGGAGGTTTGTGAACTCGGCTTCCCAAGAGCCGTTCACGAATTTTGGATCTTCGTTGAAGATTTTCGGTGTGTTGAAGGGTAAGTCTGGATAGAAATGTTTTTGGGATGGTGATGATTGATCGAGTTTGGCTGATACGAGGAGGGTTAGGATGAGGAGGCCGACGGCTGCTATTGCTCCTGTAATGGCGGAGAGAAGGATGTGGTGGAGGCGATAGCTTTTCCGTGACCAATCGGGAGTTCTTGATATTCGTCTATTGCCTAGGAGTGTGTGATGATCTTCTGGAACGGAATCTGGTGTTGCCTCGTATTCTTGGCTCGAAGGCATGCTGAGCGAGGCTAGTCGAGCGATGCATCGAAGCTCAACCACACTACACTCTGGACAAGTATCGACTAGTATCGGGTCAGCATTCCTGTGGCGCTAGTCGTCAGTGTATGGCAATTGTAACAAAGAAATTGCCATGTGTTCGCGGGCTGTCGTGTTTGCACTGCACCCTACCATAAGCTGAACAAAGAAATTGTTCCCAAAATGTATGTCAATAGAAGATCCAACATAGGTCCATCTCTCAATATATCAAGGCGATCTTGCTAAAGTCTACTATGAAGTGACTACGACTCGGCCAGGATCTGGAATCTCCTGCGTCCTGACTCGTCCTGTCGCCTGCGCTCAATGATCTTGCCGTCATTGCTGACAACATTACGAGCGTCGCCAACTGGCAGGATGATCGTCAAGCCATGTTCCACCCACGGTGGCGTGAAAACAGCAGTCTCTTGCTCGAACAATACTTTGACCTCGCGTGCTGTGGCAGAATACTTGATGGTGAACTTCGCAATCTCAGCAGGAGGCGGTGAGATCCCATCATCTTCAAGCCAATCACTTGCGTAAATCGTACCATCCGCCAAATCTTCCGGAGGCGGGAAGATCTCAATACCTCGCCAATCATCTGCCGGTAGATTTGCTTCGTTCAGCTTGTCGCCAGGCGCAACGACTTGCTTGTTCTTTCCAACTGGGATGGCACCACCAATTCTTGCCAATACAGGAATGCTTCCCTTCCAAGGCGATGTGATAGTATGCCATGAACCAGCTGGCAGATACTGATATGGAGCATTGAGGTTCAAGAAGCCAGGATCAGAAGAGCTTCGCTTTGGAGCGTAGATTCTGCCTTCCGTCACACCCGGCTCATAAACTCCACCTACAAGTAATGTGTCGCCAAGCCAGTACTGCTGCTCACCATCCTTCAATACCCTGTTCTTCCAGACTTCTGGGTCACTTTCGTAACCCCAGCCTACCCATCTCTGCGGCGGCACAGCAGTCAAATGGCTCTTCAGCATCAGACCATACCGGTACGGTATGAGCTCGTAAAGACGCAGTATCGCCTTGCGTACCTCAGGGATGATTTCAGGATACATCCAAGGCTCAATGACATCTCCCACTAGATTGTCGTCGCCGGTCTTGAAGCAATTGATTGCGAAGCGCGGGCTGTGAGTGCCAAGCTGTATCCAACGCAGTAAAAGCTCTGGCGTAGGCTGCGGTCCTTCGAAGCCTCCTATATCGTGACCGTAACACTGCATCAAGCACATTCCAGCGTTGAGAGATAGAGCATTGCCACCACGCATGCCATCCCAGGAAGTGATGTTGTCTCCAGACCACGCCGAGCATGCGTACTTGAATGTGCCAGCGGTGCCGCTTCGTGAAAGCACGAATGGACGCTCGTTTGGGTAGACCTCCAGTAAAGCGTCGTGCGAAGCTTTTCCGTGCAGCTCTGTATGCATTGCACGCCCCCACAGACCGATGTCTTTACGATCTTGCTTGATGTCTTTGACAGATTCCTGATCGAGCGCCATTTGCCAGTCGTCATCGGGAACGAGATATTCGTTGTTATCGTTCCACATGCAATCCAT
>JAASFE010002895.1:58156-131648 GCA_013365205.1 Pseudocercospora cruenta
TTTGAAGAATGCACCTGCTTGCTCCAGCTTGTCGTACTCTGGATGACTTGCCAAAATGTAAGGCTTGATGTTTGCAATCAATCGGATGCCCTTGGCATGAAATGCATCACAGAATGCTTTGGGGTCTGGAAATCTGTGCTTGTTCCAGGTGAAGACATTTCTTGTCTTGGGCTCCGTCTCTGCAACGGTATAGCCGGAGCTCATTTGAAATCCGGAACATGGAATATCGTATTTCTCCACTTTGCTGGCCCATTCCATCAGTGCGTCGCTGGCTCTAGGCTCGTCGAGCATCGAGTACTTCATGCCTCCGCCCAGGTAGCCGAAAGCCCATCTGGGCACGAGAAGTGGAAAGCCAACAAGCTCAGCATAAAGAGTGACCACCTCCTGCAATGTCTTGCCAACCAAGATATATTGCTCTAAACCTCCATGATCCTGTCTATACACTTTAAAGAAGCCCCACATACCATCCATCTCTGAGCCAACAGAATAATACCCTCGCGCATGGCTTGTCGAGAAAGTTGCGACTACACCTTCCGGCGTAGCTCTGACCAAAAGCGGGATATGTTTGTACATCGGATCTGTCCTGTGAACATCATATCCAAAGCAATCTGTTGCTGACAATGTGAAATGGCGTCCAGAAAGATCCATCGGAGCGGGTTTCTCTCCAAGTCCAACGTGGAGACTGCCTCGAAAGTAACGAGTGTAGTGGGCAATACCTGTTCCGTCTATCACATATGATCGGAAGGGTAAGTCTGTATGCAATGGCTTCTGTCCAGCGAACCCAACCGTAACGATAGGTACCCCATCCCATTCGACTTTTGCTTCTATGTCGCCAGAAGAGTAGGTTCTGGAGCTGCTCCCAGTAGCCTTGGACGAAATGGATGCATCTTGAGTCGCTGGTTTCCGTGCGCTCGGAAATGGAGGCAGAGGATGAGTATTCGATGTAAATGTTGTCCGAAATAGTCCTGGTTTGACGGCCTCAAATGTGAAGTCTATGGGTTCAGCACCTTCATTGCTTTGCAAGTGTAGCAGTTTTGATCCTTCCGATCCTATTGAGGAGTAGGACTTGGGTACGTACTCGTGTTGTGGCATGGTGTGTTAGTACAGCAACGGCACAGCCTATTGGAATGCGTACAAGAACACTATATCAGAGTCCTGTGGTGCAACATGGCCCTCTGTACTTAGCACCAAATCGTTATATCGGTTGCCAGTGGTTCGAGCACGTGAAGCTGCAATCCACTCTTAGTTGAAGGCAGACCGCATCACGCCAAAAGTCGGAGCAGCTCTCACCGAGCCGACAAATTGCCTTTCATTTCCGATAGGAGTACGGACATGTTTCCTGCGCCAAGGCAGACGCTGATAATATAAGAGGCAAATGAGACTACCTGCAGTTGCCGACGACAATTGCAACATGAGGCCATCTCGGACTGCTTCATCCGAAGGTCGACGAGAGTGCTAGCCTCAACAAATCTAGCGCTCATTATAACGAGAGACTGATTGGTGGTGAGATTGCGGGATAGTCGGCTTCCCGATTGTGTATGTCCGCAGATCCACTTCCTTCAGGTGGGGAACCTTGATCGACAGTTGATGCCCACGGGGCACCACGCCGCATTTGCAGATAGTGGAGCGTGAGAATGTCGGATAAACTTAGACGCGACAAAGATATATTCCCAATGGCCGCAATGTGGTTCTGTTGAGTTTTCGCGTGCTCCGCAGCGGATCCAGTCGGGCTTTCCATTGTTTCGAACCCATCATGGCCCAGTCTAGGAATGAGGACATTGTGGAATTGGAGCTTGGGACTCAGAAGCCTAGCGATATTCACGCTGAGACCATTGAAGCGATCGATGCGACAGAAGGTGGACGAGACAAGGCCGCTGAGCTGCTGAAGAAAGCCGGACATTCGGTTGTGGTCACGCCAGAGGAGAACAAACGCATCCTGAGCTTGATCGATTGGCATATCCTGCCAATCATTCTGGTCATATACTGTCTGCAATCGCTGGACAAGACCGCGTTGAGTTATGCATCCGTATTCGGAATCATCGAGGACTTAAATTTGGTCGGCCAAGAGTACAGCTGGTCGGGAGCAATCGTATATGTCGCTCAGCTAGTATGGCAACCGATCATTGCGTACTTCTTGGTCAAGCTGCCGCTTGGCAAGTTCTGCGCAACCATGGTCTTTGTGAGCAACGTAAAAGGCAGCCATGTCAGGAAAGATGCTGATTCGAAGGTAGTGCTGGGGAGCCACGCTCTGCGGAATGGTGGCATCCAAGAACTTCGGGGGCCTCATGGCTTCACGTTTCGTATTAGGCAGCTTCGAAGCTTCGGTGGCCCCGACATTCATCGCTCTCGTGCAGATGTGGTATCGAAGATCCGAGCAGACAAATCGTAATGCCGCTTGGTACAGTATGCTCGGAATTGTGAACATATTCGGATCGCTCCTGAGCTACGGCCTTGCTCATATCCAGTCGCAGACTTTGCGGCCGTTCCAGGTAAGATCGGTCAAAGATCGCTCTCGAAACTTGCTAAGCGTCGCTAGACAATCTTCCTCTTCTGTGGTTTGCTGACTGTGGCGTTCTCGTTCGTTGTCTTCATATGGCTGCCGGACTCTCCAATGCAAGCTCGGTTCCTGAAGGGTGACGATAAGTTGCTGGCAGTAGAACGACTCAGGATGAACCAGATGGGTATTTCTTCGGGCGTCTGGAGATGGGACCATGTGACAGAAGTTTTCTTGGACCTGAAAACCTGGATCTGGTTCTCTCTGTTGACTGCTGTCAGCATACCTTCTGGTGGAATCACCACATTTGGGCCGCTCATCGTCAAGTCCTTCGGCTTCGACAGCTTCACAACGATTCTCTTCAATATGCCATTCGGCGCTGTCCAGCTCGTGGCGACGCTTGGGGGTGCTTTTGCGGCGACTCACTGGAAGATGAAATCCCCAGTCCTAGCGGCTCTTTGTATTCCGCCTATCATCGGCATCGCGCTGTTGCTCAAGCTCGAGCACACTGAGCGGAATAAGGGCCCACTCTTGTTCGCGTACTATATCACATCAGTGTATCCTGCAATCAGCCCAATGATCTATTCGTGGTCAGGTCAGAACACAGCTGGTGACACCAAGCGCAAGATGACAACTGCGATTTTGTTCATTGGAGCGTCTGCGGGTAACATCCTCGGGCCCAACTTGTATCGCACTGACGAAGCTCCTCGCTACACGCGTGGTCTTGTCTCCAATCTGGCTCTCTTCATTGCGATCATCGTGCTTGTTGGTATTGGTGCGTTATACATTACCGTTCTCAACAAGAAGCATGCAGCTGCCCGACAAAGGCTGGGTAAATCTGCTCAGGTGGTCGACTTGTCCATGCAGAGCAAGTCGACCCTCACGCACAGCCAAAAGATTGTCAACGATACCGAAGGCGCCGGAGTGGGCGACAAGGCGTTCGATGATGTGACGGACCTGAAGAACGAGGACTTCATTTACTTGCTTTAGCAAGAAGCTTAGCGACAGTAGTATAGTGCCAGAATCCTTACGCATGGCCGGTCGTCCACAACGTCGCATTGCGATTTTCTTCGGTGTCTCAGTGATGGGATCGATAGTCCATGATTCTCAAATGCTGGATGGAAGAACGATTGTTGATATGACATAAACGCGAGCGAGGAGAGAAGGCAGGCGCGTCAATTTGAGTTCGTTGCCAGTGCTTGGCAATGTGGCAAGGGTCCCAGGGGCCCGCTGGAACAACATGCACCACTTCCCTCGTTCTGCCATGTTCGCCCTGCTTGCGACACTGCGAACACCAAGTGCCTGAACATTGGACTGCAAAACAATGTACTATTATCTTCCGAGGCGTAACAAGGGATTGATCGGTACCCTAGACTACAACACACGCACTTCTAAAGATTACAAGCTGACGCAGCAGTGGTATCATCGCACAAACGCAAAGGGCGGCATAGGCTCAATGGATCCCATGTCGCATCATAAATTGATAAGTCGAGAGCCTGTTCGGCGTTCCAGTCCAGCCCTCCAAGTCATCTTGCTCAGTGATGTTTGGCAGCATGCCCGGTGATGGCTTTCGCAATGAGGAGCCCCTCATAGGTATTGAAGGCCGACTCATGCTTGGAGCTGGCAGTTCGAAGTAGGAGCTTCCATACATCGCAGTGCAACTGGGTGGTGTGTGTCGCAGCATCTCAGATGCATCTGGAGTCAATGGCCAGCTACTGTCGCCGAAATCGTCTGCGGAGTCTGTAAGGAGCGGATGAAGGACGGAAGTAAGCATTTCTGCAGGCTCTTCGTTGAATGTTGACTGAGATCGCTGAGATGCTGAGCGCCGCAAAATTTGCGCATGCGAGCCTGGTGTGTTCTCATTCATAAGGAAAGAGCCGAGACCACTTCGGTATGGATGTCTCGACGGGGTCGGTGGAACAGAGTCAGACCTTTGTGCGTCCCAGTCATTAAGGAGGTCTTGAGAATCGATACTCCTGGCGCTGAGATCATCCCTGAAAGAAGAGACGCCCGAGCCGCTTCTTTCAGAGCTTGCTCTCTTCACAGATGGTCTGCCTGAACCTCTGCCAGGGCCTGCAGGGTCGGCTCTTAAGAATTTGGAAAGATCGCGTACGTCCCCAAAGTCAGCCTTCGCGGTTCGAGGCTTGAGGCCATGTCGTGCTGGAAGATCTCTAATGTATGCCGACAACTCCTGTACTGAATCTCCCTGGACACGGGCCTCACGTGGAGCGAAAGCAGCTCGACGTGCTGCCATATGCTGAGCAGCACGTTTCTCTGGATTTCGTGTAGACAACCGGCGTAGTGGTGATATGATCTTCGAGGCTCGTGACGACGGCCTCTCAACTTCGACATCGCCAAGAACTGTCACCACAGGTGTATTTGGGACTGGTTCGATATCTGAATGAAAGACGTCAGGATCCTCAGCATAGGTCTTCTCGCCCTTGATAGGAAATCGAAGAGCTTTCAACTCTATCTCCGGAGTTGGAAGCTCGTCGACTGGCGATTCGCTGCCTTCCGACAGCGTCGGCAGACTGCCACTATCGCTACCTCGTCTTGGCCTCAGCGAAGTAGCCGTACTTCCTGCTGCCCGACCCGGTGCTTCGAAGAGAGCATCAGCAGGGAAAGAAGCCAGGACAGCGTTGATGTTTGACAGATCGCTATCGAAAACGAGGAGGTCTTCTCTGATCTGTGACGTCCATAGTGTGAAGTCGAAGCCGTGGTGCGCAAACTTCGAGTTCGGTCCTTGCATAACACTTAGAGCAGCTCTGAAGCAGTCCTCTGCTTTGTCGAAATGATCAAGTTGAAATTCGACATGGCCCATGATGAATAAAGTCAAAGCGAGAGTCTCATCGACCCGTTTTGCCTCCTCCAATACCTGGGCCGCGATTGTATAGTCGCCAAGTCTGGCAAAGATGATGACAGCATTGAGCAAGCAGAATGTGCTCTGAAGATCTTGCTCAATCACTCTTGACAAGTACAAGAAGGTCTCAGCCTAATAGGATTTTAGCTTCGTATCCGGAGCATTGTTTCGCTGGTACCAGCTTTAAAGTGAGACTTACAGCCTCTTGCCATTCGTAACTGTGGTACAGCAATGCTCCATGCTCCCACAAATCGATCAGTTCCCGAGACAAATTATTCTTGTTGCCCATATTGGTGTAAATTCGTGATAACCTTCCCGGATGCTTTGGAGGTATTGCGGGAGCAACAGCAATCGCTGTTGGATCCGCCATTTTGTTAGACAGGTGCGATCAGAATCGTCGGTGAATAGACTGTTGTGCGACTGATTGCCCTTTTGTCTACCTGCGCTCGTGCATGCGGTGCTCTGCTTGGTCGCCTACGTCCGAAGTACTTAGTGACCTGGGCGCTGGGCCAGGCGGCTCTCCGCCAGCCACGCGCTTCCACAAGTGAGATGGCTTCGCACACCGATAAACCAGGGTCAAGGCCCTACGGACTGCACTTTCGGACAAGAAGCAACAAGAAACACTTCATATTCAGGAAGTCCGCTGTCGTTGACAAGTTGAACATCTGTGAATGCGGTAGACAACGCATCCTCGGTATCTTGACGTTCGGACGAATGCACAATGACCATGGCTTGCTCAAGCGCGCCGTTGACGCTATAGGTAGAGCAGTACTCCGCAATCAGATCTGTTCTTCGCGGATACACAAACAATAACACTTCTGCAAATACGGCGTCTGGATGCAAAGCTGTTGTTGAAGGCACTCGAAGCACAAGATCGGTTGGCAGATACATGACCTCGCAAGAAGGCACTTCGACGCCATAGATCCGAAGTGCATCGCAGCCCTGACGAAGCAGGTGTCCTTCTAGGAGGCCGGTGCCGCACCCAATCTTGATTGGCAGTCAGTATTAGGCTTGCATACTCTAAAAGCAAGCCGAAGAGATGTGAGCGTTGTGTATGGTGCTGTTCGCCAGGCTTTGTTCGGACTTCAAGTGTGCTCCGATTCGTGTCGAGCAATGGATCCCCATTGATCAAGGGTATCTTCTTTGCACGATGAGGCAAAGCACAGTCGGTTTGAACGCACACACGTCTTGTTGAAAGAGTGTGCACCTTCGCTCCTTCATGACTTGTTTCTCGAAAGGAGGAGAGCACAATAAAAGAGTTTCGAGGTTGGCTTGATGGCGCTTCCAGACTGCTTCGAGGGCGGCGCTAGCATGAGAGGAGGCTGGCGTGTGGGGAGCCACGAGGCTGACTTGGCAGATTCTAGAAAGCCGACTCACCGAAAGGACGAGCGAAGGCGCTCTGGGCAATCGCCTGATGATTTCCTCAATCAGGTGAGAGCTGAGAGAAGCGCAACAGCCAGGTAGCCGCTGAGGCTGCTTGCTGAGGTCGTTCAGAATGCCGGTCGCGGCCATTGTGATGGAAGATAGCGACAATAATGAGTCACAAGATGCGACCATGCAACCCCAAGCGTTTCATACAGATGCTGAAACACTTTGATCGGATGCAGAATCCCACTTCCAATGGTGACGTAGCATGCGTCGAGCATCAAGTGCGTTTCAAGTCAGGTTGTATGCTGAAGGAGACTCGATCGCTTGCGTATGGTGCATGAATAGATGTTTGATGATAGAAGTACGAAAAACAGCATCGCGGTGGAGGACACGAGATCCGAATGCATTGTCGCTTGCCGATGGCATGGTAGCAAGGAAAAGGTATGGGACAAAAGAAGCTGGCTAAGATGATGACCTCATGCCGTAGATTGCTACAACATCAAGATAGTGAAACTAGAATGTTGTTGACAAGCTTGCACTTGGGGGCCTTTGGTTTGCTGCAAGATGTGGGTGGTAGACTCGTCGACGTGAGGTGAGGTTGTCTTCACAGAGAAGGCACGACTAATGTCCAGGTGAGACTCAGCTTGCGAGGAGCTGCACCTCCACGCTTTCGGTGCTCTCGGTTCTCTCACCACCGGAGATCTGCACATGCTCTCAGCAAACTGCCGGAACAGAGACCACTTCAGGCGGCTGTCACAGGTCTTGTGACGCAAGGTCCGAGGACAATATTGCCGCGCAGGCGCTTGTTCTACCGCACCTCGTACTGTCCTCCACGATTGACGCTGGCAGCCGACAATCGGAGAGTCCAGCACGGCTAACGGCGGCAAGACAGAGGAGAGAGTTCGTGAAGACTTCGCCCCCACGGTGAGGGCGACGGACAAAGCGAAGTCACGCGACGAAGACCATGCACGCTGCTTCTATTCTTCGAAGCATCGGCACTCGCATCCGACCAAATGCATGCATTCATGTGCCTTCTATCATGGGACACCCTACAGCGCATCAGGCCCAGGACCGGTCTCAAGGACTCGCCGAGATCGACGTGCATTCACGTGCGAGCCGCCACAGACACCGCCTCACTTCTACGCAAGCTACGGTTTAGGCTTGCAGCATGCATGCATGATACCAGAGCTGCAGAAACCGGATTCAGTCACTGTCTGCCTCGAAGAACTGCAATTTCTTCCATCTGACCACAGAGCTCATATCCGAGAGAATATTCGCTGCTTGTATCGGTAGGCGCTCGTGCTACTCTGCACATCAGACCCTGTTCCGATGCGTACCTTTGAGGCTGCGAAGCTTGTCAGAAAAATGTGTTTCTCGCAGCTGTAATTGGCTTGTGAGAAAATAACGCTTGTGCAGATGGAAAATAGCGTTGGTGTACCCGTCCGCCTAGACGGAGCTTCCGTGTCTGACGCATGCAACGACATCCAACCAAATGGTTCTACAGCATGGCCACGAAATGCACTTCTGGGAGCACGAGGAGTAGCGATCCGGAAGGCATGGGAACACATCCACACGCGCACCCCTGAAACAGAACGAACTCCCAGCACCGCAGGTACATCGCTCATTTAAACAGTCACGTGATTAACCCAAGCGAGAACATCAAGTTGAATTCGATGTACTCGATGCCTTCCGCCCTCTAAAAGTACTGGAGAGCTTCGCAAAGCTGTTCGGGATATAGAGAAGGGTTAATCGCATCGATTTTCATCTGTTTCGCAGACTGTTCAACCTAGTTGTCGTCGGGTCTTACAGGGTAGTGCCCGGCACGTGACTGTTTAAATGAGCGATGTGACAGACGGTGCCCAGCATCTGGAGCTACCGTTCGCGGCGGTCTTCGAGAACGCCAGAGCGTTTTCGATCAGGCAACGGTGAGTGGCCACCACAGCCTGGCTGCCAGAGCTTCCGAGACCACGCAGCTTATGCTACCTTCTGCCATGCTCCCAGCGAGCATGCACCTGGATATGTTTCAGAGAGCATGAGATTGACTGCGAGCAGTATCTTGGTTCAGGCCTGCATCGACTCCTCGTGCCAAACCACGAAGTAGACGAAAAGCATCACGGAGCAGATACCTGATGTGTCGATGACCGGACGAAGCGCTTCTGTAACGTTACAAAATACAGAAGATCGGGCGCTCATCTCGGCGTCGGAGATCACAATAGTGTGCCTAAAGGTGAATGTACAATGTCGCAATCTCTGATGCATGAGAAGGTGGAAATCCCATCGCGCAGGAACGCGAGGAAAAGATGTCTCCAACGTGAGAGAAGTTCGAGCTAAAGCTGCATGTCGCTGAGCTACTGCATCCAGGTGCATATTTTTTGGACACCATCTCAGCATGCATACTAAAGTGGCGCAGTCGCTCAGCTTAGTCTGAAGTGCTTCGTACTATAAGTCCTCTGCTCTGGCCGTCCCCGCAAGTCACCCTCCCATCACCTCGCCGGCCTGCGCCAACCTCCCATTCGCCGCCGCCAATATCCTCCCATCTTCTATCCTCTTTCCCAAGGCGCACACTCTAATTCCAATCGTTACCTTCTACTCTGAGACATATTACGTCGCTTTTTCTTTCATTCTTGTCCTACCGTGACGTCCAGACGTCGTCCATATATCGCATCGCTTACATCATCCATTGTGTCGGGAACACATACTTCAACCTAACTCTATTCTTTTGCCATGCCGGTGCAACTACTACCGGCCTCTGCGCAGGCCTTTGCGCCTCGATCAGGTCCAGAGATTGTTCTCAACGCCAAGGTTGAGCCTTGGTTAACACAAACGTTGAAGCGCGTCAACAGAGTCAAGCGTCCTCTCAACAGCGTTCCACAGCATCACAGATGTCTCACTGAGACACTAGGTGGTTCTCTTGCGATATGGACGCTCGCGTCGCTCATGCTTCCAAAGGCCCCCGACTCGGAGCTTCGCAAGGACTCGAATCCTCTTGTCGAAGCACTGTTCAACCATCAACTCATTCACATCGAAGCATATGTCGTCCATGTCGATATGGTTTCGCAAAATGAGGTTGCTTTCAAGTTAACACCGGAGACTATCGAATGCTTAGTCGAGTACCACAAGGATATCTACTCGATTGACGCGTCTGCAAGCACCTGGAGTTGGCCTGAGAAGGAAGCCCAAGTGAAGAAGATGCAAGAGGAATTCGTTCAGGCTGCGAACAGGTTCGTCTTTCGTACGTCTGCGCGTGCACTTGAGGGAATGGAGGAGGACGGTGCCGGCGAGCTGCTCGAAGGTCGATCCGAGGATGTGAAGAATGCAATCATGAACATGTTTGTTCCACTTCTTCCACCACCACCAAGGATCGTCGATGTCATTCACCCAGTGCCGATCATGCCCAACACATCGATGCCAGGCAACTGGTGGGCACCAGCACCACCTCAGCTTCAGCTTCCATCAAGTCACCCAGCCCCAGTCGACTCTTGGAAGGTTCTTCCATCGACGCCTTCGCCAACCGCAACGACATGCAGCGACAACCAGTCAAATGCATTCTGGCATGACATGTCAATGAGCAACGTGCAGCTGCCGTCTCCAACGCCATCCTTCAGCCAGCCATTTACATCGGCACCGTCGCAATACTACAGCTCACCGCAAAGCATTGCTCCGATACCAGTGTCAAGCAGTATGCCGTATCACTGCGGCTCTGACATTGGCATGGGCGGCTTCAACGATTTTAGCTGGAGCTCGCACGGCGGTTTCAGCGCCCAGTACGCGACCGCAGTATGAGCACACCCACCGCCATGCGCGTAGCTCATACCCTAGCCTCCTGTCGTGCGTTTCTTTCTCCGGTGTTCTGGCCAAACCCGGTAGACTCTTTCTGGATCTCCATTCTTAGGATTGAAGGCAACAATACCTGAACTGCGCACAGGTATTCTTCACAACAGCTTCTTCCCGACATGCGACCACGACTTATATACATAATGTGATGCGATGCGATGCCAAGCGATACCCCGATGTTGATCATCACGCAACATCACAAGGAGAAAAATCTTACTCATATGGACGGCGTTCTGTTTTGATCGTTAGCGAGCGAGCAAACTCTGTTTTCCTTTTTCTTTGAATCTGGACACTGGCACAAAGGATTTTATAACGAGGTTGATGTCTGCATCATCCCTGGGAGGCATGCACTGCACAAAAGAGGATTATCAAAGAGGGCCTCACGGTCACAGCGAAGATGAACATGGGACATTTTTTCTTTGACTTTATGGGTGGACGATTTTGCTTTTTGTCATTGCATGCGAGCAAGCGATCTGGATTTTTTGAGGTTGGGTATGGATTACCCTCCGCGACGCGTACACGCCTTTACGATCATCTGGAATGACTCGACAACTTTCGCTTCTGGAATTCTAATGCCCTTTGCAAAGAGACGACAGGAGAGGTGAAGTGCCATTGTCCCCGAAGCCCATTGTACACTCCGGTCTTGGGCTACCACCCAGACAGCGGATACGATGAGGGGATGAAGGACATTGGCGTACTACCCTTTTCTGAACTCTCTTCTCTTTGCGACGGCGATGGACTTGATCCTGGTCTGATCAACTGGCCGTTCCATCGACCGACAGGCAACACCCTTTTTCCTCAAATGGAACGCTGGAGCGTTTGATACTGTCTCCGCCTCGAATAATATGACCTCTTCCACACCTACCACAACAACAACCATCATCGCCATACTTGACGAACCCGAGATTACCTGAGCATTCATTTGCTCTACAAACCATGCCTATACTGTGTATATGGGTGGGATTTCCGAAGCTTTGTTTCCGAACGCGAGTCGGGAGGAGGTAGACGCTGCTTCGAGTGGTTTTTGTTCAAAAGATGTTTGGAATTGTTTTGTGGGTTTGGGTCGCCTTCACTGGTTGTACCCTCGTTTGGGTGTTTTTGGAAAACGTCAGAACCATAGTGTTTCATCCTACTATGTCTCATCTGCTGGTCAAGATGGAGAAGTCTGTTAGCGCTTGATGCGCAGGATAAAAGGATGCTTTTCTTCCGTAGCGGAGGAAATAGCCTGTGGCTATATCATCGTGAATATTCATTCCGTAGCAACAACATGCAAGGAAGACTTGTGTATTGGCATCTCTTTCGCATCACGTTCTCATAATCATAGCAGTGATGTCTTGGCTGACTTGGGCGAATGGAGCGATGCGGGATGTTTAGGAGTGCCTGCATCCCTTCGTCCTGGTATTGTGGCGCCACAGGTAAGAAGCGTCCACCACATCGTGATCGATAGTGCACCTCGTCCCATTATCCAATATGTCGTGTAGCATTGGTGATCGATGAGAGAGGGGGTCAAAGTGCATGTGAGAGCGAGGCGAGGCTTGCTTCCGGCATCAACGGCCAGCCGCCAACATCGTCATCTCTGCCAAGCTCCACGTGCTGAGGCCGCTGCTCGCTTCCTTTGTGTTGCATCCGCCGGCGAGGCGCAGATATCGTTGCAAGCACTGGATGCTCTGCGGTTCGACTACAGTCTAGTCTCGACATCATCACCCGGACGCAAATTAGAAGGAGCAGAGCACGACCCAGCACAATATGCGATAACAGGGAAAGCGGAAGCACCGACTTGCCCGCGATGCCTCCACCGAGCAGTCCGACCATTGTAAGTCTTGCGGCCTGGATCGCAATTGCAGTGCGGTATGTGTGGTGTGTGAATATAGCGCAGAGCTGATACAAGGACCTTTCGGCAGAGGAGTCCACGACGAGCAGCCAGTCCGATAGGATCAGCACCGCCCGATCCACGCCCGCTCACTCCATTGTCCTATCTCAGCTCACCCGTGCCTGATCTCGCCTCTACGCTCCATACCGTGAACGATGATGTGGACGAAGCCAATGTGAGCTTCTTGCGCGACTCACTGGAATCTCTGGACCGAGCAGAAGTGAACAGGAGTAGCAGCGGCCAAAATAGACAGAATCAATCGCATGTAGATACGAGGAGAGACCCACGACTAAATCGAGCGAGCGAGCGCACTGGGACGCAGACTCCCGCCGAGACGCTGGACGACTCTTCGCGCCGCGAAAGGCTGCAGAGAGTGCTTGCCCGACTGAACCGCATTCACGATCCCGCTGCTTCGTCAGCATCAGCATACAGCAATCGCACACCTTCGCCCAACCGCCAGTCTTTGTACGACTGGGCACCGTCACATGACGAGACAGCGCAAGAGGACGAGAGCGAGCTGGATCAGATTCTCACGGAGCTGCGTCGGCAGCAACCTGATACGCACCCAGACATTCTACGGGTGCTCAGCCAGAGTCAACTGGATGCAGCACGCCAGCGCGATAGAGACTCGCATGTGCCCTCTACCACTGACTTAACAGATGCTGCCGAAAGAAGAGACCGGCTTAGGGAGCGGAGACGGCGGGAGAGCGAGTGGGTGAGCTTGAGAAGTAGAGCGGTACTGCAGCGTGCAAGGCAGGAAAGCTCTCCATCAGCAACAGAGCGCATGCTGAGGTACGTCATGGAGAGGGAGCGGAGTGGCATGAGTGAAGAGGAAGAACGTGCACGCGGGACAGGCTGGTTCAGTCCAAGCGCCAATGGCAGTGGAAGCGGCAGTGGAAATCGATCAGGCGAGCAACACAGAGCAAGCACGCCAGCAAGCAGAGAATCATGGCCTTTGCCACCATCTGCGAGCGAGCTGCGTACAAGGACTATGCAGGAGCGAGCAGAAGCCATGCAGAGACGCTACATGACCGAAAATGCGCCTCCTCGACTTCCACGAATATCAACTCCTCCCGTACCCACAAACTCCACGCCCTCGAATTCGAGCTCGCAATTTCTTGAGAATGCTTTAAAGTACCTCAATCAATTGCGCAATTGCTATACCTACGAGTCGGCCCTCTCGGCAGCAATCGATCACGGATTGGCTACGAAGGAATTCTTTGCCGACAAGCACGATGATTTCGTGATGGATCTTACAGAACTCAATCCTGTTGCAGGCTCGTCCTGGTTGCAGCCAGGCACAGTGTTCGAAGGACACCAACATGCTACGAATGGCAATACTGGACTACTACAATCCAGATCCAGTTCCGCTTCTCATTCCGTCGAGCAGATCAACCCCAATTACCGCAATCAGGGCGGAGCCACTACGACAGGATTCGACCACCCACCAGGCTCAACGCGAGTAACACCATTCGACGCCACACGGCCGTGGCTCTCACATCAATTCGTTCCCCCAAACTCAAGCAGTCTCTCGCCCAAACCTCCGGATCCCTCTCATGATCGCTGGCCAGTTCGAGTCATCATCCACTCCATCGACGAAGAAAGGATGTCCCTCCAAGGCACAATGGAAGCCTACGACGTCCCTCAACACCCAGTCGGCGTATCAATCCTCAATTCCTCATCTGACCGCCCCAAAGCAGGCAAGAAACACGCTCCCATTACGACTTACCTCGAAGGCCACATCATCGATCTCCAAACGCACTCTTTCCTCACTCCCAGTGCTACAGACAACAAACGCCACGGTCCCCACCCTACATCTTCGGAAAACACAACCCCATATACCACAATCTCAGATACAATCTCCTTCCCTTCCGCCAACGCTCACACCGACGCTTCAAATTGGCGAAAACTTCCCCCCTTCAACAGTCTTTCCTCTGAAGAGGAAACCGCTCGGATGTTTCTTTCTCAAGCACAAATGAACGATATCGGGAAAGAGTACGTGTTCATGAGATGGAAAGAGAAATGTTTTGTTCATGATCCAAAGGACGATCCTTGTCGGTTTCAACGAGAAGGAGGCGCTGGGGATCAAGATCGTGGTCATGGACTTACGATTTCTGGATTTTATTATATTAGTTTGAGACGGTTGGATGGGGTTGTTGAGGGGCTTTATTTTGATCCTACGAGTACGCCGTATCAGTGTTTGAGGTTGAGTGGGAGGGGGAGTGGGTGGGGGGTTTATGAGTTTAGATGAGCGAGATGAGGTGCATCGTGTGAGAGCGGATCGCAAACGGGCATTGGCACGGGTATTGGTGGGTGGAATGGAGTGCTCTGATGTCGTTGGATAACGCGACCGACTTTTTTGGTCGGTAATTATGATGTATGACTTTTGTGTCAATGTGGGTGGATAGATATATGGATTGGTGGATGAGAGGATTGAGACAAATGAAATCTGTTCTGACATCGCTTGATCTTGTATCCCTCATTTCCTTTTCATGAACAGTGCCAGGCCGAGGTTGGAAAATGGTATCTATAGTAGTCAACAGCATACTATTGAATCTCTTGCTGAAGGTCAAAATATGCTGCCAGCGACAGACAGCGGAGGCATTGAATGTGAGCACAGAATTAACAGTGTAGATGGACGGTTTGATGAGGTGCAGAACGTCTTCCGAATCTATTCCGGTCACAGAGCATCGCCTGCTCTGGCTAACATTACTGTACACCAAATGCAAAAGAGCATCCCTTGTCTGGGTAGCAGCGGCGATCCCTAAGACCGCGCTTGCTTTTCCAGACATGTCCTTTTTCGCCGTCCGTTCTCAAAAGCAAAGAGTCGATGCTAAATGCCATTGTTCATTTCCTGTCGCTTTTTTCATGCGTGCTTCCACCGCGAATCTGCTATGTCGGTGGGTTTCGCTTTTCCCTTGTCGTATTGTCGGGCGACTACGTCTATTGCTCGGTCTGGAAGTAGTTGAGGAGGATGCTACGCTCCTGTGACTCCTCACCCCAGTCCTTGACAACAACGCACGAGCAGTTGACGACCTTGCGAGCGTTACCCTCACGGTCGATTTGGCCTATACAAGTCAGCACTTCATCCCCCAACAGAATAGGGTTTCAACATACAAAGACCAGCCCACTCTCCAAGCTGCTTTCCATCTGGAACCTTGATGAGAGGAATCTTGTGCTCGCCGCAAAGAGCCACGACAAGCTTCTTGTAGGCTTCCTCCTCGCAGGACTCGTTGAGAACGCACATGTGTGCCTGGCGACGGTCAAGGGCCTTGGAGGCTTCGCGCAGACCACGGGCGAGACCGTCGTGGATCAGGGCGATCTTGAGAACTCCCTTGAGGGCATCGAGAACGGACATGGAACCGCTCTTGCTGGTGTCGGCTGCGACCTCGACCTCCTCGGCCGCGGCGACCTCTTGTGGCTGCTCTTCTCCGTCCGACTGCAGGGCATTGTGTTAGTGGTGGGATGTTTGTATGCGATGATGCGCGGGTAGGAGTATCATGTGCTGGTGTCGTGTGCGGACTAGATTTCAATGGGAGATTTTGGTGGTGCCCTCGAATGGCAGGTGCAAAGGGCGCAGAATGGCGATGGATGGGGCGATGGAGGACTTACCATCTTGAATGTGCTGCTGTCGCTTTTTCGAAAATGTCGAATTTCCTCAAAGAGCGTTTGGTGATGATAAAAGAGTGGGTGATGTCTGTCTTCGCTGCTGAACCATCAAACTGTGCCAATTTGGTGCGCGGTTCATCGTCGGGCTTGGCGGCTTCGCGGGACCGACCCGAGAGATCTGAGCTTCGAGACTTCGAGATGGAGATGCATTGAGATGAGATGACGATGTCGATGTAGCAACATCTCTCACATTACCAGATCCCTAACAATGGCGTCTTCATCGACGCGCGCAGCAATGCGATTGCTATCGCCACGCTTGCAATGCCTTCAAAAGCCAGCACGATGCGCACAAATACGCCATATGTCATCGCGGTATAGCAACCCAGGCAAGAGGAACTTCGCTGCTGCACCAGCACAAGCACCTTCATTCGTAGGCGAAGCGCAGGAGTACGCATCCGCTCCAGAGCTTGATGCAGGGCTCCGACCTCCGATGAGTGCTCGCGATGCATATCTGCTAGAAGAGGAGAGGAAACAGTATCACCTAAGACGAATGCGATTCGCAGGAATGGGCTTGCTCATGACAATGATGGGCCTGGCGTTTACCCTTTATAATCTGGATCTGGATCAGATGAATGAATCAGAGAAGAAGCGGAAAGGACAACAGCTGGACGCAGGCGATGAATCGAACAAGCAATTTCAGGGCAAACCGGTGGAGATCATTGGAGCTGGAGACGGCAAGAGAATAGTGGCCAAAGGACAGGGCGAAGAGATAGAGCTGGTCGAGACTGGAACAAGCAGCGTACCACACTTCCCCCGAACAATATATCTCCCTACTTCTCCAGAATCCGCTCCTAGGACAGATGCCTCCGGAGCTATAGACGTCTCACAGCCAAACGCCGGTGCCAACGCCGGCAACATCGAGAACCAGGAACAATACACCTTAGTAGGCCTCGGTATCAGAGCCGTATCCTTCCTTAGTATCCAAGTCTACGTCGTCGGAATGTACATTCGCACAAAAGACATCACAACCCTCCAAGAAAAGCTTATTCGCAACATCAACGAAAGCGCATCAACACTCATCCCCTCAGAGAAAGATGACCTTCGCAAACGTCTCACCGACCCAGCTGCAAGTCGCGAAATTTGGACCGAACTCCTCAAAGTCCCAGGCTTGAAGACAGCCTGGCGAGTCTCCCCCACTCGAAATACAGATTTCGGGCACCTCCGCGACGGCTGGATCACAGGTATCACAAATCGTACCCGAGAATTCAAACAGATCGCGCAAGGTCAAGAAACAGAATTCGAAGCTGAAGATTTCGGGAAAGCTGTAGGCGACTTTAAACAGATCTTTGTTGGTGGGAAAGCTCCTAAAGGTTCTAACCTCATCTTATCAAGAAACGTGAATGGTGAACTGGATGTATGGTTCCAGGAGAAGCCGAATAGTACAGGCAAGGAGAAGAACATGCAGCATTTGGGACGAGTGCAGGATGAGAGGATCAGTAAATTGATTTGGTTGGGATACCTTGGTGGGGATAAGGTTAGTTCTGAGGCTGCACGAAAAGGTGTTGCGGAGGGTTGTGTGGAGTTTGCGGGGAGGCCGATTGGGAGTGTTGAGGCCATGGTCACGTAAAATACGGAGAGTTTCGGCGCTGGACAGTAGATTTGAAACAAGGAGGTCCAGAATCCTTCAGCGGCCTCATCTTTATGGCTGCAGTGTGATTGCTGCTGTCATGTCCAAAAGTGGGTTGACATCCGAACGATGAAATTTGGGAACAAATACGCCACTCCAGATGTGCATGGACATTGGTCTGCGGCTGGCGTTAACATTGTATGCATAGTGTACAGAATCTGAGCAATGAAAGTGCTCTTCATCAATGACTTGAAACCCGTCTGCGCGCTATCCTTCGCATAACCATCGAACATGATCTCCTCCTTTCATCATGCCAAACTCGAGCTTGTCCTCTAGATTGCCGTCACGTACACCACCTGCCAGATCGTAACAGTTCTGGGATCTTTCGGCATCGATGCGGTCGAAGTCAAAGTTACTGCTGGCAGCGAACTGCTTCCTGTGGTGAAGATAGAAGTCGTGGAAGTCACCGTAACGACAGGAATAAGCTGAGTCGAGAAGGATGCTGTGAGCGGTATGCTGAGAGAAGTTGAGCTGGTGCCGGTCAAGGAGGTGCTCGGTCTGATCGGTGTCACGTATACGACTTGCCAGATTGTGATTGTTCGAGGATCTTGTATTGAGGCCGAAGCTGTCGAGGTTAGAGTCGGAAGAGTCGTACCTGGTAATGCTGTTCTGGTGATGGATGTCGTTGATGTTACTGTCACCACAGGGACCAGTTGGGTCGAGAAGGCAGCTGTGAGAGGTATACGGGTTGAGCTTGGTTTTATTGCTGTCACGTAGACGACCTCCCAGATCGTGACTGTGCGAGGGTCGCGGACCGAGGCTGAAGCTGTTGAGGTCAGGGTGAGAGGCTGGACTTGTGTTGTGCCTGGCGGTAGTGTTGTTGTGATTGATGTAGTTGATGTTACTGTGATCGCTGATGCTGTCGAGATCGTCGCATTCAAGGAGATGTTTGCTGAGAACGATTGACCTATATTCACGCTTGCAAAAGTAGTGTCCGCGAGACTTGGGCTGAGGATAGTCGAGAAGCTTAAATTGAGAGGTATGCTGATGGGTATGGTAAGGGCTGCTGCATTGGCCATAGTGGTGATAAAGGGCGAGAGTGCACTGGGCACGGGTTCGATGACGAGCCTTGATACATTGACTCTTATGCCAACACCGGTTGGTGAGGAAGCAGTGTCTCCGTATGGCGTTGTGATATTTCCCCACAATGGTTTGGAAGAATTGGTCGTTATCGAACTCTTCAATCCACCGCACACCAAGGCCTTGACAGTCTCGGTCTCGATTCCTGCTTCACCGATGGCCTTAAGCGGCAGGGCGTTGCAACGGGAGTTGTTTGTTGTTCCATTCTTAGTTTCCTTTAGAGCCGAGAGAACAAAATTGGTCTCACGCTCGGCTTGTGTGAGATTCGGAAAGATTATGACTCCAACGGAGTCCTCGCAAAGAAGTAGATGTCCTAGCACGCCATCGAGCCCAGTAGAATTGAGAGAAGCTTCCGTTGTGTTGTCGTTGCAGGCCGTCCTCGAGTTGTTCAGCTTGATCTGGTCAATTGCGTATACCGCAGTCTGGACCTGCTGAATGTAGGTATCAATTGACGTGGTCGTGTTTGATGATTGACGAGGCACTACCGCAGATGCATAAGTGCAGACGAACAGATACAAGTATGTGAAAAGAGCAGGAAACAACATCTTGGTCACTGTTGAGTATCACTACCAGAGCGGACTATGATGGCCTATTATGAACGGGCACGCGGCATGAACATGCTCATGCTGTTTATGCTTGGAGCAAGGAGTATTCACGGCGTGGCCGATGTCTCACTCGTTGCAATGCCATCTGGACTGCGGCCATGAATACATCTTCTATGACGAGCCATTTCTGCATGTCAACCATTTGGGGCGAGATTTCGGGACTTCATGGCAAATGGGGTTCCTCGGTATATTGGCTTCGAGGCTGATGCGAGGTTGTCGCTTGCTGGTGTTGTGCATGAAGCAGGCTGAAGATGAAGCTGCAAGGGATGTTGTTGGGAGGAAACGGGTTGGCCACTGGCGTCCACAACCAGGTGTGGACACGTGCGTGCAGCGTTGTCGAAATAGTGGATCCAACCGCGTGGACTACCCAAAGTCTAAAATGCCGTCAGAACGAAAACGAGAGACAAATCGTCACTATCGATTTTGGCCCCATCAGCGAGCTCATATAACATGTTTCTGTACTCTCTCAGCACTTTTATACCATTTGCGCAGCGCCAAGGCAGTGATAAGAAGTTCTTATCGTGACAGCGCACGAGCACGCTTGCGATAGCCGACACATCAGCCGATCAAGGCCGACAGCAAACCCGGCCCTTTGATAGCGAGCATCTCGCACAACCCTACGCCTTGAGAAACACCAACTCCAAGGCATGGCGTCAGTCAGCACAGAGCCGACTTGGGCAGAAGTTCTCGTAGAGAAATATCAAACTCACATTCTTAGAAGTCCGGCCGACGCACGAGCTCCACACGAAAAGGCCCATGGAGGCCTTGGACCAAAGCCTTTGACCGCTGCTGAGGTCCTTGCTCACCCAGAGTATCCTCACGCACATTGGGACCTGAAACCCGACAAGAAAGGCAAGGTCGATGTTGCCAAAGGCAGGGGCGGTCCATTCAAGGTTGCATATGAGATTCATGGTCATGGTCCAAGTAAGATCATTGTATGTCCTGCCAGCTGCGAGCTTATCTGTGATGGTCACTTTGCATAACTGACGCGACATCTCAGTGGATAATGGGCCTTGGTGGCTTCATGAAGACATGGTATAGAAGCGAGATGACCGGGATTAGAAGTCTACTTGCTAATCGCTGATCATCCGTAGGCAGCGCCAGACCAAGGATTTTGGCCACACTGAGGCTGACAAGTATAGCTGCTTAGTGTTTGACAACAGAGGCATGGGAGAAAGTGAAAAGCCGCTTCTGCGATACACGACATCTGAAATGGCAAAAGATGTCGTGGAACTGCTTGATCATGTTGGCTGGACTCAAGAGAGAAGTGTCCATGTCGTTGGTATTTCAATGGGTGGCATGATATCGCAAGAACTGGTAAGGCTGGCGATGGACCAAAGAAGGTATTCACTGACCAGTTTCAGGCCCTGCAAATTCCGGAACGTATCTGCAGCTTGAACCTCATATCTACGGCACCTCGCATTGTGCGGACACTGCCATTCTTGGAAAACATCCGGAGTCGTATCAATCTCATGATTCCAAAATCTCTAGACAACCAGCTCGCCAAGGTGAAAGGTGATTGCTATAGTGTGGAATGGCTATCGAGACCTGACGAGACTGAGTACCTCGTTGAACCATTCCCGACCAACGGTGATCGATTCGCTGCTGGCGAGCTCAGCAAACGACTTGCTCCAGATATGTTCACGCCTACCGGTTTCATCTGTCAACTCTACGCGGCCGGCTTCCACCACAAGTCCGCGAAGCAGATCAAGACTATGGGCGATAAGATTGGACGATCTCGAATCCTGGTGCTGCACGGGACTGCAGATAAGATGATTCCTTTTGTTCACGGTGAAATGATGATCGAGGAGCTTGGTGGTAAGGACAGCGGCATTACGACTTCACTGCACGAGGGTCTTGGTCACGTCGCTCCTTTCGAGTTGAGGAAAGAGTTCAAGAAAATCATTGCAGGTCGCATACAAGAAACAGAGGCCCTCGAGTGATTGACTGATGCATATTTCGGGAATTTGTTTGGCTTTTGCATATGGGAGGCACAGCGATGATACCACTGATGGCATGGAGTTCTTCAGGAAGGTATCAAGGGATCATCGATAGACTGCACAGCATTTACAAATTGGCACACAATGCTACGTGTGCTTCATTGCATGCCACTCTATGCTGCCGAAAGCTGATGAGTCATGCAGGGTGTGCGAGCGACCTTCCTGTTTCGACCCATGTATCAGCTCGCCTTTCCAGGCATCACTCTCAAGGATAAATTCTGCTCTGCCGGGTTCACTTTCAAAGACAAAGCACACGACCTGCAAATTCCATTATGAATGACAAAGCTCGAGTTGTGCCTGTGGCGGACTGCCATAGCGCAGACATCAGCACAGAGACCAAGCAAAACCCAGTACATCTAAGCACAGCCTTCCATCCAAACGCCAGCTCGCCTTCATGGGTATTAGAACGCACAAAACAATACACAGATGACCCAGTCGGCTATCTGAAGCAAACGCTCGGAGAAGCAAAATTCGCAGAACGACAAAATCTCCTAAACATCCCCGAAGAAATCGACAAGGACCGATACGGCGGCGGCAAGCACAAAGAAGCCTTCGAACAACACATCACCGCGCTTCTAGGAAAGAAGTACGGTCTCTTCTTCATTACTGGAGTTCAAGCACAGCTCATCGCTCTCAAAATCCACGCGCAACAGTCTGGAAACAATCGTGTTGCTTGGCATCTCACTTCTCACCTCGAAGACGCTGAAGAAGGTGCTTGGAACTATCTCTATGGCCTTGATCGGAGATTGCTTGGTAGTGAGGCAGGTGAGAATCCTAGCGTCGAAGAGATCAAAGAGGTGCTCGGGTTACCAGATCACGAAAGACCAGCTTCAATTCTCCTCGAACTTCCAAATCGCTCGCTAGGCTGTAAGACCTATACTTTCCCCGAGCTCCAAGAAATCTCTGAAGCATGTCACACAGCAGGCGTAAATCTCCATCTCGACGGCGCAAGACTCTGGGAAATCGAACCTTACTACCAAGAAACTTTGGGCAAGACATTCTCAGATATCTGCAGACTTTTCGACTCAGCCTACGTGAGCTTCTACAAAGGTCTCCAAGGCATCGGAGGCGCAATGTTAGTTTCAGATTCCGCGGAAATGATTTCTGAGGCGAAGAAATGGCAACGGAGGACTGGTGGGAATGTGTTTACTTTGATGTATCAGGTCATCGATGATGAGCGCGGTTTCAATGAGAATATTGGGGCCTTTGCGGGGAGGAGGAAGAAGATGATTGAGGTCGTTGAAGGGATTAAGAAAGCGACGAAGGACTTCAAGACGGGAGATGGAAGGCGTTATGTGAGGTTCGTTCCGGACAAGGCGACTTGTTGTCAGATTCATGCTCTGTTTCAGGGATTTACGTCGGACCAGCTGACTAGGGCAAGGGACGCAGTGCAGGAGAAAAGGAATGTGAGAGTGTTTGAGAGGCTGAGGGAGAAAATTAGTGTTGACGAGAAGATGAGGTTGGAGAGAGAGGCTGGATTGAAAGATGGGCAGGTCAAAGAGGCAGCGGTTGCTGCTGGTGCTCGAGATGATACGACACATTTCATGGAGTGGTCGATCACGAATGAGACCGAGAAGGTCGGTACCCAGGTATTTGTTGATGCGTATGTTGCTCTATGCGAAGAGCTAGAGAGTAAATGTGGGGCTGTGTAAGTCTCGAGTATAGGAAAAGGCCGTGCTTGTTGCCCGGTCAGCAGATATAAGTGAAGTGCGCGGACTCCTGACATGTCATGACTGATTTGAGCAACCTCGAGCAGCCATCTTTACCAAGACATGCTAACACCACAGCATTGACTTGATATTACTCAAAAGATCAACACTACCCATTCGGTTCTCTGAAAACCCTTTTGGGCCGGAACTCGACATGGCTGCCGCAAAGCGTAAGCGCTCTTTCGCTGAGTTTCGAAAAGTCAACTCGAAGGCAGCAAATGGCACATTTGACTCGAACCTCAACAATGGCAAGGAAAAGGTGAAGCGTCAGAAGGGAGACAATGACCTCCATTTTCGACAGGATCCAGAGTCAGATGCGATTTCTGCAACACTCCCTCTCTTCGCACAGGTCATTACAGAAGCGCTGCTTCGCTCTCAGGAGGCTACGCATCTGTCAACACAACTGCATCAGGCAGAATCTGACCTCGAGAATTTGCTTGGAGCTTTGAGCATAGGCCGCGACGCTCTGAAGTCAGCTCATCCCTGGCGCGATTTGACGGAACAAGAGCGCTTCATCAAAGAAGCCACACTCAAAGTGAGACTCAGACGCTGCGAGGGAGGTGCCAAAGAATGCGAGCGGATGATCGAGAAATATCAGAAAGCGCTTGATGTGGCAATGCAAGCACAGTTGGCTGCAGAGGAAGTTCTCCATCGCTTCATCCACGGGATGTCGCAGCCAGATCTACAGCAGCTCAAACTCCCGGGACACTTCTTCCAGCTCCTCGAATGTAGTGAGTGGAATAAAGGGAAGATCAAGGATATGAGTGTTGAGCTGCAGAAGGCAACAGATCTCGAGCGCAAGTCGTCGAGAACTGTGGTCGGCCTCGAGAAGAAACACGCCAAGGAGGCAAATCTGAATGAAGCGCTGAACCTGCCCCTTGAGCAAGCACGTGGGCAATTGCAGTTCATACGCAAATTTATCATCGATCTCAAGGACAGACTGCAAATTGCACGACCGGCGCATCTCATGGAGTGTGAGAAGATGTGTCAGCTCGCGGCCGATTCTCTTGGTCTGTCAACGCCGAAAGCACAAACAAATGCTGGGGCCGAGCAGATGCAGGAATCAAGCTCTGTAAATTCAGAAAGCAGCGAGGACGAGTCGGATACCTCCGCCCAGGCAACTCATCCCAAAGAGAAGTCGAAGGAAGACCAGCTACGGGTGAAGCGCTGCCAAGCGAAAGAGCGTCTGCAGGTCGAAGAAGCCGAATTCGAGGAGCTGGAGGACAACTACGAGAAGTACTTGCATCATTTCGAGAACCTGAGTCAGTGTTCTCGTACCAAGGAGGAGTTCGATCATGCTTGCCTCAGAACCAACATGGAGCAGCTGAGGAAAATCAAGAAGGCTGAGGAGGACTATCGCAAGGCAAGGCTCGAGGCGATGGAAGCCGGCATCGAAGCAGATGAATCCGATGAGTCAGTCTTCGCCAGCAATCCTAACGACGGCTATACAGTCTCTCTTGAGAAGGAAATAAGTAAGGACGTGGATATCGAGAGGGTAAATTCTTGGCTCGCCGAGGTCGAGGTCGACTGCGACGCAGGATCCTCTGCGCCATCTCATAGACCTGACGATTTGGAAGAGCTGAAGACCGACGAGCAGGATGTGCTATTGGCCATGAACGACAGCGTCAGTGTCATTGCAACAGGGAAGGAACGTTCCAAGATCGATGGCTGGCGGGATCAGAACGAAGGTTCCGTGGAAGAGCATTTGAAATGAGTTCGATGACATGGGTGCAAGAAGTTCGCAGGCGCACCTAGATTGTGGATTGTTGTATTAGCATAGAAGGAAGAGCAATTAGAAGGAAGAGCAATTAGAAGGAAGAGCAATTAGAAGGAAGAGCAATTAGGAGGAAGAGCAATTAGGAGGAAGAGCAATTAGGAGGAAGAGCAATTAGAAGGAAGAGCAATTAGAAGGAAGAGCAAGAGGAGGTGGAATGAAGTGGCCTGGCATTGGCCTGATTGACCCTTGCTGCCAGTCTTGGCGCCGATGGAAATCACCTTTTCCCGTGTTTCTCGTTTCATTCTTTCCACTCTCTCGCACATTTTCGTCAGCTTCAACATCTCCACGTATGGGACATCTTGAGGCACATCGAGAAGACGTGACGACTGTGGCACTGTCCGTACTACCTCGCGAGTCTCCTCGTATATTTGCGCGACTGATTTGCCGTCTATACCGGCAGCAGACCTTTCAGGAAAGGGCAGACCTTGAGTCCGGCTGGAGTTCCGCTTAAGCTTACACTAAGCTTAGGTCGCCTTGTATGACACCAAGAATTCAGGAACGCCGAGAATCTGAACATGCTGTCTCGATGTTCAAGTATCAGTTGGCGGAGAGCAGTCCGACATTGAAGAAAAGGAGATATTCGCGACCAGAAACAAATCTGATGAGCCTTTCCACAATCTTCCTGAAGTCCAGAGTATCCAGAAATTGGGATTGCTTGCTAGCGTGGCACCGTTTGTGCCGACATGAGAGTTTCCACAACTGGTGACAACTGCTCATGGCTGAAGCCACATCTAGCCAAGCTCCGCTATGATCGACATGTAAGAACCAACTCCACATCCGGCTTTTTGGGATCTCCGCATTCTTCTTTTCAAGCAGCTGCAGACGACCTTCTACTTCCTCGGCGGAAATGCTGCTTGACGAAAATGTCTGCGAGCGCTCGGTGTAGATGCAAAGAGCTAGAAGTCATGTAGAGACAGAAGCTGGAACAACGGCGATGCGCCAGTTCCTTGCGACCAAGTTCGTTCAAATCTCTGACAAAACTACCCCATGTCAGTGGCCACTGGTGGTGCCCAGATTTAGTCAAGCTTAAAGATCGCGTCTATTTCGCGCAACTAAGCACATGAAGCTATACTGAGAGCAGCAACTAGTCAAGCCAAGGACCAATAAGCCAATGCACCAAATGCTTTTACCGACATAACCGTAGTGTCGAACTACGCTGATCAATGACACCCTGCCCGGAAAGTGCGTCTATAAGGCGCTGATGATCTGCCTCGCCTCGCACAGTTCCTTTGCCGTGCTGCTTTCTGGAGATACACGCTGGCCAAGAAGGACAAATCCGAAAAGATGAAGAGCTACATTGCAAGTGCAGCGCTGTTGGCGACGGTGGCGTATGCTTCACCAGTCGAGAGGCAAGCGTCGAAGTTCACATACTACAACCTGACTACGCCACTCGCATCGCCTTGCGATTTGACAACCGGTCAAGATGGCAAGATCTATGTAAGCTACTATGCTACCTTGGGAGCTGAATCGTTTGCTAATGCTTTTTGTAGGCCGATACCTTCACCTCAAACAAAATCGTTCAGATCGACCGCTCGACAGGAAAGTTGACGGAGTACGACATCCCATACAAGCTTCCAGTGCTTGGAAACTCTGTCCTACCTAGCAACGTCCAAGGCGTCCTCACGGGTGCCTGTGTTGTTCAACCAGGAAAGAACGGAAAGATCTATGCTGCAACAGGAGTTCGTAATGAGTTTGCCATTTTTGATCCGTCAGACAACAGCGTGACGGTGCTCGAGACTGGAAACCCTCTCGGTAACCTTCAGCCCTTCAACGATGCATGGCCAGGCGAGACTGGAATGTTCTTCTCCCAGACTACTGGAAACGTCATCAACCTCATCGACTACAAGACCAACAACATCACGACATGGAATGTACCAACTCCTCTTGCCGGACCACTTGGCATGATCGTGGCCTCGGATGGTAACGTTTGGTTCGTGGAGATGCTCGCCAACAAGATGGCTCGTCTCAATCCAACAACCGGCAAGATCGATGAATTCCCGCTTCCTCTTACCCTCGCTACGCCAAGTGTTATGCGCGCAGAGACTGAGGGCCGCTACCTTTGGTTCACAGCTATCGCAACCAACTCTCTCGGACGATTCGACATCCAGACCATGACCGCAAAGGCGTTCCCACTTCCTCAACTCCTCGCCACGCCAATCGAGGACACTGTCGACAGCAAGGGCAACATCTGGTTCTCGACACTCCTCCGCAACTCTCTCAACTACCTCACACCATCAACGGGCAAGTTCACCGAAATCAAGCAGCCAGACGAGGACGTCAGCTTAGTCCCATCTATTCTCCCAGATCTGCCACCTGCAGCAGATATCGCCATGCACTACGAACCAAGCGACAACACTATGTGGTTCACAGAATTCGTCAACAACAGGATCGGAAAATATCAGATATAAATGACCCAGTGTTCTTCAGATCATCTTCTTCTGTAATGCTATCCAAAAAAAAATGATGCGCACATCTTCCTCTTTCGTCAAACCTTCGCATTCATCCTCGTATAATCACGAAGCCTCGCTCCAACTCGCAGAGCTTAATTCGACCACGCTGAGGTGCAGGCAAATCGTGTTGTGTCCTGTACGAGATGGTCCATATCAGACGCACGAACGTACGTCGAATGCGAAATTTGCATGAGTGTTTTGGTGTACACGTACTCTTGCAATCTCCGTTGTATACGCTTGATGACAATTTGTGAGAGGGCATCCTGGTCGGCCCTGCCAAGATTGGTATCTGAGCACCACACTTGTTCTGGCAATGCTTGTTCATGGTGTGGTAGGCAGATAGATTGCGCATGAAGTGAAGACGACCACTCCCTGACTGTGAGTCATTTTGCAGATTGCTTAGTTGGTGTAAACGATGAAGATCAGTTCTTGGTATCGAGCTTGTCTCAGTCACACTGCTTAACATTGCTGTAGTCACTTTGATGGCTTGGAGTTGTGACTGTAAAAATCGAGCTCTGTCTTTGCGGGCGGACAAGATTAACCATTGCGCTTTATCTATTACTAGTCATAGCGTCCAGGCAAGGTGGCGGTATAGGTATAGGTAATGAGCCGAAAACACAAGGTCGCAAGGTAAGGTTTACGATCGCACCAGAGGGCCTCCATCATTTCTCACCATCCAACACTACGTCCTCCACCATTCTTCCAAGATCCACAACCGATGTAGTACCACAATCCACAACCCATAGTGATCAAGCATTTAGAGAAGGCAGCCGAGGAGGCCACCACAGGTGTCGATCTGGATGGTTGGGTTGAAGCAGAATTGGTTCTGAGTGAAGATTTAGCGAGAATCGCGCATATTACAGCAAGTGAATGAACTTACCCAGACTGGGAATTGGAGTGGCCACTGCTGGTAGCAGTAGGCGTTGAAGTAGTCCCAGAAGCGCCATGGCTGTGGAGGACCGTTGCAGACGTCGATACATGGGAATGGGTCGTACTGTGGGCCGAAGAATGGGAAGCCGTTGTGAGCGGCCTTAAGGCCCTTAGCGGCCTGGATCATGTCGTGATCTGGGACCTGACCGACGTGAGCCTTAGCGAAAGCGGCGGCTTGGTCAATCATTTGCTTGGCGGATGGAGCCTGAGCAGCATTCTCAATTGGGGTGGCTACAGCAGAGCCAACCGCGGCGAGGGCGATAACAATAGCCTTGAACTGCATATTGACTGATGGACGAAGCGTTGATGCTTGGTGGATCGAAAAGGTTTAGTTGGCTTGGAAGATGGAGTTGTGGTGCTGGATGGAGCTCCTTGAAGTGGTGACTACTCGCCTTATATGTTGTTGGCCTCTCGACCGAGCTGATTACCCGCCTGGTGGCCGGAGATTGTCGCATGTCGACCAAGTGACCACATACGAAGATGATCCTCGTGCGGTCAATATGAAGCTAATTGCGAGAGTTTAGACATGGAGTCAAGGAAATATAGTTTATGGATGCGCTGCCATAGCGGTAGCCAGCGGATGGTGCGCGATCTCCTCAAAGGCAGTCTTCGTCTAGCCATCACATGGAAGATAGCAAGAATGTTCGAGGTGAACGTTGCAGGGATGGTGTGGCTGCGGTCAGTTCTGCGGACAATTAAAGTTGCAAGGTGACGTCCTGAAGCAAAAAGCTTGGGCACCTCGATATGGAAATCTTCCCAGGGTATGGCCCGGAACAGCCTCGTGTTACCAGCTCGATATAACTTAAAGCGGTGTAAGGTGCTGAGACACGTCTGCGAGGTGAAAGTATGAGAAGCTACCTTCACCGCATCTGGTTCATGCCACGCCTGTAGTATCGCATCCGCACCGGAGCTGAACAGAATGTTGGTGATTCCTTTCAGCCCTCGACTGGAACTTGTCGTCTCGCAGAATCGGTATGAGGCTTAGTCTGCACGGTTCTCTTGGAAAGCAAGAGCTTAATGAAGCGCAATAACTTTAAAGCAAGCTATGCCAGTCATCCTCAGGTCATCGATCTTCCGTTCAGGGATAGGAGCCAGATTGCCGGCCCATTGCACGACATTTGCGAGTTTGAGGCTAAAGCGTCCGCGGAGGTTGGATACGGCAGTGCGAGGTACACCAGAGCGGTCTAAACTTATCGTCTTCATGCTGTTGTGAAAAGCCTTGCTGTAGAGCTGTACAGTATCGCGGCAAGCGTGAATGCTACAACACTTTGGCCAATCGATCAATGCAGGCGTCACCCAAAATCGAAATTCCCTGCCATTTCTAGCGACAACAACACGGAACCGAGCAGATCCGATCAGAGGCTCGAGCCCAATGTGGCATGCAAATCAGAAGGTTGCCCCGGAGGACGTCTCTTGTAACACCAGTCCCTCGTTTAAACGAGCACAGCGTATATAGCATACAGGCTTCAGAGGGCATGCTGTGTTGACTTGCAGCACCCGGCTTTCCCTGTTGGCTTATGGGACTTCAAGATATCGAATAACATCGTTGTCATGGCATGGTTGTCATAAAGTCAGGAGCCCGCGCCACCTGTTCATAATAAGGCCTCGGCGAGCGAGGTTGTTGATATGCCTTAATTGGCCCAGGAAGTCGTCTTCTCGCAAACCATAGTCGTGAGTTGGTGCTAAATGTGGATATCATTTTGCCACTGTTGTCACGCAGGCGGCCGCTCTGCCACACGGCGCAGTTCCAGCGGTATCTTCGATGAAACATCGGACACAACTTTTCGACAAGCTCTTCACAAGTATGCCCAGCTGCAAGCATTCTCCACTGGAGACATGGGTCGCGGCATCCCACCTCCGAGGCGTTCTCTTTGGTCACTTTCGGCCAGCCGACTTGACTCGTTTGTCGTGCAGTAATCCGCTTCATCCGCTTTCGGCAGGCCATACACCTCAGGCATCGTCCTGTTCCTGTGAGCAATACGAGTCTCACCGTTCAGCAGTCGCCCAAACTGGTGTCGTCAGGGCCATTGAATGTACCAGTAGAGTCATTGCAACCGAATCGACCAAGCCAGACCAGGAAAGTCAGCCGCGAGCATGCTTGTGATTTCGGAGGCTGTGGCTCCGGAGTGTCTTGAACCTTTCCCAAAACTTCTCGAACTTGGCGAGAAGATACCGCTAAAGTTTATTTTTCTCATTCTTCCTGTTGTCTGCTAGCACATAGTATGCACGTTGGGCACATGTTGCGATGAGCAGGCCACTTCTCGTAAAGATCCTACTCTCAACGTACCCTCTTCGCTGCCCTGCCCAGGGACTTCTGGCCTCGATGTACGTCATTTCGTCCGCTCGGAGTTTGCGATGCACGTGAAAGTGTATGGAGTGGTTCATCGAGGTACAACGTTCGAAATCTGTTGGGAAGAAATGGCGAGTAGCATCACCAATTCGTGCTTGGCCTAATGACTTCCCGTGAAGATGAGGTGGACAGTCCAGAATATGGTAGTCTGAGAGAACGATGATTCCAAGAGCATGAAACTTCGCTTCAGTCGAGGTCATGCGCGGCTCGATGTGTGCAGCGCAGGTGTAGACGAGCTTCTCGGGAGATACGTGGTCAGTAGCTGCTTGCTCATGGCCATCCTGCACAATGGATAGCCTTTGGAATCTCATCCAAGGCCCTAGATCCGTACGACCGAAGTCAAGATCATCGATAGCAATGAATTGTATTTCGTGAGTCGTGGCTCGTTGCAGAGAGTGGGTCATGCTTGGGTCCTTCAGGCTGGATGGGCGAACAAAACTGCAAGTAACATGACAGACCACGACTCCTTCCTGCTCGACCGAGACGATGCGAGATGCGAAGCGACCGCCATCATTGAGTCGCTGGACCTTGATATTCATTGCGGGCACCGGCTTCGGTCCCAATAAGAACTGGGCTTGCAGCATATCGATGGCGAAGTCGGTAGAGACCGTCTCGTAGGCTGCGGCAGCTGCAAGCGCCATCAGCACACCTCCGGGCACCACGTTACCGCCTCCCCACGTGAAAGGCTCTTGTTCATTCTGGAAAACATCCTGCTGGCGTGTCAGACATGCTTGGTCATTGTCGATGTGGACCGTACGCGGTCTGTGCGTTTGAGCCTGAGCGCTTGCTCGATGGTCACCTTGGACGGCTCATTCCTGTAGAAAGACCCCATTTCAGGCGTTTCGGATGTTTTTGCTCAGTCGAGATGTCGATGAGCAGGTGAGTTGAATTCAGAGACCAATGTTGCTGCACAGCAAGGTCTTGCGACGGAAGGATTCGTCAGACATGCAGATGGCGTCTCGTCTAGCCGAGGCATCGCGAGAAAGGGACCTCATCAACGGCAATGACCTTTCCAACTCTTTCAACATACTCAGGGCAGAGAAAGAGGATCAGACTTGATGATGGAAAGATGAATGTGTGATGAGGATGAAACGTGAAGTCGAGAGATGTCGTGATAAAGACCTTGCCCCGGCGTACTCCCGTGTGGCTTGGCATAGAACTCTCATGCTTGTGTGGAAGTCACCTTCTGTGAACAGTCACTAATCTCTGACATTCACGCCTTCAATTCCGACCATCGGTCGCTGCTGACTTATGCAATCGAGTAAACTGTCTTCGATGATTGGAATAATCTTGCTGCTGCAGCTTCCCGGCCGATCAAATCGCATATTGCATACTGGAGAGTGACTGGTGCCAAGGGAGAATCTTGCAACCGGACTCAAGCCGTTTTCGTGGCTCACAAGCCGCTCAGAGGTCTGTAGCTCTCATCAAGCTGATGTGCGCTTTCGATCCAATGGGTAAGTAGCGTCGTCGTCCAGCGGTGTACCCATCCACAACGAACTGAACCATATTGCAGCCAGATTCTGGAGCACTCGCCCAGTAGCCAGGGACAAGCCCCGCCGGACCAGACTGCACTATCCTTGGTGACATCGCCGGTATGCTACCTGGACGTACCGGGTAAGCCACCATCTCATCAGGCCGGATAGACTCGAGCTCTGCAGCCTTGAGCAGGTCAGGGATGCAGCACACCTCCCCGATCATGCTTTACCAGCAGATTGTAGCTTATCAAAGCTTGACCTTGAGGCGTACAGTATCAGGCTGAGATTGATCACGACTTGTCCAGCTCCACCGGATAAGTAGGCTGAGCACCGCCAGGCCCGAAGCTGGATGTTTATCCATTGCCCTTCGATTGATGATCGACGTTTGAGCGGTACGAGCAAGATCGAATAATAAATTTCGCAAGCTAGCGATGAATATGAAATACTGACTCCCTTGACCAACCCTATTCTGACCGCTTGTCTTTCGGCACGCGAGGTAATGTTAGCCACATAGCGAGGTTGATGGCTAGAATGGCCAAAATAATCGGTTGAAGCACTCTCACACCAGCAGCACTGGCGATAGCACCGACAGCGAAAGGCAGAACAGCCGCACCACCCATTCCCAGAGCGGCTGTGAACGAGATTGCTCCGACGTGAAGATGCTTTGGCAAGACCTTCGAGAGCACGACCACAGCGGCAGGGAACATGGGACCTAGATGTCAATCAGACCATAATCAAGTCAAAGACACTGGGCCAGCACCTACCAAGAAAGAAGCCGAGAAGGGCAACAGCCACAGCAGAAACCACAAACTGCGGCACCAACCAGAAAACCAGCTCCAATCCCATAGCCGTAAGAAGATATCCCACAATCGCCCACCTCTCCCCAATCCTCGGCGTAACAACCCCAAGAACAATCCTCCCAACCGTAACCCCCAACCAAAAACCCGTGCTCGTAAGACTCGAATCAAAAGCCGGCGCATTCCTCACCCTCTGCATAAAAGTAACAATCCACCCACTCAACGCAACCTCAGCTCCCACATAAAACAACAAGAAAACCGCAATCGTCCAAGTAATCCTCATCTTCAACGCAGCCCTCGTCCTCCCACCCTCACTCCTAGAACTCGCGCTCTTCCTCCTAAAACTCTCCCCATTCTCCTTCCAAAATGCCGCAACACCCATTCCCAACTCCAGACACGTGAGCCCCAGCGGGATGAAATAGTAATCATGCCAAGGCAATCCATACCTATCAACCATCGCACTCGCAATAAGCGGAGCAACAGCCGCCCCAAGTCCATAGAGACTATGTATAACTCCTAAAACCTCATTCGGAGTATTCAGATCTCCCGCCCAAGAATTCCAACTCGCGTCGAGTAATCCGTTTCCCCAACCACAAAACATCAATAACACAAGAATTACCGGCCAAGGAGGATGACATGCTAAAGCAATATATGTACATAATCTTAAAAACGAAGCGAAGGCGGCGAGACCCCGTTGTCCGAATTTCAGATGTATACGATCGGATGTGAATGCTGCGAGCATGTAGCCTGGAAACGCGGCTAAGAAGACTAGGGAGACGGTTGTGTAGTTTAAGTTGTAGGATTCTTCTAATGAGGGGATGAGGGGACCGAAGGCTGCGTCGTGGAGGCCGAGATTGAAGAAGGCCTGTCTATCAGTGGGAGGATGAGGTAGTGGGTTGTGTTCTGGGACTTACTAGATTTACGGCTGCGAGACGGAAAATGTTGATGTGTGGATTTCGCCAGGATTCTTTGGCGGGAATGGCTCCTTCTAGAGGTTCGGAATCGTCTTGGAGCATTTGTTCGATTGTGATGTTTTGGTCTTCAGGTGGTGGTGTTGAGGCATTTTGACTACTGCTGCTGAGTGTTCGACCACAGTGGGCTCGACACACGTCAATGTATGGTACGGAGTCCAAGTACGGCATTGAAGAGCGCCGCCGAAGTGTACCCGGGGTGCGGAATGTCTCGATTCATCTAGCTCATTTGCATGTGCCAAGACCCAAGAAGCGGTGCAGTACGCGGGAGGTAGTCCCGACAACTGATCTGGCTGATCTTTCTGGAGAGGTTTGCCGAAACAGCCTACGTTGACGAGAGCAGTTTTCGAAAGATGCCAGCTGACATCTCAGAAGTTGCTGCTGTCAATCACGAACTCCGTCTTGGTGTCCTTGTGGACGGTATAGCGGGCCGTCAAGCCGACCGCTGTACTCCTTGCAGAGCAATGTCTGCAAGTGTCCTTACCTGGGCCTCCTCTTCATACACTTCCAACGCAGCTCTTCCAATTTATTTTCTGATTTTTGCTCACTTGAGCATCTCACTGTCGTCACGTTATGAACGCCTCTCCTCCATTCCGACATGGGTTCTGGTTGTCGTAGAACTTCCTCATGCGATCACTCATCCATCCGGACTCTATGCCTTTCATCTTCTCCCCAAGATTCGGTTTCTGACCGATCATACATCTTCCGTCCTGGTTGAGCATGTATTGTAAACAAGCCTCGTGCTTCACGCAGATCGTACGACAAGTTTCGAGGTCATCGACCGGGCCATGGTCTTGGTCGGCGTGATTATCCCAATCTCTTCGTGGCTCGACAATTCTTGGGAGGACATATTCGCGGTAAACGTCTTTGTGGTGCAGAATCTTGCTGTAATCCTATGAAGTCGTCAGTATATCCACCCAATTCGTTCTTTTCCGGTCATCGACTTACGCTGGTATTCTTGATCCATTCCATTTCCCAATCCCACATGTCCTGAACCACACTCGGGGTCAAATGGTGATAGCTAATGCTGGGTGCACACCACAACCGATGAGGACCTTCCGCACGATCGTATGTCATCTTGCCGATGTCGTCGCCCTGCCAAATGGGCCAGGCTTGAGTCATTGGTGTTCCAGAATCCGCGAATGCCTTGCCTAGAATGCAATCGCCCGCCCAATGTATGTCCGTAAAACTCTCCCAAGACTCTTGATTTTGCTGGAACTCCCTCACGACCTTCTCCATTGCAGGTCGACTAACAGCGAAACCAGTTCCGCCATGCGCAAAGATAATATCACCAATCCAGATCTGACCTCCGATGTAATAGGACTTCTGCCAGTCCAACGTGTTCAAATAGTTGTGCATTAGCCTCGTGAGAGGTAATAAATTCCACGATTGACGACATGAGATTAGGCTAGGTTCGAGAAAGCAGTACTAGGAGTCTAGTCAATCACTGGTAAAATTTTCCCATGCGTCCATGAAGAGCGATGACCACTGTCGAGTGTGCACTCGCCAGTGTGGATGAAAGCCCGCGGAGTGCTGTCATCGTCGTGATGTTCTCTTCTGCAATTGCGGTGACACGCCCAATGCTGATGTATGATTCACATTCTTAAACAGCTATATCCATGTTGAAACAATCCAGTAGCCAGGTTGAGTTCGCATGCACGTGGTGTGTCCGGGAAGGTGAGGTGAATGTTGGCAGGAGTATCAAAGCTTAAGATATTGATCTTTTATTGTTGAGGTGGTCGTTCTTGTTTGATGAGAACTTGCTTTTCGTCCATATGATACACCAAAACCACGTCTGCTGGCGCAATCATGATGTTCTGGTATTGCAACGGCATTCGCCATGTTTAGGTGTTCATGCATGTATCGAACCACGGAAGAGGCTGGTGGGGGCTGGTAGAAGTCTCAAAATCTCAATTTTGAAGCTTCGAATGGATACACTATCTGCTTAGCTGTTGTTCGCTCGATCATCTGCATATGCATCAGTCTCCCTCCTTTCGGAACGAACATTGCAAATAGCAGTGACAATTCTCGTGTATGACACTGCATGTCACCTCGGATGACCAAGCCGGATCTGCATTGGTGAGCAAGCTCAGAAAAGCCCAACATACGCAGCATTCCTGGAGGAAATAGTGCCACAATAGCGTTTTCTGTCCGCAGTCTTTCAGGCCTTTCGATGCAAGCGTTGCGGAGGAGTTGATCCTGTGTCCTGGTTTGAGTACGTGGTGCGGTGCATATGCGAAGCTCGCATCTTCGCCGCGGCGTTTGAAGAGGCTCGTTATGCAAGCACTTTATGCAGGAACGAAGCTACGCGGCCGGCTGAATGCATCTGCGGTGGCAGGTTGTACATGGCGCTTCGCAGTTCGCATTGGCGATTCACATATTCGGCAGTGGTGGAACAGAAGAAGAATTGTTTCGCTGCATTCTTCTGCCAAGGAAGAATTGATGGTGTGATGAGGACATGGATATCGAAGTCCGAAGACCCCCAGGGCGCCTAACGGGAGGATGCCCGTTCCGAGACTTGGAAGAAGTGAACAGGGTCAACCGTTGTGGAAATTGTTCAGCTCGCACACGCGTTCGCAGTTCTCCTGCAGCGCGACACTTGCTCTTCTAGATCAGCAGGATCGAAGACGAGAAGCCATGCCGCTCTTCGAGGAGGTCTAGAATGGTGTAGGGAGTAGAGTTGTCAATTGTTCATATGCTGTGGTATCTCGATGAGCTCGATACCTCATCCGAACCAAGATGCAGGCATGCGATGGTGGAAAGTCAAAGTTCGCGAATGCTTGAACTTGGCAGAGAGCTTCCCACGCCTCTGACAGGGAAGATTTGGCCGTGGTTGTCGCAGTGTGCTAATGCTTGTACGAACACGAATAGTGAGCAGTAAACAATCAATGATTCGGTGGCTTTGCTGTATGCGTTCTGGGTGAGGCATTCCTTTGGCGCCCAGAGAACAAAAGGTCCACAACTTGTATCGGCTAGTTCGTGCCTAGTGCGCCAGCCCATCTGATAGAATATCTCATGCACGTTAGCTGCAGCTATTCCCGCTTCTTGCTCCAACAGATAAACGTGCTTGCTGCTCATTCCCATTCCCATTTTCCGGCCAACGACAGTGCGCTGACGCACCCACCCACGCTCGCTCGCTACCAGAGCTGCTCCTCCTCACCAAACGAACAACAGACGAACGACTCACGCAGAGAGTGCAATGCAACTACCGAAAGCGCAGCGGTGAAAGGTCGCGTTCGGTCGTACTGGAATCCTGGCACAGGCACAGGCACAGGCACAGGCACAGCTCTGACTCTGCCATCTGAACCTGAACCTCGCCTGTGAATTGACCGCCAGTGACACCCTCGTTCCACACCACGGCTGAAACACGGCACATCGAACAGACAATAGCTACGCCCATCCAACTCGTCGGTATTATTCTTATCGCCTCGTGTACAGACACTGCTCGACGCCGACGACGAGAGAACGCACCTCACCACCCGCGGGCGTAGATACGCCGAGCGGCCAACATCGAGTCGCCAAGAACTCGACAATAACAAGACTCACGCCTTGAACGACGCCGACGAGAACAACCACACACATTCGCAATGATCACACGGATACGAACGGGGCTGGTAGCCCTGATCGCCATTCTGTCGTGCCTGCAGTTGGCTGTGGCAGAGGAAAGATGGATCGAGTATCAAAACGCACAGGGCGAGACGGTGGTGCTGGCAGACAATCGAAAGCCATCGCTATACACTGGCAATTTTGGAGACTGTCTGGGAGACAGCACCATCAACGTCACTCGATTTGATGCTGCATACTACCAAGACAACATGACGGTGTTATTCCATTTGGCGGGTAATACGGGTGTGGCCAATGACAGCTTGATGATGTCTATCAGCGTCTTCGCGTACGGCGAGGACCGCTTCAGTCTGATCTTCAACCCTTGCAACGCGAACATCTACAGCATGTGCCCGTTGAATAGCAGCGTACCGATATCTGCTAGTGGCATTATCCCGGTCGCTCAGTCCGACGTTGCCAACATTCCACCCATCGCTTTGAGCATTCCTGACTTTGAAGGAGAGGCGATCTTGCGCATCTTCTCGAATACAACGCAGCAAGAAATCGCTTGCTACTCGGCAGTGGTCACGAATGGTGCTTCCTTTGGACAACCGGCGTCGGTGGGGACTATACTTGGAATATTCACGCTGGTGGCTCTCATTGCATCGTTCGCAACTGCCATTCATGGAGAGGCAGTGCCAACCATGAGACTGCATTACGCTCACTCCTTGTCGGTTGGTGTCGTATTTGCCGTCTGGCAACACATCTATTTCACGGGCGCCTTGTCTATGAATTGGCCGTCTGTTTTGGTGGCTTGGTGGAGTAACTTTGCATGGGCTGGAGGCATGATCTACAGCTCTAGCATGCAAAGCAGCATTAACAATCTTATTGGCAGCAATATCGGCAACACTTCGCAGGTCGGCGCAGCTCAAGCCGGATCACCAAACTCAGATGTCGGCGGAGGGTTCGACATCAGCACCATCTACAGGAGAGCATTGGCGTTTGGCATGGATCGAGTCGCCCACCACCCACTCGCTAGAGACTCTTGGGACCTTGCCTCGCATATCTACCGCCGCGACTACGGCAAGACAATTCGAGGCGATCTACTACAGCGCACTGTCGAGCGCACGTTACAGCGACGAGACACAGACGGCCTCGCTGATGCAAGCGATGGCTACAAATGGTACGGGAAGCCGGTTCCACCTGGCGTGCCATTGCCTGGTAACTACTCTGGATTCGCAGGAACTCTCGCAGAAGAGAACATTCCAGTTAGCAATGCGTTCATGACCGGCTTCTTATGGTTCCTGATTCTGCTTGTGCTGCTGGTGGCCGCTACTATCGCATTCAAATGGTCACTCGAGCTATTCGTGCGACGCAAGTGGACTAGGGAGGACAAACTCAAGTTCTTCCGCGACAACTGGATCCGCTACACGGTACAAGTCGCCCTTCGAACCTGCTACATTGGCTGGTTTGCGATGATGTTCTTGACCATGTTCCAATTCACGTACAACTCTTCCGGTGGTGTCAAGGGAATTGCAGCCATCGTCTTCACCATCTTCTTTGTCGGTATGCCGTTGATTGCGGGATACGCATTCTGGTACAAGAAGGCCATTACTGGCTCAGACTCAAGCTATGGACGTCAATGGGAGCACAATATGTTCCGAGGCAAGTACCCGGTACCAAAGCTCCAGATGCCAGCCAAGAAGACAGCCGAAACCAGCGTCACCGAAACAACACCGACTCACACGCACAGCGATAGCAAGGCAAGCGGCAACCCACTCTGGAAGAAAATGACCTCTACTGGCAGCATAACCGACCGACATGGCAACAGCAAGAGCATTCACGATGACGAGGACTACACTAGGAAGTTTGGATGGCTTGCTGCTCGGTTCCGTCGCACCAGATGGTGGTTCTTCACTGCCTGGCTATTCTACGAGTTCCTCCGCGCCATCTTCTACGCAGGTGCATCAGGATACGCCCAAGCTCAGGTCTTCGGACTTCTCATCATAGAATTCCTCGCCTTCGCGTTCATCATCTGGATGAGACCTTTCGAAGGCCAGCGACTGAACATTCTCGTGGTGTACTGCCTCGGCTTCAGCAAAGTCACCACCGTCGCCCTTTCTGCTGCGTTCGACATCAACTTCAATCTGCAACGCATCACGACGACAGTGATTGGCATCGTCATTATCGTCATTCAAGGTATCCTGACCATCATCACCATGGTTGCGATTGTCGTTGGCGCCATCAGCTCGTACATGTCTGTCTCTCGCAACAAGGAAGACTTCCGACCACGCAAGTGGGCAAATCTGCGTGAGAAATACTTTGACCACCTGGACCGAGTGGTTAATGACCTACCGCGTCCGCCCAAGTCCAAGCCCGAGCCACCGCCGCCAGAAGAGCCCAAATTCGGCTTCGAGATGAAGGGTATCAAGCGTATCCCGAAGCTCGAAGACGAAGATGAAGAGTTCCAGACCGAGATGATGGCAGACCCCAATGCGTCGTATCTCAGCTTCGACTCGCCATCTGCGATCAGAAGTGCTGCTGAGACGCCTGTGAACAGGAGCAGAGCTCCGAGTGTCGCGAGTATGAGCCTGGCAAACCTGCCTTACGGTGCTCGGGCACATCGTCCAAGCTGGAGCACACGCGACTTCCAGCAAGACACCACTCTGGGCGAGGATGGCACATTCACTCCAGTCGACATGAGTAAGACTCTTGCAGAGGACGAGGATGCGATCATGCCCGGCTCTGCAAGCAAGCGACACAGCCGTATGTCAATCAGAAGCAATAAGAGTGCTGCCAACCCGCCGCTGCGAGCACAACCAAGCAGTAGCTCGCTTCGTATCGGCGGCGAGGTCAGCACAGCCGATACAATCGGCAATGTGCCGAAACCCACAGTCCGGCCGCGATCGGGCACCATGGGCTCAGTGCGTAGTGGCCGCTACGCCTCTGGTGGCTTTGATGATATCGCGGAAGGCAGTCGATCACGGGAGCATATTCCAGAGGTGCCTCCGTTACCGTCTGCTTCCTCGAGCCGACCTGGCAGCAAGCGCAATTCAATGCACGACCAGGATGCCAAACCGGGCGCATCGAACTATGGCCGTGCGCACCCATTGACGCCGGCAATGGAGATGGATGAGTGGAATTTGCAAAAGACGAATTCGAGGACGCAGTAGGTCTGCTCCAAGAAGGAAGCTACCATCACTGAATACTGGACAATGGAACTGCAGGCTTTGCAGCTGATGCAAGAAGAGGAAATGATGCTTCTGCAGCGTGCAGGCTGGGAAAGCCAGAAGATGCACCAGCAGTGAAGAAGCATTGGATTTGAAGAATTGACGAATTTGAGCGAGCATTGCATTTCTGCATCGAAACGACTGCATCGAGCGCGAGCACCGAAGACAAAGTAGGGCCGCTTCTCAATTAATTTTATTCATGACGAACAATCTGGCAGAGATACCCTCTAGCTAGTCAGCATATGTGCAATAACAGCTTGGTGGGAGGGAATACCATACGAGACAAAGGAAGGTGCAAAGGTTCATAGAAGAGACAGAACTAGACATGAGCAGCTTTCGCGTAACAGAGCGCATGGCAGGCTATGCTGAAGAATGAACAATACTTCAATATGAAGTTACCAACATATCTGAACCTGACCTGTGATTGTATGTCATGTGACGAGGACCCACACGTACCGCACCTTCCAACTTAAGCTCTGGAGCTTCCAAAGTGAATCCTTTCTCCAGTCTCAACTACACCTACGATGTAGTCCACACAACAGTACGACACGACATCATGTCGGCCACCACACCTTCCACAGCAGCGTCCAACGCACCACCAAACAAACCCTCTCCCACCGCCAGCGTCAAACCCTCCCGTCTCCCAGCCCCAACCCTCTTCGTCGGCCCTCCCTCAAGAAATGCCTCCCACTTATCAATCTCCCGCCAACAAACCCACGAAAGTACACGGAGAACTGCTTTGGGCAGGACGGCTTCTACAATCCAAGATGACGAGCCGAAGGCGAGTAGTAGTTCTAGGTTTCCGGCGATCAAAAAAGCTTCTGAGAGGAGTATCGAAGCCAAATGGAAAGCAATGCAAAGTACACTTAATGAAGTCGAGCTCACTGCGCAGTCTAGTACTCATGTTTTTGGGGAAGCGCATTCTAAAGCTCTGGATGAGTTGAGGAAAGCGCAGGTTGAACTTGCTAGGGCTTGGGGGAGGGGGAATCAAGATCAACCTGATGAAGATCCGACGAAAGATGGGTTTGAGAGGTTTAGAGGTGCTGAGGAGATTGCGAGGGAGAGGAGAGATATTGGCGGCAGAAGAAGGGATAGGGCTGGTACGAATACTTCGAGTGGGAGTGCGAGTACGGCGCTTAGTGATGAGAGTAAGGGAGGAGGGAGGAATGGAAATTTGGAAGATGAGACTGCGCAAGATATTCGTTTGGCGAGTGAGAGGAGAGCTGCGAATGAGGCTTATTTTAAGAAAGTTGAAGGTGGGGTTAGGGATGTTGTTAAAAAGTTGGAGGTTGTTGCTGAGGCTATGAGGGGGGTTGAGGGGGAGAGTAGGAGTTTGTGGAGTAGTGATAGTGGGATGACTCGGAGTGGAAGTGTGGAGAGTGGGAATGAGGTTGTTGAGGGTAGGGAGGAGGGGGTGAAGAGGTGAGGGGATATTGAGAGTCGCAGGAAAAGCAGAAAGTCAAAGGTCATTTCTGCGCCAGCTCGGTCGCAGCTCGATTTGACTTGCACAAGCACAGTCGCGGGAGTGCAACGAGCGAAGCTTCGAGACTTTCAGGCGCTTCAATGCCGTTATCAGGTCTCCTGTCGAAGATCGGCTTGACACCTCTTCAAATCATGCGATAATGCCAGGAAGCTTCTCAAAGTGGGATTGAATGAAAGGCAATACAATACGAGGACGAAGCTCGAGAACGTCGTATAAAAATATGCTTGTTATGCATTGACGTTGCTCGGATCCATTCACATACATCGATGTCTACAATGCCACAACGGAAGACCTCCTGCTCTTGGCGTGTTCGCCAAATCGCGATCGCGCTTGGCATGGGTAGCTGCAGGCTGAGTGGGCAGCCATCTGTAGGTGCTTCAGCCGCAGCACGAACACCTCGATTCTTCTTCACCATCAACTGCTCTATCTCAGGCTACGATGGATCCCTTGTCAATTACAGCATCCTTCGTGGGCATTGGCGGCGCTGTTGCTTCTGTCGTCAAAGGCTTAAAGGATGTCGCCGACAAGCTCAAGCGAGGCAACCTCACCATCATAGCCCTTTGCTCGGAATCAAGCTCTGTGCATGCTGCTCTGGGCCAAATTGAAACCATCTTTCGTCGACATGAAGATGAAATGCTCACTCGTTTCGAGAAGCAGCCTGCACTTGCCTCTGCTTTTGACACTTCGCTGACCGGTTGTGCTCTGCTGTATTCATGCTTGGAAGCAGAAGTTTCAGATCTACGTGAGGCACTCGCAAAAAGGGGCACGCTTGATTGGACTTCGAGATTCAAGGTGCTCTGGAAGCAGGATGAGATGGAGAGCCTAGCGGGACAGGTTCGCGGGCAAAGCGCTGCTCTCAATCTGCTTCTACAAGGTCTACAAACGTCAGAAGATGTCGTTCCCAATTCTATCATGAGCGCATACTGATCAAGCTTCAGAGACTCCCTTTTTGAGCTTCAGAAAATGCTTCAAAGTCAGCACGCTACCTTAGCACGGATACAGCAGACCACAGAGTCTTTAAGAGAGAAGTACCCAGACAGTGAGGTGCCCGCTTCGATCTTCGACGTTCGAAAGACTGCCGAGAGCGTTTTTGGACACGACAGCGCGATAGGCAATGATACTGAGTTTGCGTTTGATGACATTATTGTCAATTCGAAGGCTTACCGCAGAGCCATGGCTCTCGCTGAGGCTCAAATACGTGGAAAAGTACAGCTTAATCTCGAGCAAGTCAAAGTCACACCACAGGATGATCACGCCAGCGACCACCCGGAAGTCCACGCACGGAGCGAGATCCATATTCCTGGAGCCACAGGTAACGAGCCCGTCCCTTTGATTGACGACACAAGGGACCAGCAAGTATCGGAGCAAAGCATGCTACAAGGAGAGGATCCTGGGGGGCGGAGCTCGTCAAGCGAAATGGCTCAAGACAGACGTACCGACCACGGAGCTATCACCCGATCGCTGGCCTTCATGAAGTCTTCGCGAAGCCATAGCTACGATGCAGATCGACCGGTCCAAGATACAGCTCAGCAGCAGGAAAATCGCAGATATAGTCTGGTCGACCCGTCCGGCCGAATGATTGACAGTCTTGTGGTCGCGTTCGGGCTGGACGCGGCGGATCTCAAAGCAAAGACTAAGGAAGAGATCGAGCTTCAGCACATCATGTGGGAAGTAGTTACCAGCGAGGCTCGATTTGTGACCACTCTTCGCGATTTTTCAACAGTCTACATGGATTGCCTGAGCGATATCCCCGGATGGTCGAAGGACACAATTCGCACGGCACTGAGTCGTATCTCTCTGATCAGCGACCTGCATGAGCGGCGACTATTTCGCCCGATGCTCCTGAGGTGGGAGAATGAAGGTCCCTGGAGATCATTTTCAGCAGAACCGTTTCTGAATCTCCTTTCCGACGGTACGGATACTATGAACGACTACTGTAGGGCCTTTCCAAAGGTACACAGAGTCGTTCGCATGGCTCTGAACACAAGCTCCCAGATGAGTGAAACCTTCGATCGTCTCCGAGGTGATCGTCGCATGCATCGCCTTGCCTGGGATACTCACTTAAAAAGCCCAATCACGAAGTGGCAAAGGTATAGCTTGATGCTTGATCACGCTCTCAAACGCTGTGATACGGGGACGCACTTGGATGGCACTACCGTTGCCGAGATCAAGCGCGCACTAGGTCCTCTCAAAGCTGCGATACGCGATTGGGATACTGCGGTGATTGAAGGTGAAAAGTTGGCCAAATCTGAGATCATTGGCCTCCAGATCAACCGCTCAAGTCGCGCCACACTACCAGAATTCCTAGGTAGCCAGGACACAACGCTGATTGCTAGAGGATACTTCCCTTGCAAGCTAGGCTTCCAAGAGCCATGGGTATATCTTCAAGTCATCCTATTTCCGAACAGTATCATTTTCGCACGCGATAATACACGAGTAACATCTTCACGTGGCTTAGATCGTCTCAGTATCAGCAGAAGAACGTCTGAGAGCCATACAAAAGTGCTTTCTGAGGAAGATCTTCTTGAACAGACTCCGCCCCGCTCACTTCATATTCAACACGAAATTGTGAGCATGATTTCTTGAGATCACTTCAGCAAAGATCTGATACTAACATTTCTTGACTAGAAATTCGGTGAGATGTCTGCGTCAGACCTTCACGTCGGAGATCCAATCAGACTTGGAGCTTTCACTCAAGGGCGCGGCGAGATCCCCAGCGGCACAACTATTTACCCTCTGGGATTTTCCGACACCTCTGTGAAAAATACTACGAACACGGACAGTACCAGTTCGTTAATCACTGTTTTGTCTACCCTACCGGAGTCGACTCTGCCGCCTGCGTACATGTTCGGATTCCTGGAAGATGCGCGAACAGGAGACAAAAGAATCCGAGGCAACCGGTATCGCGAGGATTGGCATGCTATGATTATGGAGCAGCTGAAGACATAAGACTGCCAATGTGTTACAATGTCCCAAAGATGAGCTGGTCATCTCTAAGCAAGACAAGTCGTCAATGGCGTTAAGAATGTCCTGGCGCTTGAAAGCTGTGGAAGATGGCGTGCTGGCGCAGATGTCTTGAACAGCCAGATTTAGGACGGTGTCACCATGTCTCGCGATGGGTTGTCGCAAAGTGCTCCGGCTGCTCAATCTTTGCCTTTTGCATATATAAATCAGCCATCGCTGTGTGTCCTGCTGCTTCAACATCCACAAGAAAAAATCAAACAACACTCCTACCAAGAAAAGCATTCTCCGACTGCAGGCAGTCCAACAAGGCAATACCACTCCGCATCAACAACAAACAACCCCAAATTCAAACTCTCCGGCTTCCACGACCTTCAAAAAAATGTGCAAATACTGCCCCAACACCACCGTCAGCTTCTACGACACGATTCCAAATGTTTATGGCAAATGGGGAGTTTGCGGACACTACATTCCACCGGGTCGGATGATTTGGGTATGCCAAGGTCCTTCGAGGTCGTTTGTTTGTGGGAACTGTACTTATTGAGCACGAGCTCAGGCCGACGATACAGGACGGGCTGAATGATGGAAGGCGCTATGTATGAAGGGAGGATGTTCCAATTCTTCACATCTTGCCTGCACGAATACATGAATGGCACTTGTGATCGTTACTTTACGATTAACTCAATTCCGCTCTAGAATATCTACATGTAATAATCCAAGATGGTCCTGAAGTGGAGATGCGGCACTCTCTGATGGCCTTCTTTTCTTACATGTTGTTTTGAACGCCGCCCATATGCACAGAATTGCCTCTTGGTCTTCGCCCTCGACTGGCTGCCTCTATTTCTTTACATCTTCGGCCGCCTTGTAGGCTCCAGCAACCAGCGGCTAGTGCGCTTTTGCGGGCCAGACATGCCGGAGGTCCTACATTTGGACGACTTAATCTCCCTCTCATCACAAGTTCACGCGACATTGGGCTCTCTGCGTCCTCTACTTCTTGTTACGCTCGGCCCTCTCCTTCTCATACTTAGCCACGAGCTCTTTCTGCAATTGGGGCGGTGCCGCACTGTAGTGCGAGAATTCCATAGTAAATTCGCCCTTGCCTTGCGAAGCCGCCCGCAGCTGTGACGAGAAGCCGAACATGCTGTTGAGCGAACAGTCGGCGGTAAGCGTGAACTCTTCGGCGCCGATTTCGGTATCGTGAATCGTAGCATTGCGCTTGTTGAGCAGACCAACAATATTACCTTGGAACTCGTTAGGGGCTGTGACGACAGTCTTCATGAGCGGCTCCAGAACTTGTGGTCCAGCAGCCAGGAAAGCCTTCCTGAAAGCCTGCTGTGTGGCGTTCTTGAAAGCGTTCTCTGAAGAATCTGTCATGTGGGTTGCACCGTCCTCGATGACCATGCTGGCGCCAAGCACACGATGTCCCAAAAGAGGTCCAGTAAGACATGATTGCTCGAAACCTTTACCGCAAGCAAACAGGTACTTTTCAGGAATAGTGCCACCAATGATCTGTGTCTCGAACTTATTCTCCCCCATCTCGCCAGTTGGCTCCAGATATCCTACAACACGAGCATAATCTCCTGCACCACCGGTCTGCTTCTTCAGAAGATGATCGAACTTGACCATACTTTGAATCGTCTCTCGGTACGCGACTTGTGGTTGACCTGTGATGACTTCGACCTTGTACTCACGCTTCATGCGCTCAACGTAGATGTCCAAATGCAGTTCACCCATGCCAGAAATGATCGACTCGCCAGACTCAGCATCGACGTTGATCCTGAAGGTTGGGTCCTCGCGCTGGAATCGTGCCATGGCCTTGGAGAAGTTTGGTGTGTCCTTGGTATTCTTGGGCTTGATCGATAGCGAAATGACAGGATCGGGCACGAACATGGAGCTCATCGAATAGCCAAGTCCGCCGTCGGTGAAGGTGTCTCCTGAAGCGCAATCGACACCGAACACGGCGCAAATCTCTCCAGCTCCGATTTCTGACACCTCTTCCATCTCATTCGAGTGCATGCGCACAATACGTGGGATCTTGACCTTCTTGCCATCTCGAGCGTTGACGACATTTTGGCCCTTACGCAGCGAACCTTGATAAACACGGATGTAGGTAAGTTGGCCGAAGTTGGATTCTTCGAGTTTGAATGCAAGACCGACGAAGGGTAGAGAGTTGTATGAGACAAGCTTTACTGGCGTTTCAGCTCGCTTTGTGTCCAGGGCAAGATTCTCGACCTCGGATGGGTTGGGCAGGTAGTCAACGACAGCATCAAGCATGGGCTGCACGGACTTATCGGCCAGGGCTGATCCCATCAGGACAGGAGAGAACTTAAGAGAAATGGTGGCGCGGCGGATTGCAGCCCTAATTTCGTCAATGGATGGCTCGCGCTCCTCCAAAACGGCGTCGGCAATGACTTCGTCGACATCGGCAAGCGTTTCGATCATGACCTGTCTCTTCTCCTTGGCGAATTCCAGGACGTCAGCGGGAACTTCGTCCTCACGCACGATTTCTCCCTTTTCGCCTTCAGAATATATAGCCCTCATGCGGATGAGATCCACAACACCCTTGAAGTTATCCTCCATGCCAATTGGGACTTGCAACGCAGCAGCAGGAATCTTCAGCTTCTGGTTGATGCCATCGACTGCCTTCCATGGATTTGCGCCAGCACGATCCATCTTATTGACGAACGATATCCTTGGCACATTGTATCGCTTCATTTGTCGGTCTACAGTAACAGTCTGTGATTGCACGCCAGATACGGCGCACAAGATCATGACAGCACCGTCCAGCACTCGCAAAGCTCTTTCGACTTCAATCGTGAAATCAATGTGTCCTGGCGTATCAATCAAATTGATGTGGTATTTTTCATCCTTCAGCTCTCCTGTCACTGGATCTGGTGTCTTCTTGATCCAGTCACAGAAAGTCGCCGCTGACTGAATTGTGATTCCCTTTTCTCTTTCAAGGTCCATGCTGTCCATCTTTGCGCCAACTCCATCTCTTCCACGCACTTCATGGATATCTTTCACTCGTCCCGTGTAGAAGAGAACTCGTTCGGTAGCGGTGGTCTTGCCGGAGTCGATATGCGCGGCGATACCAATATTTCGGACTTTGTCTAATCGTGCGTGTTCCTTAGGGTCCAGATTCTCAATGATGGCATCTTGTGAGAGAGATGTAGGATCATGCATCGCTGTCTCCATCACAGCCGCTGCCGCACCGGACTGCCGTCTCCGCGCTTGTGTCTGCCATATTCTTTCGTGGTTCTGGCCTTGAATGTGTGGTCTTTGGAGTGGCACTGAAGCAGCTGATACAAAAGTCCTTCTGCTGGCCACATTGCCGCTTCGCAACGCACAACGGCGCAGCGACGTCCGCGCGAGATTGTGCGCCCGCATGGTCGATGATATGAACGAAAGACACAACGACACAGCGTCAATGCGTTCGTGAGGATCGATGGCAACTTTTTGGGAGACTTTCTTGACGTGTTTCCGATTGGTCAGAATCGTGATCAAGGGTTCATGGCCAATGCTTGTCCTTCACGTCTTCCACAGCTTCCAGGACGCGTCTGTCCTCCACCTTTTACTGTCCTACATCGACATCGACATCGACATCGACATCGACATCGACATCGACATCGACATGTCTCTGCTCGACTTGCCGGCAGAGCTGCTCGATGTCATCTGCCAGCAATGTCGGGCTGTCGACATCAGGAATCTACGCCTCTGCTGCCAGGCACTTCGCAGCGTGGCGACGGATTACTTTTTAAAGGACATCTCCATCTACTATACAATGGACAGCCTCGGGAACTGTACCGACATCGCTTGCAATCATCCTGTTCTGGCACGAAACGTTGAGTCAGTGTGGTTTCAAGCTGATCGTCTCGAGCCAATCACCAGTTTCGAAGCGTGGAATAAAGCGCGGCAAGAGGAGTTTTGCAATTTATGGGAAGAGTACGCTGACATACCACCCGAGTCACCTGCGAAACGCGGCACTTTCGACAAGGCAGCACTACAGACAAGACATCAGATCCATTGCAAGCTGCTTTCCGATCAAGACAAGATCGATCATGGCCCAGCACTTGCCCACTGCCTAACCAAGTTTTTCCAAGCATGTTCTAACCTCAGCGAGATCTGGTTCACACTAGCACAAGCCTTCACTACTCGACGCAACAAAACTGAGAACAATTGGACCTTCCGACCAGGACTGATTTGTCCTTTTGGTGACTTTCGCAGCGATCATCACGATGGTATGCACGCATTGACTGAGCTTTTGACTGCGGTATACAACAGCAAACGCCGTATCCACACACTGGTCGTTGCCGAAGTATCACATTACTTCCTAAGAACGGCTGTATCTGGACCCATTCCGGACGTCATGGCAAATCTGCGGAGACTAGAGTTTCACATCGCTCAGCCGTGGAGCAAGGACGCAGGCCTGCCGGAGGAGTTCGCGATTTTTGATCTCCTCGCGACATTTCAGTATGGGATGTTCCGCAAATTCATCAAACATGCCGTCAACCTGCGCGTGCTTGTCCTTGAATTGCCCTATGGTGCGCCTTCAGAACGTGTCCCTTTCTCACACGTCCTCGGCACCCGTTCTGACTACATAAAATTCTCTCACCTAGAGTCTTTCTCGATCCGCTATGTGGAAGCTGACCCAGAAGATCTTACAGCATTCATACTGGGACACAAAGACAAGCTCAAGCGATTGGCCCTATCAGATCTTCGCAACTGCGGTGCAGTCGGAGCATATTTCAAAATGTTCAAGCAGCTTGGCAGGCAATCTTCCAGTGATAGAGCATGTCAAACTCCTTGGATGGTTCCAATGCCGGGAAGATCGCAGTGACGATGATGCTTTCTACTTCAGCCATACTGGCGAAAGTAAACATCGCAGCAAGTACGAGAAAGAACTCTCAGACTACATCAAATTCGGTGGAGAGGAGATTCCTGAACAATATAGTGATAATGAGCTCACCGAAGACGACGACGAATACTCCGAGGCAGACGACCATGAGATCAAGTATCTTGGAGAAAGTGAGTCTGAGATGGAAGATGGATGAGAGATCATGGTCGTTCAACAGCTTCTGTACCAAGCGGCACATTCTGAGCAGCGCATTTGAATTGGAGACAGTGTACGACGACTACCTCGGTGGCTCATACTGTCAAGTCACTTGATACATCTCTTTGCAGCTTGCAGATCGGAAGAATGCCTGCTCTCACAGCGCTAGCTCCAATGCGTTCTGTGGCGCGTTGTGATTCGTCAGTGATATATGGCTGCAGTCGAGAGGCCGCCCACTTGCATGGCTCAGCCACAAAAAGGCAACAAGTCAGATCGCTAGCATTGTTCATAGAGCGAGGCTCGGGAGCCCAAGCTACTGCTCTCGAGCTTCACACACCAGATCGCGATGGCAGAGTCCGCTGGGTTCGCCTTCGAGAAAGACCGCGCGCGGCATGAGGCTGAACATAATCGTGAGATTGTCTGCGAATGGGAGGGCTGTGAGCGACTCTTCAGCCGTCAGGACAATATGGTGAGTAATCATGGATGTGATCGTAAGATTCAGTTGCATTTGCTAACATTACGCAGAAGGATCATGTCAGGCGCGTTCACAAAAGGCGGAGAGACGATGCACAATCGGAAAGCCAAAGCACTCAAAGGCCTGTAGTATCTGCCGGGACCCTGGACACAACCGATCATATTGATCTGGCAGCGATTGTGGACGCTGCCACGTATTACAAGCGTCTCGAAGATGCCGCTGCCAGTGTAATCAGCACCTTTTCTTGGCGTGCTAATGGTTCAGATGCACCTCAAGTAGGCAGTACCGATTCAATTCGGCCAATGGATTACGTGCCCTCTCCCATCAATATGGACTCAGAAACGGAAGATGACGAGACCGTCGGTTTCTTTCCAGGCGATACACCCAAGAAGACACCAGCGGGGCATAGAAGTAAGATGGACAGGCTCCGGAGGCTTGCCTCGTTACCACCGCAGAAACCTCGAATGTTGGCTGCTACTGGAGGGGCCACTGAGATCAGGCAACTCGCCAATGTCGATGACGTTCTAGAGGAGCTTGTGCGTACACTGGCTTCTATGGACATGTTACAGCAAGAAAAAATCTGCGGACGCACGATCAGTTTTCTGTTGGAGAGCCCTGGACGTCCAGACGTTGTCGAGATCATGAGCATCGAGATTGAGGAAGTGCGAGCACTGGTCAGCCTGGTCACTGATGGTGCTGGACTGAACACGTATCTGGCAACGGACTATCGGACTCTGTTGGCTCGACTGTTGGCCAAGTTTGGTGTCGTAGCGCAGACTACTTCAGCTGGCATGTCTCCTCAAGTCCCAGCAGATCTTGATGAGATACAACGGCGCCTTGCAGCCATCAATGCGGAATCTCTGCATTCGACAGCTGCACACGCCTGCCTGGACCTTCTGAGCAGTCTACTGGCGCTGTCAACCATGAGCTACGTTGGATCACATTGCGCTGAGGACTCGATACCTTTCTTGAATCTGGATGCTTCGGGAGCTACTTTTGATCGTTTCAGGGATAAGACTAATGCTAGATCTGGCTATGGCATTCGACAACGCCGGCTCGCATGTCTCGATGACTACATAAAAGGTCCTGTCTGGGTCTTTGGTGCTTCGGGCGCCTCGCAGACTCAGGCCAAGTTGTTGTCTTCGATAGAGCAGTTCGCAGATCTCTGGGGTCCAATGTTCGCCATTCCTTCGATGCCAGGCAATTTCGACCAGCTCATAGCAGTACATCTGGAAGGCGGCTTTCTGCATCGTGATTCGAATGCGCAGCCTATCATTGTCGAATCACGAGGTCGCACATCATCGACTGCCTTCGCAGAAACAATCTTTCCTATGCACTTTATCCGCACTGGACCCATTCGCAGGACTGTCAGACCTTCAGACCAAGACGGAGTGCAAAATAAGCTTTGGGTCGCAGTAGGCAATGATCGCGCAGTACCTGAGCAATTTCTTGCCTTTCCGTCTACCGCTCGACTACTGATAGGCGCTGTGACTGGTATACAGGCAGAAGTTGCCCCGGCAGCATCGCGCTCTCCCTCTTCTGAGAGTCGATGCATTGATTCCGTGGAGCAGCAGCCTGCATCTGCAGATCTCACGATAGCGCATCACCCGCATTCGTCTTCTTTAGATACGGGCAAACCCCCTCAGGCACGACCTGATGCGCTTGCAAATCATCAAGGCCATACATTGGGGACCTATCGTCCCAAATCTCTGCTCCAGCAGTTCAGGCAGAATCCAGACGCCTTTAGAGTTGTGGATGTGGAAAACGCATCAAATGGGCTGGCAGGTTTACCAAATGAACTAGTGAACGACCCTGCTGTAGTTTCCACAGCCACCAGACCACTGACAGTCGATCACGAATCGCGGGCATTCAAAACGAATCGCAACTGTCCCTATACACTAGCAGAGCATGGCACACTATACGCGCTCGACTTGCAAGTCCTCGGCACTGCGAAGCGCCAGTACCTTCCAGACGAGATGCAAGCCAACTTCAGCGGTGGTCAATGGGTCAATATTGGGATGCAGAAGGTGTGGAAGCTTCGCCCGGAGATCAGTCTAAAAAATACATTGGTCAACATTTGTGGCAAACCTCGAATGGCAGTCCACATTCGCGACGTCCTAGAGACAAGAGTCGGTCTTCAATGGAGTACATGTACTGGAAATGCTGAGCGAGTCACGCTTTGGGATGCACTTAGGCTTGCCTTCACAAAGTCTGCTGATCAGGCAATCTTGAGGGAAGCGTATGATGGCAATGACAATCGAGTTCTCGCAGAATATGTGGCAGATCTAGAAGCGACTGGACTCGATGACCAAGGCTATCTTAGACTCTTTTGGCCTTGCAGTCAGGGAGTCCCTCAGGTGCTCGAGATCAAGAAGGGACTTCCCAACTGGACCAAACTCTTGAAGGACACAAAGGACAGCGCTTGCTTCGCGATGGCTTCTGAAGCATGCTTGGAACTGAATGTCGAGGACTCAAGTTTGCTGACCCATCAAGTAAGCAACGGCTGCACTCACGGACCGAACGGAAATCAAGACAAGCCTGCAAAGCAGCAGGCGCTAGCAACCGTAATCAATGTCCATCACGAAGACGCCCCAGAACGCCGAACGAGCTCCAGACCAGCTCCCCTTGGCCTCGGAGTAAGGATTCGTCTGCAATATGGCGATATCGAGATCCGTACTGCTTCTCGCGTGGTCACAGTGCGCGATGGCGGGAACGCCAGACACCCGTGGAGCTCCCAGCTGGCATACTTCACGCAAGCATGGCAAGCATCGCATTGGATTGGGAAACGACTTCGAAGAAATTCCGTCAAAGGCGTCAGTCGTGAGCTCCTCCAGTATTCTAGTGCTTCATCTCAGCTTGCACCAGTATTCATCATGGACTCATCCGTTGCTTGATGACGAGTAACCTCGCACTCGGCCGCGGCATATAACTCGAGCGATACTTCGAACGAACTTGGCAGCGGACAGCGTCAGATACTAGTAGCTCTAAGTGAGAAACATCGATCTCGTTTCACAGCTTTACACATGAAAACACTGCCTCATCTGCCACTTGCTCTGAGATGGTCGAAAGAGGATGACATTTCAGCAATTTCTGCACCAGGCGGTACACGATATAGAGGCTTTTTGCCCACTGAACTGGTTTTGCCAATTGCAAACGTAGAGCAAATGTGATTATAGTTCACATGGGTCAGGCTGTGTCAGACTTCGACACGTTCCCATTGGCGGCATTGCGCAAGGATATCCAACGCGTATAACAACAACATCGCGACGCGTCACATCTTTCACACATGCATACTGGATCGACTTATCATGGCTATCGAAGGCTTGCCTACAGAACTTCTGAACGACATATTTATCGATGCGACAAGGACGACATCAATGCGCTGAGACTCACCAGCCGTCGTTTCCACGACATTGCGACGAACCACCTTCTTGAAGAATTCGCTGTGTGGTACAACAAGCACAGTATAGAAAGAGCAGCCTTGATCGGCGTAGAGCACAGGAGACTTGCCAAGAATGTCAGGGTACTCAGGTTCTCAGGCCAAAGGGTCGAAGACTTCAGAGATTACAGACAATGGACGCTAGGAGCGAATCTCGCGGCCATCACTACCACTGCTGAGTCCGGCGGCCGAGGGTCCAGCGACGAAGAGTTCAGCGATGGAGAGCCCGGTGACGGAGAGTCCAGCGACGAAGAGTCCAGCGATGAAGAATCCAGCGACGAAGTGTTCAGTGACGGAGAGGGTGGAGTTTTAGATCCCCAAATGATGCGACGGGCGTACGCCAACTATCGAAGGATGCTCAGCAATCAGTATGAGATCGACAAGAGCAACATGCTTCGCACATCCTTAGCTGTATTCTTCAGTGCATGCTCAAACTTGTCCCAATTATGGATCGATTTCAACAAACCCCTCAAGCCGGCGCCGTTGTTGGACCAGGCGATATACGGCCAAGGCCTTGTGGAGCCCTCTCAGCTGCCTTCTCCTCAAACACTAGTAAAGGTGCTGCTGGCTGCTGCGGACGCAAGACGAGCAATCGACGGTCTCATCATGGGATTCGTACCCGTACAGTTTTGGGCAAGCCTCGAAGACGCCACTCAAGGAACTCAGCCAGCACAATGTGACGACCACCAAAGAGATGAAGGAGCGACTAATGGAATGATCCGACTTGTACCTGGCCTGAAAAAATTGCAGCTGCTCTTCGAATTTGACCTGGGTTTCGCAACTGCAACGCTTGCAGAAGAGCGCATTGAAAAGCGGAAATTGCTACGTGCTGGCTTTGGAAGCGGCAAAGTCATCTCTTTCTTGAGGCCTGCCACGGACCTTCGAGTTTTGATACTCCATTCTCGCAGCGAGATTGACCTCGAACACATTCTTGGAGACTTGAGATTTTCCAGTCTCCAAACTCTGTCCATCGCACGAGGCACCACGGAGATAGATTATTTGTGCGAGATCCTTCTTCGCCACAAAGACAGGCTCACCAATCTTCGTCTCTCCGAACTCGACAACAAGAGCAGAAATCGCGAATGGTCTGATCTTTTCAAAGCTATTGCAGGGAAGTTGCCTTCGCTTCGAGAGCTCAAGCTCCGTGGAACATTCAAGACGATCGTGCCGGCCTCCATGGAGGATGACCCGCGATTTGATCCGGAGTATAGATTCAGCAGGTTCGAATTTTCCGAGGATAGCTGTCTCTTCGAGAAGCAAATGTCATCTTACATTAAGAGCGGTGTCGGTGCCATGCCGGCAGAAGACAACAATAACAGGCTGAAGCTTAAAGACTTTGGTAATCAGGGATTCAAGTTTTTTGAAGCGTACCGTTACAGTTACCCATGGAAAGACGAATTCTGGTGATTCGGCGCACAGCTTGAGAGCAGCCTGAGAAGATGACAAGGCCTGACGAGCGGCTGACAATTTGGCTTGGATCCTCGCAACTCTTTTTGATGTTGCCGACAAGATAGTGCGCTCTGCTTTGCGTGAATCGTGAATTGAAACACGAGCGCTTCCATAATTGAGGAGACGATGTTGTTATCGATGTTCAGACTGCCTCATCTGCCTTTCCATCTGTCGGTTTTGTCTCTCAATGCCTCGTGACTGCCTCTGCCAAGGTTCCGGGCGATTGATCTTCGCCCTTGTCCGCATGAGCAGTAACATGGTCGTGACCATGACCGGACCAGCAATGATCCAGAACATCACATCGCTGTTCTCGTTCACGATTGGCATCTTATCGAAATTCATGCCGAAGTATCCCGTCAAGAAGGTGAGCGGCAGGAAGAAGCTCGATATCAAGGTCAGCTGCCTGACGCTTTCGTTCTGACTTGCTGCAATAGTGTTGAAAATCAGGGAGGAGAGATTTTCTGCCGAGCGGATGGACATTCGAGTATTATTGGCGACTGCTGTCAGGTGATCCTGTACATCACGCAGATAAATTTGCGTTGTAGCAGAAATCTCGATACTGGTCTGTGCCTGATTCTTGAGGCTTTCGATGGTTGAAGGATTGCTTGAGCGTCCGGAGCCGGGTACTGCTCCATGATCGCACAAAGTCCGTACGAGGATGCCGATGGCGTTAGCGTTCTCCATGAAGGATGTAAGACCGGAACGGAGGATGTGTAGTTGCTTCGATTGGCCGATGGTAGGTCTACTGAGCACGTCCTGCTCCAGATCATCGAACGCTTCCCCAACTGCCTTGCCAATCGGTAGTGATAGGTCGACGATGGCATCAATGCATGCTTGCAAGAGCATTGACGCATCATTACTCGAGCGAACCACTGTCTGTGCGGATCGTAGTCGTGTCATGATCGGTTGGAAGATGTCGTTGCCAGATCTCTCGAATATAGTAATAAGTGTATTGTCGGTGGTCAGGAAGGCTGATACCTGCTCGACTGACATTCCAAACTTGCCAGGCACAAGAGTTCGCCATCTGCCGCGATGGTGATAGTGCTTCTCTTGTTGGCTGTCTTCATTTCGTGGCGGGTCACCTTCGTAGAGCTTGGCTAGATTTAGCTCTAAGAAGCAGTGATCCTCATACCAATCGACTTTAGTTGGCGTGTGAATGTCTAGAACGTCTTCAATGGCTAACGGATGTAAGCCTTTGTGATTGCCTAGACATCGAACCACATCGAAGTTGAGGCCGTTCACGTAGATCCATCGAACAGCCGCCCAGTCTGGCTTTGGATCCGTTTGCAGAAACCGCTCGAGGTCCGCGGCTGCCACATCTCGTTCTTCGATCTGTTTGTGAGAGTAGTCGATGATGCGGATCTCGCTTGCAGAATCCGGTCGAAGTCGAGCTGGATCCCATTTCTCGTCCTTGGTCGCAGGGTCAATGCCAGGCTCTGCGCCGACTTTTGGTAACCATCTGGGCCGGAATGGATGTGTTTGAAATGTTCGAGCAAGCGTAGGTCGTTGTGTTGGTCCAGATGCGATCGGTCTTTGTGAAGACGCAGGTTTCCTGAAACCCTGCAGACAAGAGTCTTCGGATCTATTTCTTATGCTGCGAGATGAACACCAGTATTCTCGTTGCTGCCGCTGTAGGGGAACGAAGCTTCTACGCGGGCAGAACAGGTCCTGGATAAGCCTGCTGTTCAGATTTACAAGCTCGCGTCGCGCCATGTTGAAGCCTATTTCGTCTACGGCATTGGCATCATGGCTACGACGCGTTGCCTAAATCAAATGAGATCCAAGGCGATGGAAACGACCTATCCAATATTCTCGTTTGAATATTCGATCGATATGATGCAAGTCGTGGCCAGGATGTGGTTGGAGGAGCCAGGATCGTGGACAACCTCAGGCAAGAACACATGACTCGCGCCCACTTTAGAAAGTTCACTCGCACTGCTACTTCTTAACTCCTTCAAGGTAAGTTACGACTATTTCACCAGGCGACTCGTTCTTATATATCACTGCAGACATGTCGCTCATACCAGCGCGCAACGGCGCCAATGGCCCGCCAGCTCGAGCGAACCAACTCGTCAGCGATAAGCCTTTTCAGACTTCAACCAAAGGAAAAGTTCCAACAGGTTACGCGCAAGAAATCGCCATATCGGAGCAGAGCTTCCGTGACTTGCACCGCGATGTTGAGAGATCCGGCGCTGCGGGCAAGAAGCGCAAGCGAGAGACCAAAGGCGACAGCAGTGTGGTGTATGGCGCAGGCGCATACAAAGGTCCTTGGGCGAAGTACGAAGAACAGCGCATAGACAGCGACAGCGGCGAAGAGATTGAAGTCGAGGTATCCGGTGATGAGAGTGGCGAAGAAGTGGTCGAGTATGAAGAAGATGCAATTGTTGCTAACCCGACCAAGGGCACTATTGCGGGCACAGAATATGGTCAGGTCGGCCAGGACACGGAAAGCAGTGTGTTCGAGGGATCACAACAGTACGACTACCAGGGCCGGACATATATGCATGTGCCGCAGGACCTGGACATCGACTTGGTTGGCGATTTCGAGAACCTGAACTTGAAATGCTTCCACCCCAAAAAACTGATACACACTTACAAGAGCCACGGCAAGAACGCCCACGAGAAAGCTCTGACTGGCCTCAAATTCTTTCCATCTTCTGGACACCTGCTCCTGTCATCCGCAGCCGATGGCAAGGTCAGGCTATGGGATGTCTATCACGACCGCGAGCTGCTTCGCTCTTATACTGGGCACACCAAGTCTGTAGTGGACGCGGACTTCACACCAGATGGCACTAAGTTCATCTCGGCTTCCTATGACCGTCAAATGAAGGTGTGGGACACCGAGACTGGAAAGTGTCTAGGTCGCTATAGCACGGGCTCAACGCCTCACGTTGTCCGATGGCAACCTGACGATCCTTCTGGCCATGAATTCTTGGCTGGTATGCATGACAACAAGATTGTGCAGATGGATACGCGATTGCCAGTCGATGGCGAGAAGAAGAATCCTGTGCAAGAATACGACCACCATCTTGGTCCAGTAAACACCATCACCTTTACCGACGAGAACCGACGATTCATCACTACCTCCGACGACAAGTCCTTACGTGCATGGGAATACAATATTCCAGTGCCTATCAAGTTCATTGCTGAACCATACATGTTCCCAATGGTCAAGTCCGCTACACATCCTGCTAAGGGCGCGGTGCTACTGCAATCCTCTGACAACACGATTAAGGTGTACAACACGGGCGAGAAGATTAGACAGAATCGCAAGAAGGACTTCAGAGGCCACAACAACGCCGGATACGCGATCGATATCGACGTCTCGCCTGACGGAGGCATAGTGTCTTCAGGTGACAGTGGGGGTTTCGTATGCTTCTGGGATTGGAAGAGCTGTAAGATGTGGCATAAGATAAAAGCTAGCGACTCTGCTGTCGTCGCGACTGCATGGCATCCGAGAGAGGCTTCGAAGGTGGTTACTGGTGATCTGAATGGAGTCATCAAGTACTGGGACTAAGACGTTGACCGTTGAGTGGCCAGAGCGGAGCATAATCATCTTGTCAAAGACACAGGGTCTCTGCCGCAAGCAAATGATTACTGAACCCCGGTAGCGGAACCAATTTTCCTGCTCCTGAACACTTTCACTGCTGTCAAACACGTTTGGCCACGTCTCGTGCCCTCGTGCTGCGAAATAGCCGGCTAGGGAGAGTGACAGGTGCGCTTCGTACGACAAGACTATGCACTGGACCGAGAGGGCAAATAATGTCATGTCCCGTCTCCAAATTTGGTTCGCCATTGCCTGTCAAAGCCGCCCGGTGACCGGTCACTCTTTCGCATGCCACACCGGACACGTTGGAGGTGCAGATCAGTGTCGGTCAGCTTTGACCACTGCGTGGAACTCAATGGTGGCATGAAATGCGATCTTCTAGACATCGGCTCTGGCTACACTTTTCAATGGGCCTCTTTCAGGCCCTGTTCGGGCCGAGACTGACGCAGAAAGATCTCGACGCCTTACAAAAACAACTGAAACGCGAATTCGAGAGGCAACACGAACAGGACGGCAGCAATCTTAGTCGATATCGCTCTGAATCGAATGATGGAGGAGGAAGGCGTGGTAGGAAGAACGAGATGAGGCATCGAACGTCGCCAAGCAAAGATCGCTATGCCAGCGAGAGTGACAGTAATGCAGAGGAGGAAGACGTCCTGGATGGCCTTTGTGGTCGATGCGGGGGACGAGTGCGATATCGGGTGATCTCCCGTAGACCAAAGCCGTCAAAAAGATGCTCGTCACAACAGCCACAACCAGTGGTCTTTGTCAATCCCGACAACTTGCGCCCATCTTGGCAGCCAGAGGCACAATACCACTCGTCGCAGGCGCCATATAACTATTATACCACGACAGCGCCGCATCAGGGCTCAACAGCTGGACAGCAAAGTACTGTTCCGCTTCCTCAGCAGTACGATGATATTCTCAACAGAGTTGGAAATGGACTTAGGCAGAGAGCTGCACATGAAAGAGAGTTCCTCCACCGAGCAGAGACTGCTGTGCAGGGTATCGCAGGACAGAGCGTTGGGCAGAATTGATATAAAAGGACTATTTGAGCTATTGAAGCAGATTCTTTGAAGGGTGAATCTGCAAAAGCGTCTGTATTCACTGAGAGCGTTGCTGTCCAGAGCCTTGCCAAGTATCTCGGTTCAAAAGCGGGCTGTGCCTTCTCCACTTCGCGAGAATGACGCAGGAGGTACCCGACAAAGACATCACAAAAGGATTCTCTGCGCCGCACCTTACTTCACTTCTTGTACTATTCTTGTGCTGTCGAGCGGAAGAATGTGGTCTCTCCAAACATTGGCGAGACGTAGTTGGTCAAGAGCTACTACTGCGCCATGCCTTAGAGCTTCAGCGTGACCTGTATCAAACTTCATTGCATGCGCAGACGGATCTTTGTTGCCGAAACGCGTACTAGATCACAATAAGTACAACAGCTGGCAGGTGTCCGCGATCGCATTCGCATCCTTAGCAAGCCAAACGTGTCACTACACCATCCCAGCTGCAAAGAACAAATACTACTCACAATTACAAGTAGTGGGCCATCAACGGCACTAAGCAATCATGGACTGGGCAACAACAGCAGCCCACCACATCATCGACAACCCAGCGACTCATGAAGACCATCTAGAAATTCATCGCAAAGGCCGGATCGTGCTCTTAGCAGACAGGAGCACCAACTTTTTCGGCAAATCTGAGCTGAAATTACGCACGTCCAAAATCGATGGAGATCGCACAATAGCTGCTGCAAAACTCAAGCCTACATACCATGGATGCCGCGTGCTACTAGGTGACCCAGACGACCGAAAATCCAGGAAAGGGTGGCAGGAGACCGAAACGTCTGGGACTTATTTCTCGAGATATCAGATTATGTGGCAGGGGAGGAAGTATTATTGGAAAAGGTCTGTGATGAAAAGGCCGTCTTGACGTTTTGACACTTATGCTGACTGGCTCTAGACTGGACCTCGACTCTAACCATAAACTTCACACTCTGCCTTCGGGCGAAGACTCGATGGAACTCGTCGCGGCTGATGATATGGATGCTGTTCTCGCCGTTTATACCAAGAACACTGCCGGTGTTCCGCACGAACAAGCTCGCATAGACTATATGCAGGATCTGGGCCAAGATCTTGAGCATTTGGTACTAATATCTGCGATGGCTTTGATAATGAATCAGGCTTTGCTCAGGAAGGCGAGAGGGATGCCATTGGCGCAAGGACCGTTCCCACTTACAGGTGGAATTGTGACTGTGCCTTATGCATCGTCCAGCTACTGATGAGGAGAGGAGAGAGGTTATATACCCGATCTTACGATATGACGCATGCCATGAATGACTCTACTTTTCGTCATAACTCCCGGCGGCTACCTTCTGCAATTCCGCAATCATCTCCTTCTTCACATCAGGAGGCGCCCAAGACATCTCCATCGCGCCTCTCATCAGCGTGACCACCTCGTCATTCGTGAGCTTGCAGAACTTCTTCAGAGTCCGCAGATTCTCCAAAACCGAAGTATCTTCCATAAACGCAGGATCATCACTCCCAATCGAAATCTTGATCCCAGCATCGAAAAGTTTCCGAATCCTTTCCCAAACTTCGTCAAAAGGTTGATGTCGAATATAACTCCAAGGACAAATCGTCATACCCAAGCCCTTCTCCTTCACCGCATCCATCAACTTCGGCTCTTCTACAACATTAAGTCCATGGTCAATACGATCAGTCTGAATATCTTCAATCACTTGACGGATATGCTCAACAGGATATGATTTCCCAACATCGCAATGACAGGTCACTCTAAACCCATCCTTTCTCGCCCTTTCAAACACCTCCTTAAACAAATTCGGAGGTCGGCCATCTTCATTCGAATCCAAACCTATACCAACAATCATATCTCGATACGGTAGAGCAGCTTCATAACATTCCATTGCGGATTCCGGAGATTCGTCGCGCATGAAACACATAATCCAACAACTCTTCACATTGAGTTTCTTTTCAGCTTCTTCTGAAGCTTCGCGAAAGCCTTCCATCATTGTAGACCAAGAAGTCCCATTTTGTATATGACCTTGAGGATCGAAGAAAATTTCCGCGTATCGCATATTTTGGGAGTAGGCGTAATGGAAGTAGTGTATTGCGAGATCGTAGTAGTCGAGTTTTGTTTGGAGGACTTTGAATCCTCCGTAGTAGATTTCGAAGAATGAGAGGGTTTCTTCGGAGTTTGTCATGGCACCTTCGTCGGAGGGTTTTAAGGTGTCGTGGGAATCTTGGAGTTGTTCTAGGGATTTGAAGACTACACCTGTGCGTGGATGGACGAGTGGTGTTTTGTTGCGTTGAGAGATTTTCCATTTGAGCTCGGGACCTAGACAACCTTCGATATGGACGTGAAGTTCGACTTTAGGGATCTTGAGGAGAAATTCGTCTTGGGTGTTTGTGAGAGATTCTCGAAGATCTCGGCGGCCTTCGATGGGGAATGCATTCTCGACATTGGCCATGCTGGGGACGGTATGCCAGAAATTAATCTCACCCGTGTTGGCGTGCTCTGTATGCTCTCAAATTCCAATCTTTGGTCTCGATATATGTTTCTCCTGTCACGTAGCTCAGCTCGGGGTAATCGCGAGCGAGAACCATGACTCACTCTGCTGTAGCTGAAGCCACGGCATCCTTCTTGCTTTCGATCTCGTAAGTGAAGTGAGCACATTCACGAAATATGCTTCTGTTGGCGATCCTGCGGATCAACAGCACCACAAGCACAAAAGCACCGCAGCTGCTTGCAACTACTGCGAGTCTCCTGATACTCCTGCACATCAGGCTTGAGTAGGCCGGCTGCACGAATAACTCCTGCCGTCGAACAGGAAGCTCATACCAAGAACCTTGCTGACAATTAAGCCGAGCAAGACCACCTTATCAGTTTTGCCCACAGCTTCTACGATGTGCGCGCGCTTCCCAGCTTGCTAGACTTGACGTAGGTGACCAGATCCAACTTCCCGGCCAAAGCAGTGAGTATCGGGCGGAATGGTCGTCATAACTTCTACTTGGCTGCGAGATAAAGCTGTAAAGCTCCTAGTTGATGTTCGTTATTGATGCTGCTGCCAATGTCGATGTCACATCGAAGGCCGCGTTGATGTTTTGATTGAAGCCAAGATCGCTACCAGGATGTTTGACACGCTAGAGCTTGTTTTGGAACGCCTTCCTTGGCAATCTCCTTTGTTTCGACTTGGCCTTGCCTTGACTTCTCAATCATCATACACAGGCATTGACAATCACCTATGCTCATCATGTCGCGATAATGTCTTCTCACTTTCGAGACCCTCGAGACCTCAGCAGCAGACCAGATGCTGCGACGATCACGCGACTTGGAACTCCACTATGAACCGTTTTCGCTCGCTTGCAGGGGCACTAAACTCTGGCAGCTCCGCGATCCGACCTCAGAGACGGCCGCATCTTCCACTCATTATACTACAGAAACGATGTCTGCAGCTACCCTTTGGACCACAGACTCCGGGACCTCCAGATGCTGGACCAGCTGACCCTAATGATGATGAGCCTAAGAAAGGCAACGGCAAGCAGGATGCTGGTGCCAAATTCGACTGGAAAGGAACTATGTTCAAGATGACCGAAGCGGCCTTGACGACCTTTGCATCTGTCGCGATCCTTGGTGCATTTGGTTATGGCTATACTATTTATTACAAGTATATGGTCCTCCAGAAAATCGACAATGCCTTCAAGCCTGGTGATCCAATACTGGATCTTGCCGCAACCGGAAAGCAGGGAACCGCAACGGGCGGCCAAATTCTCGTCGATGAGGACAAGAATCGCGAGCATTGGGTCTTGCGTGAGGAACAGGACCTCATCGACAAAATTGTGGCTGGTGAGGTCCGAGGTCAATATCACCTCCTGGTCGGCGAGAAGGGTACCGGTAAATCGAGTATGCTGATTGATGCAATGGCGAAGATCAATGGTGAAGGTTGCGCCATGTTCGATGCGCATGCGAGCGCCGAGATCTTCCGCATTCGCCTTGGTAAGGCCTTGGACTTTGAGTTTCATGAAGACAACATCGGTTCACTCTTCTCCATTCGAGGTCCGCGCGATGCTGGCGCTATCCTTGACATCGAGCGAGCTTTCAATAAGCTGGAAAAGATCGCTATGAAACGGCGTGCTGAGAAAGGCAGGCCTCTGATCCTGATATTCAACTCAATGCATTTGCTGCGCGACGATCAGGACGGCAAAGACCTACTGGAGCTGATCCAACAGCGAGCGGAGCAATGGTCTGCAAGCAATCTCGCCACAGTGATATTCAACTCGGACGATTACTGGATCTACGAAAGGCTCAAGCAGTATGCGACACGAATGAATGTCATTCGCATACTAGATCTCAGCAAGGACAAAGCTATGGCCGCACTCCGGAATTACCGCACAAGGTACAGATTCGAAAACCCAGCAGACAGCATACTTGAACAGGTTTACGACAAGGTTGGAGGGCGTATGTCGTACTTGAGCCGAGTCGCAAAGTCAGACGACATGCTGAAAAAGGCTGATGATATCTGCCGAATGGAAAAGACTTGGTTCCTCAACCAATGTTGGATCCTAGGTGAAGAAATGGATGACGATGTAATGGATCAGCAGAAGTATGCTTCCGCCGCAATGGTACTAGCAAAGGCGCTAGTCGATAAGGAGAAGGAAATGGAGAGGACATACGACCCAGAGCAAGGTCACATCTTGCCTGAGTTTCCATTGCACGAGGCGCGACAAATCATGACGCGCGCCGATTTCATCCAGGTGCGTATGGACAACTTCCATTGTCGAAATTTCTCACTGACCGAACGCAGAGCTACGATGCCATTAACATCTTCGCAATTGACAGTAATGCGCAAGTACGCGCGGATTCCGTGCCGATGATGAATGCTTTCCGCGAGATTTGCGCACAGGAAGGCTTCGATGAATTCTTAGAAGCCACGCTTGACAGAATTTCCGACATCGAATCGCTCGGCCGAACCAGAGAATTGACCATCAAAGACCTTTGGGAGCGCGGACAATACCAGATCAAGATGGTTGATCCACAAGGACGTCCTGCTGGAGGCATCATCATGGAAGCAGAACCCAAGCACCACTCACTCGCCGACGACGATGACGATGAAAGCGATGACGAGAAAGAAGACGGAGAGGACAAGGGTGATGGTCAGTCCTAATGCAGACTCCGCGCGGCAAGTTCCAATCCCTGCTAATGTGCGCTGCAGCTGAGTCGTCTTCAAACGCCGCGCAATTCATGACTGCAACGCTGAGACGATGTCTCGAAGAGGACGACGCAGACAGAAAATGATCATTGGCATGTATACTTATGCCTGCTAGATACCCTGACCTTACAAGCGCTTGGCGCCAATTTTCGGCACCAACCCTATCAACCCTATCCAGGCAAAAGTGAAGGATGGATACGAGAACAGGCCAGCTACTTATTAGTAACCGAACACGACATTGTGCGACCTCGCGTCGATCGTCAATAGGTGGAGCTCTCGCCAATGCATGTGCCCAAAAAGCACAAAACGTTATGAAGTCGAGGCTGAAAATGCCCCGCGGACTTTTTGGCGAGAGCCATTGGCCTGGACTTTAAGTATGCCTGTGAATCTCTCATGTACCCATAGTCGTCTCTTGACTTATGTCGCAGCCATGAATCATCAATACGAAGACGTGTCGCCCAAGGTCGACTGTTCAGTACCCTTCGACAAACCGATTCTCACTGGCAAGACTGCTGTTGTGACAGGTGGTGCAGGTGGGATTGGCGAGCAGTACACGCGAGCTATAGTGTCATGTGGTGGAAAAGTCGTAGTTGCGGACGTCGATGCAGCGAAGGCATCGAGCTTGCAAGCAGACCTCGGTGGACCGGGGAACGTGGTGTTCGTGAAGTGCGACGTGAGAGAATGGAAGGACCAGGTTGAAGCATTCCGAGCTGCGCTCAAGCTAGGGAATGGAAAGATTGACATCGGTATGTATCACGCCAAGTGTACATCGAGGGCAGAGTGCTAATGAGTTGCAAAGTCATCAACAACGCTGGTATCGGTCCTCCAGACGACATATTCGCTGGCCCGGACGATGAATCTCTCGACGAGCCGCAGGAACCTGCCATGAACCTTATGCGAATCAACGCTATGGGAGCTCTAATGACCGCCAAACTTGCAACATTCTACTTCCGAAAGCAAGCCGCTCAGGACGAGAAGGCTGGAGTCTAAAGTGACTACAACTTCATCATCCAGGCTTCACTTTAGGGGCTATCTTCCTTCCCTCAACATTCCCCAATACGCATTCTCGAAATGGGGTCAAAGAAGTCTTCTTTGGGGATACCGTCATTCTGAGAGGAAGTACGGCGTCAGGACGAATGTGATTTGTCCGTGGTACATCCCTTCTGGAATCGTCATTCCTGAGTTCGTCGAGCACTTGAACAACGTTGGCGCGGGAGTCGCGAGTGCGCCCGATGCTGCGGATGCGTTGCTGAGAGTTCTTGCAGATCCGAATATGAACGGAAGGAGTCTGGCAATAGTGCCAAGATCTTGGGATGGAGCTCCATATGGATGTGTAGATATTGACGAGGATCAGTATGAAAGAGGCAGCTTCTTGAGTCGATGCGTGGATCTGGGTGTATTTGGGGTATTTGACGATCCAAAGCGCGAATGATCGATCTATAACGTTGTATGTAACCACCTGTTGATAAGACTGGGCAGTCTTATCAACGGGGCAAGTGAATCTGGCACTAGACCGCATTGAGCAGTCTTGGCAAAATCAAGAGCGTAACCTCGGCATCACGGAAGCCTCAACCGAAGGATTGCCTTCGACACCTCACTGCATTCCGACACCATCACAACCATGTCTCGCCCGCCAAGATGGAAATGACCGGCCGCGGAGGGCGGCCTACAAGAAAAGTCCCACTCCCCAAACATCCAGGCAACACATATCTCCCATTCAAAGACCTTATCAAGCTTGAGAAGATCGATGATCGGACATTCCGCTCGATAGCATTACCATTCGCTCCAGGCGGACCTCTCGGAGTCGGACGCTCCTATGGCGCTCACGTATACATGCAAGCATGCTACGCAGCATGTCAAACAGTATCGGAAGGCTTCTTAATTCATGTCCGTCCCCCCAGCTTTTCATGAAGTCCATCTAGCTAAAAATTCCACAACAGAACGTAAGCGGCAACTTCATCCTCTCCGGCGAACTAAACGTTCCCTTCGTCTACAAAGTCCACATAATCCGCAACGGTCGCTCCTACTGTACCCGAATCGTCAACGTAACACAATCTCAAAGTAAAGGAATATGTTTCACTTGCACAGTATCTTTCAAACCCCCGGAAAAGAAACAAATCGAATCCCAAGAAACTCTCAACATCTTCGAAAAATACTCCTCCGTCCTGGCCAACAGATCTCCTACCGATTTCCCAGAATGTCCAAGCATGGATCTCCCATTCTATCACAACCTCCTCGAATCCGGAAAAGTCGAAAATGATTCTTTTCCAGGATTAGAATGTCGAAAAGTCGATATGTCCAACTACAACAAAGGTAAAAACCCTCTCGATCGTCGGCAACTAATTTTCTACCGAACAATCGGATCCTTACCCCCCGAAGATCCAAACATGCACTTATGTGCTCACATTTTCGCCACCGATCGGAATTCTCTGTATATCGTCGCCAACCATTTCGAATTAGGAGATTATTTTACTGCGATGAGTTCGTTGGCTCATACGGTTACTATACATAGTCCTATGGAAGCTTTGAAATTTGGGAATAGCGAGAGGACAGGGACGAGTCTGGATGATGTGGACGGGAAGGGGAGATGGTTTTGTATGGAGGTAAATGGTGATAGGATTGGGTATGGGAGAGCACTTTATCATGGAAGGTTTTGGGGTTCGGATGGGACGCATATTATGACTGCTATGCAGGATGGACTTATTAGGTTTACGAATAGACAGGAGGCGACTGAGGAGGAACGGAAGTTTATGGAGGAGCAGAATTTTAGGTGGAGGGATCAGTCGAAGCGGAGGAAGGATGAGAAGTTGTGATGGGTGAGTTGGAGGTTTCTGTTATTTTTCTGGAGAAAGTGAGTGAGTGACGAACGTCATTATCGGTCTGATACCTAATATCGCTGGTTCGCAAACAACCTTCGAAACGACTGGGGGCAGTCAATCCGCCTAGAAACTAAAGTACATCAGACTCCCAACGACCTCGACCACGCTGCCCTAGGAGGAGAGAGAGCCTCCTACAAGGCATTTGATCCAATACTCCGGCTTCCTCAGCGACCCATGCATCTCCTCAGAGAGGCCTTCATAATTCTCTCGCCAAAACCTCATGAGCCGATCCGAATCCTGAGCACCAATCAAGATCTCGAACTGCAGATTCTACCTTTCTTCTTCCGCTCGATGCCTCAAGTTCCGCATCAGAAACTTCCAGTCCCACTTCGGATACTCGAAGATTTCGTTGTGCCAACCACAAGCAATCTCAAGATCAGGCGGTATCTTCCATGTGCTTAGCGCTTCTGCCATCCGTCCAAAGAAAGTATCCGCCTCGTCGCCGTCTCCTCGCTCACAGGCGTTCTTGATTGAAACATAGAAGCATGCGCGCAGCAGGAAAGGTTGTTGCACGACAGTCAAGTCGCCGTCTTCGATGAAGATGCAGGTCTTCTTGGTTTTCTCCATCTCGGGTGATAGCTCCACTTTGATATCTCTTTTCGGATCGTCGTAAACGCATTGCGTAGAGGAGCTGCTGTCGAAACAATAGAACCTGTACATCTTCTTCTGCTTTCTGCAGAACTTCCTTTTGCGACTTCTGGGAGCTGGATTTTCCAGTTTATACCAATGGCGAAGAGTATGTTTAAGCGATTTGGAAAGCCAAGATTCTTCGCGGTCGTCGGCGTATGAATCTGGATCGATGTCATAGTTATGGACGTCATGCTCGAAGCAATGAATGGCTGGAAGTTTCGAGTCATGATGGTTGGGTGGGAGGCGATGCTTTTCGTAGCGTGCAAGATACTTCGCGGCGACTGCTTGTAGCGTAGTAAGGGCCTTTAGATGCTCGTCGCGCAGCGATGCCGGCGCCGCTCCATTTGTCATGATATTGTTCCGTTCGGAGATAGCGATGTTTCTGTATGAGATATATGTCGCGGCGTAGCGATGTATGGAAGAGCATGGGCACTGGTCAAGGAAGATGTATAGCGCAAGAAACTCCATCACAGCCGTAGTAGGCGCTCTCGAAGAGGTTTCACAGTGGTCACTGCCAGTTTCAAAGCAGCCGCGGCAGGCACGTTTTGACAACCTCTGGTTCATTACCATTGAGATACCATATTGACGAGTTGTGGGCAAAGGGAAAACAACAGGACTAAATTGAAAAGTGGAAGTCGTCGAGCATTCGTCTTTGACATTCAGCGATAAACTAAAGTCTTCTGCCCGCCAGCACTTGCTTCACGCGCGCCTTCATGCTTGACACTCTGCCAGAGGTCTGTCCCAAAACGCCACATTATCATCAGTCGTCAGAAGCGAGGGAGCTTTCCGCTCTCAATCGCACATATCAATGCAAAACCCCATGCTATGCAGAAACCCCCGTCAAAATGCCCCATTCGTCCGTTAGACCTTCTCCTCCTCAAACTTCTTGTCGTACAACTCGCAATGGATAGCGACCACCTCATTCAGATACTTCTCGAAAGCGGCAGTGACAGTATCGAATGCCTCGCAGTCCCACTTGAAGTTGTTCACGGACGAAGTCCACCAGAATCGGTCCCTAGACTTAGTCCTGGGTGGAGGCACCGCCTGCTTAGTCTTCTCGGCATTGCCCTCACGAACAACGTAGACATAGGTGCGCTTGTACCGATTGATTTCTTCGGCTGCTTGGGCTTCCGTTGGGAAGGTCTGCTGGAACTGTGCGATGGACGAGGTGCAATCCCTAAGCTCCGTGATCATGCCGATCACAGGGAGGCGAAAATATGGCTCGATGAATTGACACCCGTAGGTCTGGTCGAAGTAGAGACTGCCTGGTACTGGTCGCGGCCTGGGAGCAGCAGCCGTGGCAGGTGCTTGCGCGATGATGACATTCTGTCCAGCATGGTGATTCGCAGCAGATCTCGTGTCGGGCGTGTCCGGTAGACCGTCAGTTGACGTCTCGACGACCGCTTGGCTCGTGGCGCCTGAGGTGTCTGGCAACGCGAAAGACACTTTCTTGCCTCCACCAGCCTTGAGTCGCTTGTCTGGGGCAAAATCTTGCGAAATCTTCTCGCTATCGTCATGGCTAACTGGCATGACTTTAGCTGCGCTAGACTGCTGGTTGGGAATGTTGCCGGATGCAGACTCTGTGCGCTCTGGGTTGAGTAGATAGTCGATTGCCATCCTATAATCAGTGGTCACACTTGATTCTTCCTTCGACTGTTCCTTCGGCTGCGCCGACACAGGAATGCCGCCATTGGTCTTGACTCGCTTTGCTGCTGGCAGTGCGCCGGAGTCTTGCTCGCTGCCATGTTGAGCGACGGGTGAAGTAGCACGCTTCTTGCCCTCACTCACAGTAGCAACAAGCTCATTCGAAACCACGGCATTGGCTTCATCTGTGGTGTTCACCGACACGTTGACGCCCTTGCTAGTGCTGGAGACAGCGTCGATAACTCCATTCACCTTCGCTTTCTGCAGCTTGGCCTCGCGAACCTTGATCTGTGCTTCGCCAAGATGTGGGAAAGTCTCAACGAGGTCCCTACCCGACAGACGACATGGAGAGGACAAAGTCATAAGAATAACGTGACCCTTGGTCATGTCAACTTGCTTCTTAGTGTCCTTCTGCTTCAAACCGATGAATTCGACTTTGAATGGCTTGATGGTAGCCGACTTCACTGCTTTGCCCTTCGGCAAGGAGCGAGCGAGTCGAACAATGGCAATGGACCAATTGCGAGCATTGACGTGCGCGAGGACCACGCTACCAAGACCAACCTCTGAGCCCTCGTTCGATTGCTCTTTCAGCTGTTGCAAAAGCTCGGCGGCCATGTTTTGGGGAAGGAGATCGTCTTGCTGACAGAATTGCACGACCTTGTGCTCGGAATGCGGGTTGTGAAAGATCACGGCTTGCGTCAGACCTGGATGCCACTCCATGGCCACAGCATCGCCAGGGTCCAGCACCTTGGAGATGGGGTATGCCGTTCCACGATGCAAATTGTCATCCGTATGGTGGCGCGCAAAAACTTCAGCTCCAGGAGAAGATGTATCAGCGATAGCGTAGAGGCGCTCGTCATTGTCTTGCGCGCGCGCCTCGCCGGGCGAGGAGTCGTGGGCGGACACAGACATGATCTGCAGGAAGGTTGATGTGAACCTGTCCAGCGTCAGTGATGGCGCTTCTGACGATAGTCTACGCTACTCACCTGGTGATATAGATCTCGAGTCCAAGACTGGCCTCAGTGTATCTTGTCTGTCGTCACAGCTGCAGGGTTGTGCCCCTTGTGTAGAGCTCTATGCCGCTTCTGCGGACGTAAAGTACGTGTTGCCTGTTCGAGTCGGAGTCCGCGTGCTTTTGGGTGCGCTGAGCTCGGAGTTTGATGATGCGCAAGTAGTATTTGCTGTGCGAACGCCAGCCATTTAAAGGTTGGAACTGGCTGCGGGTTGAGCTGCCAATCACATGCAAAAGGCGAAGTCGCGCAGCGTTACAGCAACTGGTCCGTGCTCTCACCGAGCATTCACTTACGACTGCTGCCTAACGGACATGGTCCATGCGCCTGACTAGCGCGCCCTCCCAGGTATATAAGCAGTCCTTCCACACCCAACTTTCTTCCTTTCTTCCACACAGCCCGCGAAAGATCTCTTAGGAGAAGCACCTCGCGCGGTACTCGAGTGCAGCTAACCCGATTCGATGGACGTGTTGCGGACGCGAGTTCTATCTCTCAGAGATCTGCTCAACGCCAAAAGCTTTCCCTGCGAACTAAATTGAGGCACTCGAGTGCGCTTGCACAATTCCCCTTTCCAGGACTCGCCACTCGCCTTACCCATTCCTTAACTGGGGGTGGGCGACTGCATTCCGGTCAACTAATACTCACAACGGTATTGGGGCACCTCCCGGATCAATGCACAGGCAGGAAGTGAGGCCTGGAATTGTGGCTGTTCTCGAAGAACAGGACTTCGGCAGGAATCAGTTGGATGTGGCCGCACCTACTGAGCCTGCTGGACGAGAGTTGATGCAAGCGCCGCAGATTGGCAGTCTGCGAGCAGAAAGAGTTGGGTCACCGGGGGATAATGCAACCAGAACTGTTCAAGCGTTGTAGTCGCGATGGTTCGGAGCCTCGTCATGCTTCAGCATGGCATTCTTGAGAGGCAGACTACCCGTCTCTGTGCCAGATGAGAAGGCAAAACGCCAAGACTGCCTCACCTCTCTGGTTATAGTGCATGCAGAGACAGGTCCATCGTCGGTTAGGTTCCGAGTCCGCTCACTCAGTCTCGCAGTCTTGCGTCTTCTGTGTCGGCCTGACCAGTGCGACAACATTGCTGCGAGGGCGAGAATGGTTCTGCCTGACAGTCGGCCAGCTGTCTGAAAGGTTTGTTGCTCTCGGGATCTGGGGGTACATCACATTGGCAAGCCTTCTCATACACACACCTCGCGAAAGATCTCTTAGGAGAAGCACCTCGTGAGGCACCCGCGCTCAGCTTAGTTTGATGGATGTGTCGCAAGATTTTCCCTGCAGACCGCTGCTGAGCAAGGGTGCGCGCAATAATTTACCTCATCTCAGTCATCGACGGCTGCCGGGCCCATAACATGGGGATGGCAGGCCTGGAGTGTGGCAACTCTGCACATAACAATTGTGTCGAGGCGCTCCCCCACTCATTGCGTGGACAGGAGGCGACCTGAGATGTTGCTGTTCTTTCATGGGAGGGTGCTTCCAGGGCTATGCGGCGAGGTTAGGATGTGTCCGCACCTAATCCGCCAAGTAGTCTGGGTTGTTGCGCGCCGCAGATTGGCACCCTGCGAGTGTTTGGCTTCTGGGGGATACGGTTCGCAACCAGCATCACATGGATGCCAAAGTCGACTTTGGTTCGGAAACCTCGTCACGCTCAGCGCTGACATTTCTCTGGGGTTGTCCACCTGTATCGTGCCAGATGAGAAGATGGCCAAGACTGTCTCACCTCTCTGGTTCTGCGCATGCGGTACAGGTCCATCTTCGGTGGCGGTCTGGGTCCTGCTCAGTCTTGTACTTCCAAATCTACTTGGTCTGCCAGGCCGGTAGAGGAGGTTCTCGCGAGGGTACATGGTGATTCTGCCTGACAGTCGGACAGCTGTTTAAGGGCTTCGTTGCTATGGGTTCTGGGGGCTTTTCACATCAGCTTGCTCGTGGTGATGCTATCCAGCCGTTTCTGGTTGAGAGCGTCATCAGTGCAGGTCTGGCGCTACAAGTGAGCTCGCTCACAAAGGTGCTATTCAGCCGTTTCTGGTTGGAAGCATCGCATAGTCCACCTTTTTTTT
>JAASFE010002895.1:131727-193253 GCA_013365205.1 Pseudocercospora cruenta
TCACACGTACGCCTAATTGGCAAGAATGCTTTGTCTGTAGTCAAACTCGCTTCTCAAAGACATTGTAGCGACGCGACTGCATATGACAAAGAGAGTTGTGAAAGCAAAAGACAAGGAGCAGATGGACGAGCAAGAGTGAAGTGTGAAAGCGCGGAAACGTTTCCGCAGAACGCGTCTCGATCGCGTCCGACACGACATTGATTGACTGAGCGAGCTTACACCTTCCGAACATACATCATCGCATTCGACAACAATGGCGCTCCTCGTCGACAAACACCGTCCGCGGACTCTCGATACCCTCTCATACCATCCTGAGCTTTCCGAACGACTACGAGCTTTAGCAAACAGCGGCGATTTCCCACATCTTCTCATCTACGGCCCATCAGGAGCAGGCAAGAAGACGCGAATCACAGCCACTCTACGCGCACTATACGGACCTGGTGTCGAGAAGATCAAGATAGACAGCAGAGTCTTCCAGACCACCACAAACCGCAAGCTCGAATTTAACATCGTGTCCTCCAACTACCATCTCGAAATCACTCCTTCAGACGTTGCCAACTATGACCGAGTCGTGGTGCAGGACCTGCTCAAGGAGGTCGCGCAGACACAGCAAGTCGATCTATCAGCAAAGCAGAGATTCAAAGTCGTAGTCATCAACGAAGCGGACCACTTGACAAGAGACGCACAAGCAGCGCTAAGACGGACGATGGAGAAGTACTCGCCCAATCTACGCCTGATCCTGCTCGCGAACAGCACAAGCAACATCATTGCACCCATCAGATCTCGTTGTCTGCTGGTGAGAGTTGCTGCACCTACGGAAGAAGAGATCTGTGAAGTTTTGGCCAAAGTCGGGAAGGATGAGAGATATACACAATGTCAGCCATTGGAGAGGAGGATTGCGAAAGAGAGTAAGAGGAATCTGAGACGAGCTCTTCTCATGTTTGAAGCCGTGCATGCACAAAACGAGAATGTGTCAGAGAAGACGCCGATTCCACCGCCGGATTGGGAGGCATTGATTGAGATTATTGCGAAGGAGATCGTGGAAGAGAGAAGTCCGGCACGAATATTGCAGGTCAGAGCGAAGCTGTACGATCTTCTTACACATTGCATACCGGCGACGACGATATTGAAGGTGAGCACGAAATTTGTGCCTGGGTGACTGCTTGCTGACCAGGATCTTCTAGACTTTAACATTCAAGCTCATGCCCAAGCTCGACGACACTCTGAAGCCGGAAATCGTCAAATGGGCCGCTTTCTACGAACATCGTATTCACATGGGCAGCAAAGTCATCTTCCATCTGGAGGCTTTTGTCGCGAAATTCATGAGAGTATACGAAGGGTATGCATGATGCTGTATTCTTCGCCTTTTGCAATCATACTAATACATCACAGACACCTCCTCGGCATGGATCTCGACGACTTCGACGACTGACGATAAGAAAGAAACGAAAGGCGTTGATATCTGCAACATTCACACGTTTCGAGTGCAACATTAGCGCGGCGTTTTTGGGTGTGGATCTCATGCAGGGTGTCTTGCAGCAATGGCGGGCAGATGTTTCGTCATCGTCACGCTCAAGAAGGCGGGCACATAACCTCAATGGCAGTCATTTGTTCAACAGTAACCACGAACCATTGAACTTACCTTCTCAATCACAAGCTTGACTTCAGTTTGCACTTCTGCACTTCCACCAACAACAACCTTCAAAATTTCTCCCTTCTTCAAAGGCGGTTCAGGTTCGCACCGTAAAAGCGGATCTTTGGCTTCAACTTCAAGCATCATGTCTTCCTCCTCAGACTCGAAATTAATGGATACTGAGATTGGAGGTGAACAGACACAGTAAGTCTTCCTGAGCGAAGTGAAGCTCTCCCATCCCCCCTCCTCCCTCTTCCCTCTTCCCTCCCTTCTAACCTTTGCTGTAGATACGAATCCCAACACACCTCCCAACAACCCCACAAGAAATCTACGGGCCAGTTCGGAGACAGCGACGAAACGACGACTACTGATCCGAGCCGTACTGAAGAAGGAATCCAGGCTCAGAAGGAGAGAGGCGAGCAGACGGCGGAGAATATTCGATATGGACAGACGATTTCTGAGGGTGGGATGAGTGGATTTACAACAGGACAGAGTGGGGAGGTGGATAGGAATGAGGAGCGAGCGGAGGGGAGGAGTGCGGCGGGGTATGGGGGTGGGAATGATGTTGGTGCGTAAGGTCAGATGGGTATGAGGTGATGAGATGAGGTATGGATACGAAGTGATGGCCTGAGATGAGCTGAACTGCCAAGTGTAACAAAAGAATCAAGATGAATGGATCTCACGAGCTTGCAGCCATTCTCTAATCATCACTGACCTAGTTCCCACTGGCTCGAGTGAAGAAACAAATGTCCATGTGCAAAAGGTACCTTCATACTCGGATCTAGTCTGCTCTGCCTCAATCCTCCATGGTTGCTGTGTGCTTGATACGCTGTAGAACGCTGTAAGATGCAACCGGAGGGCTACTCATAGGCTACTTGAGATATCAGCAAGACAGATGTTTCCGATTCAAATCTCCAAGGCAGTGATCACTGGCAGCAGAGAGCTTGGCCGCTGTTCGCCTTCTGACAAGCAGAGTCCAAGTCGTGAAGCTCACCATGCAGACCAGTGAGCTCAAGGCTCTTGATCGTTGCGAGAGGTGCCAGAAAGGCCTGGCGGACGGGAGTTCTCTCCAGTGTCGCGTGCCTCTTGGCCAGCAGCAAACAGAAGTTGGTGTACATGTACAGGTGCAGCTGGGAGACTCACCAAGCCAAAATATTCTAGCCTGTCAAGCCCCATGACGCTAGCAGCCGTTGCTCATTGCAACAAGTGCTGTGAGTGATCGGCCAGATCTAGAATCCTTCGCCGTCTTGCGTGCAGGTCGAGTGCAGACGTGTCGTGTCACAAGCGACTGCAGAACAAGAAGAAAGGCAGCGCAGCGCATACGGATGTCACTGTCGCTCGCCGTAACACTCTGGCCGATACGACGCGAAAGACTGGATTAGATTGACTTTGCCACAGAAAGTGTGGGCTAGTTCTAGAGGCGCGCTTGGTTCTGGCGGTGCTCCAATCGAAACGAACGTCGAGTGGCCGTCAAACAGCTGCTCACGCGCACCGAAGACCAGACGCTTCAGCTGTTTCTGTTTCTTGATGCGCGGGGACTGGATGCGCATCAACAGTTTGGTGACGTCGGAAGCGTGGTGTGGAAGAAGGAAGCGAGTCTTCTTCTCACTTGCGGAGTACCTGAAACTCTCTTCTCGTCGTCAATTACCGCATCCATGTCCATGCGCATGTCCTGCTGAGAGACAACCCGAATCCCGCCCGCCAAACACTAGACACCTGATCACGAGTCTGCCACTGCTCCTACGATTCCCACGCGACCTATGTTTGCCCAGTATCGCGACACCACGCTCTTTTGACTGCTTTGCGACAATGCTTGGGAATTGAGCCTGTTTTGGAGCTTTGCGCTTGGACTTGATCACAATCTCCCAATCCTGGAACCATGGCTTATGACCAGCATGCCGCATACGAACCTCCCCGCAGAGCCTACCTCGATCGACAGCAGCCTTCTGCTCCTGCTCATGCCTATGGAGGCTACAATAATAATGACTACGCCGAGTATGCCACCACTCCGTACGACCAGTACGATCAAGGCTACGCTCAGCCATATCAGCAGTCGAACCACTCTTACAGCGATGGCTATGACCAGAGAATGAATGGGGGACATGGTATGAACGGATATCAGGGAGGATACGACATGCCTCCTCAGCAGAACCAGCAGTACCACCAACCACAAGAGCGTTCATATGACCCGAGGTATCAACCTCGAGCACCCCGAGGTCCGCCAGATCGAGGACCACCTCCAACCCAGCGTGGACCTCCGTCGGGTAGAGAACCTCAGCATGCAGGGCAACGGCGGCCTCCAATGCAGAATGGCTACTCAACACATAGTGCACCGCAATACGATCAATATAGCCAATCCAATGCGCAATACGCTGAGCCACCTCCACCTCAGGTGCAGAACGCTCCCAAGCACAGCGGCAAGACTTCGATGGACGACTGGAAAGCTCGGGAGAAGGCGAAGATGAAGGCACAGGCCATGTCGCCTGAGGTGCTGCCGTTCGACAATGCCTTTCCAGTCTTTGGCGGAAAGCCGAAAAAGAAGAATCGACCTGATTCTGAGCAATCGAGTGACCCGAGTCAACGCGGAAGCACCGATCAGCGACCTATGACTGCGCCTGGGCAGAGGCCGGGAGCATCCAGAGAGAACAGCTACCAGAATGAAGGATATGACGCTCATGCGCATCCACAAAGACCAAACATGGACAGAAACCAGACTGCACCAGAAGCCCCCAATGGCAGGTTCAACGGAGCGCCGCCGCCTCATGTCCGACAGGGAAGACCTGGTTACGATCAAGCACCTCCGGAACAACTGCAACGTCACCCCACAGGAAACATTGCGACACCAGTTGACCAGCAGTATCCTGATCAATGGCCTATGGTGGCTGGTCACACGCCTCCGAAAGCAGCCCATTCGCCACCTCAGCATGCTGCAAATAACGTCAATGGCCACGTTCATGCACAAACAGCTCAATACCAGCAGGGGTATGAGCCTAGTCAACCTGTTTCGAAACCTCTACCTAAGCAGCGCGCACCGCCTCCAATTGATACCAGTCAGCAGTATGGGTACACCGACCATAATCCTCTCAGTCCGGTCGCTGTCCCACAACGACCTTCCACCTCACACGGCGCGCGTCCGCCGCCCGGACCAGGTCTAATGAGCCCAGTGTCGCAACGCTCGCAGACAGTCGAGACGCATACAAGCCCACCACAGAAACCCTGGATTCAGACCGATCATAGTAGAGCTGGCAGTGCTGCAAGTGTCGGAGATATCATCGATGACTACGGGACAGGCGCCGCACCAGCTCCTGGACAACTCAAGCGTGTACCAACCACTCGCGCGGAAGAAATCGAGGCAGAAATGCCCGACTTTGACAGCGCAGCCCCATCTCAGACTTCGATGTTCCATAAGCGGAATCAAACAGTAGACAAGCACCTAGCAGAGCCATCAACCACGTCACTACCGCAGCAAACACCTCCTCCAATGCCTAATCAAGGCTTACCACAATCGTCTAGTGCGCCGGATGTGCGGTATGAGCAGCAACCTTACCAGCCTGCTGGCAGACCTCCGCCGGGATCAGTGCGTGGTCCGCCAAGACGCGGTATGACAGGTGATGGGTACGGCACGCCAGGTCCCGGTCCTCAGAATGGGTATGGACCGCAATCTCGAGGTCCGCCACCTAACGATCCTAGATACCAGCAAGGTCCAATGCGGCCACCTCAAGCGCCTTTTGCCCAAGAGCCCCCAGTCAGACGATCTTTGGATGATGGCAGGCCGATGCCGATGCGCGGCGGTCCTCCCTGGCCTCCTGGGCAACAACGCTTCTATCAAAACGGCCCGCCCCCTCGAGGAGGTTATCCACCACAACGTCCAGAGTTTGATCGCATGCAGACCGCGCAGACTACCTGGTCCGATCCTGGCCAAGGCCGAGTCGGTACCGCACCTCCACTAAGACAAGGAGTGATGAGTCCGCCGAACGGACCGAATGGCATGCCACTGACTCAACAACGGTCTGCTCCAGAACAGCAACCTCCTCCTTCGAACAACCCTGACGCGCTCCCTCATCATCCAGTGCCCGTGCGACCCGGTCTCATGGCTCAAGCCGGTTCGCAACCCGCGAAGCCACCTCCCGTCAGAAACCACAATGGGTCTACCAGCTCCGACCCTTCTCATCGACGACAAGTATCTGATCACTTTGCACAGCCAGTCACTCGTGCTGAACTCGAAAGACTTGGCGCTGCTGTTGATGCCAATCCAAACAATCCCAAGCAAACACTAATCTATGTCAAGAAACTGGTCGAAGCAGCCTCAGTGTTAGCATCAGATGGTGGTCGGGCAGATCCCAAGACTACGGCGAAGAATCGCGAGAAGTGGATTATGGAAGCTTTCAAGCGGCTTAAGCGGATCGTCAATTCTGGGTATCCCGAAGCACAATTCTATCTCGCAGACTGCTATGGCCAAGGCATGCTAGGTCTGGAAGTCGACACGAAAGAAGCTTTCAAGTTGTATCAGGCAGCCGCCAAAGCTGGCCATCCTCAAGCAGCGTACCGAACCGCAGTGTGTTGCGAGATGGGCCCCGAAGAAGGAGGTGGCACGAGCAGAGACTTTCCCAAAGCAGTCCAATGGTATCGCCGTGCTGCTACCCTGGGTGACGGTCCTGCCATGTACAAGATTGGCGCTGTGCTGCTCAAAGGACTTCTCGGCCAGCAACGAAACATCACAGAAGCTGTCATTTGGTTGAAGCGTGGTGCCGAGCACGCAGATGCAGACAACCCACACGCCCTTCACGAGCTCGCCGGTCTTTACGAGTCGTCAAATACTAATCCCGAGATCCGTAACAAGGTCGTTGCAGACGACGCTTACGCTCGTGACCTCTTCATGAAAGCTGCTGGGCTTGGCTACAAATTCAGTCAGTTCCGCCTCGGCCAAGCATACGAGTACGGCAATTTGGGACTGCCGATCGACAACCGTTCCAGCATCGCATGGTATACCAAAGCTGCAGCTCAAGGCGAACATCAAGCTGAGCTTGCATTGTCTGGATGGTACCTGACCGGTGCTGAGGGAATCTTGGAACACAGCGATACGGAAGCATATCTATGGGCCAGGAAAGCCGCCAGCTCGGAGCCACCTCTCGCCAAGGCGATGTTTGCTATGGGCTACTTTACCGAGAATGGTGTTGGCTGTCCTCCGAGCATGGACGAGGCGAGGAAGTGGTATGGTAGAGCTGCTTGTAAGTGAATACACAGCTGAATCGTGTTGTTGCTGAAGCTAATTTCCCACAGCCTATAAATTCCCCAAAGCCGTCGAACGACTTGAAGAGTTGAAGAGAAATGGGGGAAAGAATCGATCTGCGCCGCAGAATGGCAAGTTGACACGCAAGGACCAGAAACATAATGAGGAGAATTGTGTTGTGATGTGAAGGAAATGCGTGGTATATGATTGATGACAGGACGAGATTCACGGCTTGAGAAGAGAAGAGCGGTGGTGTTGGACTTGGTATGGGATGAATTGCACTAATACCATTCGGATGAATATAGGAGAAACATACATTCAGCGAGCTTTGGAGTGTCGTTCACTCAATATAGCTGCGGTGCTAGGTTCGATGGACTTCTTGGCGTGAATGAAGACCTTGATGGTCCAAATCATACATTTTCCGCCTATCTTGTACAGCACTTCATCCATACCAGCAGTAATGGCATGACCAGATCAAAATCATGGCTGCAATTGTAAGTCCATTGTTATGAGGCTCTCCTTCCTTCCTCTTTCCCATGTCTGTGTTACGTCATATCTAAACTCTCTTCTGTCCGTATTACGCTCTCGTCAATGCCGACATACGACTTCACCTGCATTCTTCTCCTCTTGGTCCAGTATTGGTCTCTTGGAATGACCTAAGTCTAAGAACATATTCCTTAACATTCCACTTTATTCAGCATCCTACGCTCCTCAAAATGCCTTCCAACCCCCAAAAACCAGTAATCTACGCCTCGGGCGACTCTCTCGGAACGAGTGGCGGTCAAACAGAAGGTCAGTCGTCCCTTTTCGTTCAGCGAGTGTTCCCTGGAACCATTGATCTGAAAATCGTAGGAATGATCCGTCAAAACGCCATCGTAAATCAATGCAAAGAAATCTGTGCTTCAAGAATGATAGCCCGCCCCCACACATCCTCAGCAATTCATCATCATGGGAGTGAGAATACGATTGTTTTTGCTCATAGTGGATATGGGACGATAGTTTGTAAGTCGCGAGACGTCAGCGAGGCCCTGGACGTAGTGAGGCTTCGATTAGCAGCTTCTTCGTCGCTGGCTCCGCTTCGCTACGCTCAGCTAACGTCGCTTCGCTCCGTAGTTGATGGAGGAAAACGGAAACAACATTTAAAACCGGGAGATTTTGCTTTGATTCCGGCGTTTGCGGAACATCAGGAGGTTAATGAGAGTGATGAGGTGAGTTGAGAAAAGCCACATGACTGGGGGTGTAGGTGAGGTGCTGATGGAAGGGTGACAGGATGTTGTTTGGTGTATTGTGAGGTCTGGGGAGGCGCCGATTGTTGTTAATTTACCGGAGGGGTGGGGGTCGAATTAGAAGGATGGCAGTGTTGGAAAGGGAAGTAGTCAGAGGTATTGGAGCTGAGGGGAGTGAGCGCTCTTCGAAGGGCAAAGTTCCGTAAATCTAAAATATTGCTATCGTTGAGGATCGTTGTCTCGTTGCCTCGATTGTCCACTGCCGCAAATGGAGGCAATGATGGTGTGGTCGAATAACGGACGGGTTGAACGAATCTTGTGATTATCGTCGCTAGAAGTACTGGACTCTTTCACGTTATGCTGGGACATTGATCGAAAGGGAAGCTTTGTGGAGCATGCTCGAGACCGGGATGTCGTCTCTTTGCTACACCTCAATTGTGGCTACACCGTGTGCTCCCTGTACAGCCTGAATACTATCTGATGAAGTCAGCTTCACAACATAAACAGGTGCTGACATGACGACTTCACGACAGATTGTGATAGTAATTTTAGCGTCTAGTCCGATGGACAGTGTTGTCACGGCGTGCGTCTCGTTCAGCTCCTCGTCTTTAACCTCAGTCCAAGGCTGAGTATTTGTGCTGCGAAGACAAACTATCTCAGCGTGATCTGGCCAATGATCCAAGGCCAGAGCTTTAATCGATAGTTTTTGTTGTAGTCGACTTCCAATGCGGTAACTTGCGAGAATCAGTAAGTGGAACCCGCTCGAAGTTCGTTGAAATGGCAAGATCTGTGTCCGAGTGGTATTCAACCACTTTTTCTTAAACTTGTTCGTCCATGGAATGATCTTGGGAGTGTAAACAGTCTGCTGTCTGAGCAAAATATGGGCATCGCGGCTTGACGCTCTTGGCGACAGGGCGCCCGACCAAGATAAGACGTGAGACTTTTCGTTCCAGCATCTTGATGGCCATGCACCTACAGTTTGGTGGTTCTCTGCACATTGATGGTCCATTTGTAGCCACAGCTTGAACACCAAGCGGTTGCTGTTTCCGTCCATGTCTCGATCTGGTACGTGATCATGCCGCACTATGAGTAATGGCGTTGAGGCTTTGGGAATTTGATCTCGGTCTGCTTCATCCTTGGTGCTGAATACATCAAAATTGACTATGTTATGTGTTGAAGCTTGGCAGCGGCGTACAGTAGTTAAGCCATCTGGAGCAGTCTTGATTACATCGACCTGCAGTCCGATGATGCCGGAAAAGTCATCTTCGTAGCGGCAGTCGAGCAAAACGAAGCGCCGCCCCTGAAGTTGAAGCAAAGGTAAATTGATCCGGATGCCAGCGTTGTTGAGTTCGTACGAATCTGGTATTTGAGTTGACTGCTGTACTATCTTGCCGCTGTACCTGTAATCCGACGGCGAAGACGGTAAAACACTCGCAGATGTTGTTTTCTGTAGCGGCTGCCAGACTAGAATGCTGTGGTCAGTGGAGGTTCGCATGATTGCTTCCTGCAGTCTCCGGAATGCTTTCTCGCCTCCCTCGCCGTACAACAGTGGAATATTCACGTCAAGGATTCCAAGCAGGCAGTAGGCAATGTCTTCAGGCCTGGTTGTATTCCTGGTAGCAGCCCAACTCATTCTCTTCGCGACACTTATCGTATCCAACCACCAGCAATTCTGAAGGATGTGCTCCGGTATGGCAGAGATTCGCTCCAGCTCAGTACAAAGATCATCCTTGGTGCCAAGGAGTTCCCAATTTCTGCCGTAGAACTCCATCCTGAGCGGAGCAATGAGCTCTTGTAAGGTCCATCCGCGAGTGAACCATCGACTATTCGCAAAGTGGGCGACAGCGATGCAATCTGTAAGGAAGACGTAACATATTGCAGAATCTCGATACCATTTGAACATCGAATTGATGGCTTCCGATAGTTCTGCACTCGAGCGTTTGTCAATACAGCAGGTGTCGATCCAGACATATGATAGTTTGTCCTGTAGAGCCTGGCGGCATGTTCTATCAAGCTTTCGATAGCCTTGTGTATGTAGTCGTGGCTCAGGACCTTGTAAGTCATCGAACGTGATTTCTTCCTTCTCCCAGACATGCGACAGGATGGCATATTGCTGCTCTACGGCATCTACGTCATTGAAATATTCCAGCTGTCTTGTACGAGCATTTAAGAGCCACATGCCTCGACCGACTTATGTCTCTTGATTTGCCCGTGAAATTGCGAATTTTGCTTCAACTCCAGCAAAGGGCAGTCGCTTGGGTAAGTATGAACATCTTGGACCGAGCCTTTTGAGGGAGGAGGCTATTCACCCTTGTTCGTGGCACCAAGTAGCTTGGTATAACATCACCAGGATGGAGCAAGGCTTGAGAGCGACAGGAGAGGGGGCGCTGTGAGAGATGGGCCGCCAGCTGCGCCGCCTGAAGCACAAATCTTGGCAGCGCCACTTCTGCCACTGTGTAGGATGTGATGGTTCATTGAAACCAGAATACACTGTGGATCGAGGTCTACAGGTCAACATCAGTATCATCCGAATCTTTCAGTCGAAATGCAATGACTTTCACTGCGGTGGCTGTGGGCTCTGGAGTCCATGATTGAGAAATCAGATTCAGCAAGCAGTTCGTTCGGGATACCGTGCTTCTCAAGCTGCTTATGCTGGCGCCGGCAAGTGTGTATGCAACTCTTCTTGATCGAAATGCAGAAGTGGAAGCAAAAATCAAAAAGATTTGGGAGAAGTCAGACTCGAACTGACATCCAGAACATGCTTGTTAATCAATGAATGAAGCATGGGCTAATGAATTGCCCACCTCTAATGAATCGAGGCGCCTGTGCCCTACCACTGGACCATTCTCCCGAGTTGTCTGAGATCATTGAGAATGGAAGTGCTGTGACTGTATATCAATGTTGAACCGTGGTAGAGAGCTTGGGTGGTGTTGGTCTTTAGAAGCTGGGTAAGCAATTTTTTGTTGCCTTATATGGATGCCTTAAAAGTGGAGCTTCAAACTCTATCCTCGACGCGACTTCTACGCGTCTTGACTGATCTGAACTTCAGTGATTTTCACCAGTACACAAAATATCGGCATCCGTGCTACTATGAGGAAGCGAAAGTCGACAATCATATATCTTGTCAAGTGGCAAGATGGTAGTGACAAGGGTGCTGTGTGTGGCTGAAAAGCCGTCCATTGCGAAAGCAGTAGCTCAACATTTAGGTGGCGGCGACGTTCAGGCTGTGAGTGGGAATGCCAACTTCAACCACATTTACAGACTGACAGTATATGTAGCACAGCATACAAGGCAATCAATATGTCAAGAACTACAAGTTCAGCTTCAACTTTCCCGACTGGGGACAATGCGAAGTCACCATGACATCTGTTCTTGGACATATAATGATGTCGGACTTCGAGCGCAGATATAAAGGCTGGAATAGTTGCGACCCAAGAGATCTTTTCGAAGCTCAGATTGAGACTTTCGTTGCGGAAGACAAAAAGCCTGTCGCAGACAACATTGAGAGACAAGCTCGAGGAGTGCGATATCTCTACATCTGGACTGACTGTGACCGAGAGGGTGAGAACATTGGTGCAGAGATTCGAAGCTGTGCCCTCAAATCCAACCCTGGCCTTAGTAACGGCAGGATTGTTCGAGCTCGATTTTCCAACATCGAGAAGCAGCATGTGCTCAACGCCGCACGCCGACCAGGTACTCTCGATGATGCTCAGGCGAATGCGGTGTATGCCAGAATGGAGCTTGACCTTCGAATCGGTGCGTCCTTCACCAGAAAATTGACTATGGGCCTTCAAGAAATGCTGGGCAGAGAGCCAGGCAAGGGCGTTATCAGCTACGGTCCCTGCCAGTTCCCAACTCTTGGCTTTGTGGTCGAACGATACTTTCGTGTACAGAACTTCGTTCCTGAGACGTTCTGGGGCATCAAAGTCATGCATGAGAAGGACGGTGTCAAGGTCAAGTTCAATTGGGCTCGGCAGCATCTTTTCGACCGCATGATTGTGGTTATCCTCTTTGAGCGCTGCCTGCATGCTCGACTTGCGAGAGTCACGAAAGTACAGACTAAACCGACAAGCAAGTGGAGGCCGCTTCCGCTGACTACTGTGGAGCTGCAAAAGTGTGGCAGCAGATTTCTGCGTATGAACAGTCAACATGTGATGAACATCGCGGAAGGCCTCTACCAAAGAGGCTTCATCAGCTATCCACGTACAGAGACCGATCAATTCGACCGCGGCATGAATTTGCAAGCCATCGTCCAGAAGCAAGCAAATGGCCAAGCAGCCTGGAGTCAGTATGCACAGCACTTGATGAACGGCGGCTTCGTCCAACCTCGCAACGGAAACCACAACGATAAAGCCCATCCTCCAATTCATCCCGTCAACTTCGCCGATAACTCTGCCCTCAACGGAGACGAACGACGTGTCTACGAATTTGTGTGTCGAAGATTCCTCGCATGCTGCAGCGACGATGCAAAAGGCTCCAAGACAGAGATCAGCATCCTCTACGGCTCCGAAGTGTTCAATGCATCAGGCCTTACTGTTCTGCAGCGCAATTATCTCGACGTCTATCCCTACGATAAGTGGACGAGCAGTCAAGAACTGCCAGACTTCCAAGAGGGCGAGACATTTGAACCTACTGAAGCTAATATTCATGAAGGCCAAACGACTCCACCAGGATATATGACTGAGCCGGAATTGATTGCGCTCATGGATGCGAATGGCATTGGCACTGATGCGACTATGGCTGAGCATATCGCTACCATTAAAGCGCGGGAGTATGTGATGACCAGAGCCCGTGGCCGACAAGCTGGCCAAGACGCAGTGGAGATGTCTAGTGAGGACGATGAGCCAGCTGGCCGAGGTAGAGGCCGTGGTCGCGGTCGCGGTCGCGGCGGTCGAGGTAGAGGAAGAGGACGCGGTGGTCGTGGCGGAGGTAATGGCGGCAGTGAAAGGACTGCTGGAGTTGAGGAATTCATTCCGAGCACTCTCGGCGTTGCCCTGATTCAAGGCTACGAACAAATGGGCCACGAGATCAGCTTGGCGCGACCTTTCCTTCGCAAGGAGATGGAGCTCAAGATGAAGGCTGTATGCGAGGGACGAAGGACGAAGATGGACGTGGTTCAGGAGACTATTGAGCAGTATCGTGCTGTGTATTTGCGCTCGGCACAGCGGTTCGAGATGCTCCGGCGGGTAAGTAGCCATGCCTCGCTTTTGGATGCGAATGCTAATGTGAAAGTAGTCGGTACAGAGGTATGTGCTCGGTCAATGAGCTCCGTACTCAACTAGCACGTTCGTCGATAAGTCAATAGCTCTATCGCGCCACTTCGAAGAGATCGAGCTGGATTGAATCATTCCTAGCCATTGGTACATGCCCTTCACAGGCAACCTTGCCGAGCGCCCAGACTTGCTGAATGCCTTCCGAGCCCTTAAGCGTATCGTTCTACTCTTCATCCCGCCTTGACTCCGTCATTATTCCGCTCTGCCAATTCCTTCTTGACCTGCTCGCGCTCCTCTGCGGTCGCAGCCACCGTCCTAGGCATCCAGATACGCATGCTCTCTAGATGCTTCGCCAGATTTTTCTGAGATCGAGACTTCAACATGTCGTCCAAAACCTGACGTACACTCCTTCTCGTTGGCGGGCGATGACCTGTTGTTGTCTCGAAAACCTTAACCTCATACTGCCTCAGATCCGAGTCATTCATGGTAGCACTGTGAAGGAGCTTATTCATGGTGATTCCACTGCTGTCGTAGGCTGTGACCTCGATTGTCCTGATGAAAGGACGATTGCTGAAGCGAAATTTGATGTTCATCTTCGCAGAGGTGCACGGGGGGTCAGTGATGTTCATGTGCTGCCAAGATTCAGTGCCCGAGGAGTATGGGCGCAGAATGAGATCTTGTATCTTCTTCTGCAGGTGAAGTGCCTCCGACTCATTTTGCCGAGTGTAGATGCGGCATCCATGCTGACTGTAGGCGGCTTCAGGATCATGGTCGTAGGGCACGGCGATCATCGGATTTGGAGTGACCACACTGAGATCTTCCACGAGAATTTTGATATTTGGGCTCGGCACGGGCGAGACTGCGAACTCGAATGTGTGGAAAAAGCCGCGATTGCTATCCCAGTCTTTGCCAACGACAGCCCATCGTTCTGATGCCACATTCTTGTTCGAAGGTTTCAGGAAAAGCATCTCCTGCAGAGCCGGCGAGGTTGCGACGATGGTGCGAAACTGCCGACATGCGCTCTTAGCCACAAGCACTTGCCGCGGTGATAGAAGTAAGAAGATGTTCTCGAGCAGTTCTGCCGTGTCGAACACTGCATTGCGAGCAGCGGCCGTTGACTTCAGCTTCGCCTTTGATGGGCGTTTGTCTTCTTCCTCCATAATGCGAAGTGTTGTCGAAAGTCGGAAGTGTTGACTGTGTCGAAGTCCGGCTGGCTAATGTTATTTTTTGTCTTGAGCGCTGACCAGAAGTGCGCGCGCGTACAGGTGCATGCGAGTAGTGAGCCGATGACGAAGTTCGAGCTACGAAATGGCATCTGCACGTATGCACGGATCAAGAAGCGCGACCCGCATTCGCCCGTTCACTGGAGGCAGTCTTAGCCACGAACGTGCTTTGTGCGGTTTGACACTGGTTCCAGAGGATTCGTGAAAATGTCTGGTAGCATGCACCATGTGAAGACCGGCTTCTGGAGATTGAGTGAAGTGCTTAGACGTCCGCTGAGAAGCACATCGCGCTGAAGCGATGCAGTGACGCGCTCACACCATAGCAACTTGGTGGCATCTCGCTGTCTATACCACTGAGACGTAAAGTAGAGAGGTCCACCACAGGCAAGTATCCCGGCGTAGCCAAAGTCGCCATTCGTGCAGTAGGCAATGCTTTGGCACAAATTTTCCGCGGTCTCATCAACTGCTGCCAGCAAAACGGCATCTTGATTGTTTGGGCGAAGAATAGGGTAGGAATGCAGCCGAGATACATTGAGGATTGATTGTCGAAGCAAGAGAAGACAGATCCAGATGTAGCAATGGCTGGTGGCCGCCAGGAATGAAGGGAACTCGATGGCTCGCGGGACGATGTCTATAAGGCGACCCAGGCGACTCCTGAAGGAGGGAAATCTTCGTGCCGTACTGACCACAGGGAACGGCACTTGACTATCGGACCAGATCGAAAAGTCCACAAGCCATCTGTGCAAAATGTGAGCGAGCGACTTGTTTAGCTAATTACCACGAAACTTACTGGTTCAAATCATCTTCCAGCTCAAGCATTTCAGAGAGCAAATTCATGATGTCGGCCTCCTTCACTTCGTCTCGACCGAGCAAGCACATCTTGTCGCTCTTTTCGATTGCAACTCCCACCAGATGAGCCATGCTCACAGCGTCAGAGGCTAGCGATTTCATTTCTTCGGCGCTCGCGATCCATTCTGGTGCTGCTAGGTATGATGCCTTGCGCTTCAAAAATGATTCCATCACATGGACTTGGCGGACATTGTGCAGCATCGCCCGTGCAAATGGTGTCCTGAATGACTGAGGGCCTCTGAGCTCGATCAAGGCTTGAAACCCACCCATGTGACCTATCCAACCTTGCGTATGCTGTGAGACGGCTAGAAATATCTCGCCTAAATGGGCTAAGTCAGCACGGTTGCAAGGAGTTGCAGATGTGTGGCGAAGAAGTGTGCAACGGAAGCCGAGGGATGTTGTGCAGTAGCTGGGCATTCAGGACCTTGTTCTGCCTTTCATCGCTTGAGAGCTGTTCGTTGGAGGATCATGGACCATATGCACTTACGATGACCAAGTGTGTAAGCTGCCCCAAGGATTGTATCCTTGTTTTCTTCGTCGGGCTTCTCAATTGCGTGCTGCATGCACTTCAATGCCGCTCCATGTCGTACTTGTCCTTCTATGAGAAGTCTCTGATCGCGGTATCTGCTTCCCAGATAAATCAAGCACAAAGCATCGTGTGCGGCATTCATAGCCAGGCTTTGGGCAGGTGCAAGCCATTGGAATACTCGAAGAAAGTTTTTGGAATGCGAGACCACGCTCGGTGACCAATATGAGGATGCGAAGACCTGCTTGAATTGTTGCCAATTTAAGTCCACGGACTTTAGCCCAGTGATATCGGCCATTGTTTGCCAAAAAACAAGTTCATCTATGTATCGTGACTTCCTTGGTCGTTCCTCAGGTTGGTAGCAGCAGCCTTGGCAAGTCGGTATATTGAACGGACAAACGTGTTGGTCGATGAAGTGGCGTAACGCCATCCTGTCTCCGATGGCCATCGTCTCAATCGGCTTTCCATCCTTGATCATTGTGCCTTTGTGTTCCGACGCTGGTCGCATGGCGTTTGTGAGGCGAAGGGTAAAGAAGCAATGTCTGCTCGCAAAAAGAGACACATCTTCGTCAGCATTTACTGCGTCCGCGTTTACCGCGTTAACTTGTCAACCATGAATACAAATGCCAGAATGTGGTAGGAAGAAGCGTGGTCTGCGGCAACCTGAGCTTAAAGACAGGCAAGAGCCCTCGGTCCACGCTAGCAAATCCTTCGCGCTTATCAAGAAAGTACAGCTGCAGGGCAAAACGACCCTCTTCGATAGGCTAGCCAGACGAAAGTCAATGTCAGCCTTACTTCAAATGATCCTTCTGTTACTAACCTCATCCTCTTCGCCTCGTCTCGTTGGTGACCTTCACAGCTCGTGCTCAAGGTCTCAGGACTCACGCCCTTGGTCTCGCTCAGCTGGCCGAGGGTTTCACAAATCTGTCGAGGAAAGAATTGTACCGTGGTTTGCCACCATGCAACTCGCGATGCCTGGAAGCTCAAGTTAGACCGATTGGATTTCAAGTTCTTTGATCCCTATGCGCATTCTGGATCCGATCCCCGACGCGTTCGAAAAAGTGGTCTGGCGAGACCTCATCCTAGTGTCATCGCTCTTCCTGCTTGCTTGACAAAGCAGTAATGCACCCGCCATTCAAATGCTTGCACTCGTTCCGTATCATAGAAGCAGTCCGCCGCTGACTCCTCAAAGTCAGACCTCAGTACTTCACTTCCATCAGAGACTCAACCATCCTTTTGGCAAGATTCAGAGATGGCTTTTCACTCGACTGCTTTCCGCGGATGAGGATTCTCGAAGCGATCACCATTTCCACCTGTTCGTGAAGGCCCTCTGACTGTTCACCTGGAGCGACAAATCTGGAACCTCCCATAGGGCATAGGACCTGAAACGCAACGTGGGTACCTTGATTCATAAATTCTCCACGAAGAGCCTGGATCCTGCTGAAGTCCAGTGATGGGTCGTATCATTCCACCAGGGGTTTCATCTCTGCCTGGTGTCGCAACTTCTATAACATGAATCGGCACTCCGAAGCCCAGAGCTGCTGCAGAAATATGGAGCTACTCTCTCATCCGAGTAGTTGGTGAGACCTCATGGTAGTTATCCCGATATCCCACTCCTCAGCCACTCATAGCATTTGAGCCGCAGGTCAAGAGTTCGTTGCCTTGGCGAGATCTGCCAAAGCGAAGCGGACTAGGACGTGAGGCGTGAGGTGATGGTGTCCGGGTGGCTCACTTGATGTGCAGCTCTCGCTGTCACAGAAGCGCGAAAACGGCGAGAAAGCATCTAGTCGCCTTGCTCGTTGGCCTCGTACTCGAGAATATCCCGTTCTTAGAGGATCGAGGAGGGCCCTGGTAGTGCTTCCCTTGACATTCAGCTCCTAGGCTCTTCGAAGCTAGTGGACCTCGCATCGGGTTTCCGCTGCCTCAGAATAGTCGATGTGATTGAAGCGAATCGAACTCGCAGAGAGCTAGGTGATGGACTTTGGTACCTCCGCCCCAAGCAACTCTCAGTACGCTTGCGCCTCGCAATGTGCGAGTAATCGACTGAATACCACAGCCGCAGAATTTATTCCCGAGAGGTGTCCGTAGTCGCGGTATCGAGTAAGATCTGATAGTGCTTCACTATGAAATCAACTCTCTAGCGCTTCCATCAAGATGGTACATAAGCCGAGAGATCGCTGCCTCAGACTAGTCTATGTGGTTGAAGCGATTGAGTCCCCGAGAGCTGGGTAGTAAAGTCTGCTGCCTTACTCCATATCCAACTCTCTTTACCTCATATGACCTCAAGCGAAGATAGAAAATAGAACTCGATACCTCACCAATGTGTTAGAACGGGGCTCTGTCTGCATCTCGTGATCTCTGCTGGCCACTCACATCAAATTCAACTCTCTTCTAGATCGAATACACGATGCTTGCGCCTGGAGCCTGCCTCCTCGGACCCGTGTGCGTTGTTGAAGCGATTGTAGTCGACTGACCTGCGTGCCTGGCAGCTCAAAGCACTATTGTCTTACGAAATGTGCCAGACATGAGCTTGACACTTCGGCGAAGTGTCAATTTCGGAAAACATCTCTAGTTTTGTGACCTTTTGTAGTATCTCACCTCAAACTTGACTCTCCGCCAAGTCGAGTCGTGTGATACACGCGCCCGAAGTCTGTATCCTCAGGCTTATGAGCATCGAGGAAGCAATTCCATTACGAGGCCTAGGTGGAGTGATCTAATGCTGTATCCTCTCAGCAGCTCTTCTTCCGAACGCTTCACGCATTGCACGAGAAACGATTGCGGTACCTCGGTGAAGCATCAGTATCAGAAGGGTCTTCTATATTGGTGATCTCTTGTGGTAACTTACCTCACTTTCAGCTCTCTGTCGTACCTAAGCATTCGACACGCGCATCCTGAGTGTGTGACCTCGGACTCATGTGTATTATTGAAGCGGTCGATTACTGGATAAGCTTTGTGATGACCTAGTAGGCTTCACCTCTACCGTTGACTCCCATTGCTCTCTTGACGCACGAGTGGCGAGGAAAGATGTGGAATGCTTAGCTGTTGGCCTGTAATGAGAGGCAGCTAGCATTTCGAGGACTATCCTACTGGTCCTTCTCCTCGTAGTGCTCCTTGCAGCCCTCACACACGACTAGACGGCAGTCCACACACTCCCATGCTCCTGCCTCGGCTCCTGGCTCTCTCTGAAAATGCACTCCAGTCTCACTGACATGGAGAAAACACCGGTTGCATTCCATATATCTGCAAAAAGAGCTGTTAGCACATACCAGCGGCTGCAATTCCATGGACACTTACCCAAGATTGCCGTAGTTTTGGCCATCCTTTGGAACTGCAAACTTCTGGAAGTAATGCTGGCAAGACCAGACCTGAACGACCGGCTCCTCCGGCTCATCACCAAAATTCAGTCCACTTCCAGCCCATCTGCGAGAATGTCAGCAATGTTATCTAGTATCAGACTGAGCTTCCTCACCGTGCGGCACCGCCAGCGTCGAGGTTGACTGGCGCGCGGAGGGCTTGGTGAGCTTCGGATGACGGAGGCGAACGTCCTTGCGTGAGACTATCAGCGCGTGGTGACTTTGCTGCATCATCGCGGCTGCGACCAATCTCCGACATGCTTTCAGCGGCTTCTTCAAATGACTCCTCGTCCTCGTCCTCATCCATATCATGGTCTTCGTCGTCCGAATCTGAGTCGCCGCCACAGTCACCCATGCAGTTGTCAATCGATTTTGCGCAATGCCAGCAAAAGTGAGCGCCGCAAGAACATCGAACGTGCGAACAGCCGAGCATCCGCTTGATACCTTGGCGGCATCTTGGACAGCGCTTATAGCCATATTGTGCCAGCATGGTCTCCTCGTGGTCGAGCGCTGTGGTGTCGCAGTTCTGGTCCGGATGTGCTTTCTGTTTGCATTTGGTGCATATTGCGATGAGGCATGTCGGGCAAGGGAAGATGTCCTGTTGGGTGATCTGAGCGCCGCTCTGAGTGGCTGCGACGAGTCGATCAGTGAGCTGTCCCAGAAATTTGCCGTAGTCTGCATGTAGGTTCATGGCAGCATGACCTAAGGGACGAAAATGGAGAATTAGCAAGCGTTCAGAAAAGAATTGACTCCGAGTGGGAGCTCGAATCTCTGCGGCGGGAGTTGAATTTGCGAGCATGGCTGTAGCCACCCTGCGGAGTTCACTTACTGATGGGGTGCCACGGTCCCATGACAAGTTTTGCGTTCGTCACGACAAGGAATATGTCTATCGACAACTTCGCTGCAGAGTCATAGGCGCCGCTGAGAGCATTCTGCTTGACATCGTCGAGGTCGATCGTGCTGGCTGCCCACTCGCCATAATTGGCCGTCTTGCTGATGCTGTAATCTCCACGAAAGAAGCGAGAATGATGGCAGTTGAACAGCTGATCGACAATTTGGAGAACAAGATCGCGAAGGGAAGGCGGAGGTGACGGTTGCTGTTGCTTTGGAATTTTGCGTTCTGGGATGAATGCTGAACAGGTGGGTGAAGGACCTATGTATGCGTGAGCGACTCCACGAAAAGGCCTTGAGTCTGAACAGCTATCCGCGACGCTGACTGTAGAGTGCTCGCCCTCGAGCGGAGTCATTCGTGGCTGGAACTTACAGTATAGCTTCGCAACTGTGAGCCATTCTTCGAATTTGCGTCTGTATAGGTCCGCTTTGTCAGTCGAATATTCCGGAAGGACTGTGTGCAGTTGAAAGATGGCGCAGCAGGAGGCAGGAAACATAGATGGCTCTTCCAGACTCCGGTCGAAGGCGCTCTTGAGGCAATCCTGGCAGTAGTGTCCTGGGCATTTACGGCAGGCGCGGATAAGATTAGTGCTTTCGGTGCAGACAAGGCATGATGGCGGCGGAGGCGGCTGTTGCTGCTTCGTCTGTGGTGGCTGCGCAGGCGGCGCTGATTGCGCAGCGCGCTCCATGATGGTCGATGTATGTTGGAAGGCTGAAGTCGAAATGAGAGTCGAAGTTATAGATGTGCGAAGCTCACTTCGAAGTGAACTCGCAGCTGCACCTAAAACGCTTCTGCCTACGCGCGACTGCCATTTTCAAACAATGTGCAAAAGTGAATGATGTCCTCAGGTGAGCATCGTGAAAGCGAAATGCAATGTGCAGTCTCTCGACGCAGCTGCAGCTACCCATCTACTCTCACTGGAAGGCCCAGATACCGTCTCTGACCTGCTCCTACATCAATGCGCTCCATTCCATCATCTCTTCTGCTGCAGTCAGTGCAGAACCCTAGCAAAATGAGCAATGTCCTGAGGAAGAGACGCGATGGTCGGTAGCGATGGAAAGAGAAAGGAGGAGGAGAGGTCGTAAGACGCGCGAATCCTCGCTCGCGTCTGGCTCTTGGCGCCACGGCAGGACCCTTCACTTTGCTGCTTAAGTCGTGGCACTCCTTCTCACTTCATGAGCAAAGCTCCCACGATCTGTACAGTGTGCAAGACTTCTAATATCTCGCAGCAGCCGTATACAGGTGGAATCCGAGTACGGACTGTCCAGACAAGTATTTTGCTTCCAGTGCGAATGCGACCTATCGAGCCTTGAAGGGAAACCACAACTTTCTCCACTCTTTGCCCCTCACCACGCCCTTCGCCATTCTGTGTCCACATAGACTCATCGACCGACATCATAAAGAAGATTGTAAGCTCAGAAGTGTCTTCAAACATCTCGAAATTGCCGTGCAACCATCATGTCCAAAATCAACGCGAAGCTAGACCACGTCGTCCTGCTACTCCCGTACAAAGACATTGTGGACCCGCCAGCATGGGTCACTGACAACTTCACCGTGAGTCCAGGCGGCCGGCATGCCGACAACAAGACCGAAAACAAGCTTGTCTTATTCGAAGACGGCACCTATCTAGAACTGATAGCATTCATCAACGACGATCCCGAGAAGAGAAAAGGACATTGGTGGGACAAACCCTACGGTGTCGTGGACTTTGCCCTTACAACCTCAGACGAAGACTTCGGCGAGCTCGGCGGCATCAAGGATCGGCTTTCCAAGACTGATACCGGGATCTCATATACCAGTCCCAAAGAAGGAGGCCGAAAGCGTCCCGACGGAGTGGAATTACAGTGGCGTGTCACCTTTCCAACTGGTACAGACCGAGGCAGCGTTCCCTTCTGGTGTCATGATGTTACGCCGAGAGATCGGAGAGTCCCTCTTTCTGATGCTGCGACATCTCATCCTTCTGGCACATTAGGGATGAGTGGCGTTTTGCTAGACGCTGACCAGTCTCTGGTATCGCGGCTGTCTAGCGCCACTGCGGCGATCGTTGATAATGATTTGAATAAGAATGGAACTTATGAAGTGGATGTCGTACATTCGGTGTCTAAAGCCAGAAAGCCATCGATCAGGATCAAGACTGCTGGTTCGCAATCGAAGAAGAATCTCGCCTTATCACTGGTTCTACAAACTCCCAAAGACGTTCCTAACATCCATCACACAATCGATGGCGGCGAGATATCTGTCGTGTTTGAGAAGAACACCAATTGAGACAAGCGACAAGGGTACAAAGACCAGTGGAGACTTTCCAGAACAGATGTAGACGGTAGATGAGGACAAGCTGGTATCGTTACATCGAGAAGTGCAACCAAGTGTCAGTCCACATCTGCCATCGTCGCCGTAACGGAAGTGTCACATGAGAGAAGAAACTCCCAAGATCTGTGACATAGACCCAGAAACCAGGCGCCAGATCCTAACTTGGAGAAACATACATTCGGCGGTGTGTGTCACCTTTGGGTCGTTGCTCGCAGATTAGGTTGGGCAACACCGTTGAGCAGGACGACGCTCTGCTCTGCTCCACTTTTGGCACCTGTCAGGTGTCTTGACGCCGGTATACAGAATCGTCGAAATGGAAGTCAGGGTTTTGGGAGGCGCCGGCTGTGAGCACAGACATCTTCTTCTGGTCTTTTTCTGTACCTAGTCACATGGTCCAGGTTGCCGGCAGCCAGGTTGCACAGCGTACGGGACAGTGCGCCGCGCCTGTTAAACGATAGACGCGCGTCGACATCATAGGCTGTCAGGAACAAAAAGTGGATGCGGCGTAGGAAATTCTTGTGCCGGCTTGGATGATGTGCGACCGTATTTCTTCACGATGGTGAGACGAATTCTGCTGGGAGGAAGTGGATGAGGTGATGTGGTGATGATGCGCAGATTGTAACGCAGCCTGTTCTGTTGCAATGATGGGTATCTGTAATTACAAGGAAAATTGCCGCGCCCATTAATCCCATGTTGCCATCAATATCCATTGATGGTGTGTTCAAACAACAATAGTGCGTTATGCGTGTTCAGACAGCCAGCCAGTGGTGTACACATGTTGCTGCCCTTAACATGCTCGATGTTGGTGTCAAGTCCAACAGTATAGCGACGCCATTGCCTCCCAAACGCCGTAGAAAGATGCCAATGTAGTGTACAATTCTTTTGCCAGCAGTACAGATTGCTCTGCAATTGCCGGTGGTCTAACCCATGATGTCCGTTGCCAATGGTGTTGCCACCAGACCTCTACCCAACGCCGGTGTTCAAAAAAGGTTCCAGGTCCGTAAAAGCGATTGTCGAATGTGGTGATATTAGGTATGCGCGTGTCGATGGCGCATGTTCGTATTGAACGTGGTGTGATTGGGGTTGGTGCGATGAGGATGTGAAGAAATGGGACCGGGAATAAAGCCGCTAAGACATACAATGAACGCTCAATAGGGTATTATGCTCGAAGTCGAAAAGTGGTGTTGTGTGTGGTGTGTTGTCGTTGTCGTATTCAATTTTGCGCGGCCGAGATGTGGTGCGCAAACGCGAATGCCAGGGCTGTTCATGCATGCAGCAAGGAAGCTGCGCTGCGCGGTCGATCGGCAGTCGGTAGATGCAGCTTTGCATGCAGCTCAAAAAAAAAGTTGGCAGCTTCGGCTTCGACAATTTGTTTCATGGAGAAACATGGCCAGGAACAGACAACGGTACTATCGTCTCTTCGGTGGTGGTGGCTTCGGCTTGGGTGTGCTGCGACGGTGTCAGAACGCGGTATGCGAAGAATACATCGAGGCCGAGGCAACTTACCCAGTGGTGTCATAAGCGCCGCGACCCATGTTGAAGATTTGGGAATCCTCTCTGGTAATCATGGAGACTGAGTCTGAGCGGAATGTTAGCAGGTGCCGACTGACGACGCTGACTTTATATGGCATCTGGAATGCGCTGTCGTACAAGGGAGCGGGGATGAGTGGATGACTTACTCTCGCAAGGGCAGCGAGGGCCTGTCAGAGTGGATTGCAGCTCACGGCGCACAAACGACGAATGGGAACTGAGGCTTGCTTCTGGTTGCAATATTCGTCGGAGGCCGATTGTGTGCGCAGGGTGTATCAAAGGCGAGCTCTGGAATGCCGTCGAGATATTGCAAATAATGTGCGCAGACGGTACCGCAGCGGGCTTCTGGGCTGGCTGCAATAGGAGTCAGGCGTGCGCCTTGAGGATATCTGTAGCTCGACGAGATGAAGGAGCGCAGTGAGGTGACTTGTAGGTGATGGTGATGAAAAACACTGGAACGCTGGTTTTGAAGGGAGCGACGACGGTCAGAAATATGTGTACAATTGCTCAAATGACAAGGAACTGGGAAACGAAATTCTTTTGTGAGCGCACAAGGGGCATCGGCTCAGACAGAACAATCTCCTTCATATCATGAACGCACTGGCCGCGGAAGACACATCCCGCTGTAAAGTTACAAACAGCCCGACAACGACAAGGAGCACCTCAGACTAGGGGTAGGCTTGGATCGACACAGGCGCTTGACACGCTAGTCTGGTACCTGCATCAAGGCGCTGCCGGCCCGCGAACAAGAATGGATGGTGGCTTGTCGAAACCGCACAGCGTCGACACATCCGCATTGCGCGCTGTCGTTGGGCCTGCTCTCCGCTGGACGATCACAGTGGCGAGATGCGCCCACCACGCACCGCGATGACCTGTCGCAGACCGAATGCGACCCTATTGCCTCCCCTGCTGCGATGTTCATTGCTGTCAGTGCTCTGGTATCTTTACGAAGTTCTAGCGTGCGCGCTTGTAGGTTCTAGCGGCGCGCGGAGCGGACACCCGAAGTATAATCGATCGTCCCATACCCCTGGAGCACCGCTAGCTATTCCGGCAGACGGGGAGACGCTGGAGTGTCAAGCTTGCCGACCCTTAGGCGGACGTCTGGGCAGCGAGCCGTCCATGATTTGCGCACTTCCAGGCTGCGCACTGCCAATCTTGACTCAGGTGGTTAAAGGAGTGCTTCAGTGCCGGATGGCAGCCACATTAGACTTCCTTGCCCAACCGGCCCATCGTCCCGTGGAGCTGGCTTCTGGCACCGCAAGTTTCGATCGCATCACTAATGTCGGTACTCGTTCACGCTATGCCAATTCCACTGACAAGCACCGCTTCCTTCCACACGCGACGTGGTCGCTTCTGCAACCACTTTCTTACGCGATACAGCAGTGTTCCAGGACTGACTACTGCTGCTGCTATATGTCGCAAACATGAAAAGCGTATCGTCGCCATGTCACTCTGCCGCATCAAACTCGACGTGTCCGGCATGGAAGGCCTGTTTGCTTTCCACACCCCTGCTATCATCCTGGCCTCCCATGGTGTCACCGCGCGGTTTGCCTTGAACACATTACTGGGGCGGCGGGACGAATCCGAACCACCATCTCGCATCGCTTATGCGAACGCCTGCAGCTTCTACAGCGATTGTCTTCACGCTGTAAAACACGTCCGATTTGATCGCGGTCGTGAAACGCTGGGCCAAGCGGAAGCGGCAAACGTTCTACAGAAACGCATTCACTCTTGCTTTTGACAGATCTTTGTTTCAACGTCCATCAACTTCAGAGTAACGCTACTGTACCCTACCACAATCACTCTCCGGAAGCAGTCCGGTGGGCGTCTATCCTGGTCGAAAGCTGTCACGATATCCCGGTCTTTCCAAAGAGCAAACTTTTTCCCAGATCTTCGATTGGAAGCAAGCGACCGAAAGCATGGACATGCGGCTGCAGCAATACACGTGGTCTTATTTTTTGCATTCGTTCATCGTCACGGTTGAGAACAATCAAGCAAGGTGTTTCTGTCCTTGGATATCACACCTCATTCCGAACCGGCGGTCCGCAGAATACCCAACGAAGCAATGCTTGCCTTTAGCTGGCTTGGTGAGGTCACTGGTTTCAAGGATGAACAGCACCAAAAGCTCCGTACCTGGAATTGTAAGGTACTCCACTATGGGGAATCTCGAAAGTGGGCCAAGCCTTGAAATAATGGTTTTCGGATGCCATCATCCTCAACAATGGCACCGCTTTCACACAGGAGAAGCATCTACCAGACAGGCCTGCCAAGATTCGGATCACTTTCGATGCCACGCTGGCTGCAGCATTCGCATTTGACGTTGCGTTCCGGATACACATGCCCCACGATACTTTGAAGCCATGTCTTCGCCTTTCGAGCTGATATCCAATTCCGATTAGCGGATGCAGCTCCTCACATCATGATGTAACAGTTGACTGTATCAGACCATCGGCCGAGCTGCGCAGGAAAATCACACCAACCGTAGACAGAGGCACCTTGCAAATACGGGTAAGTAGGATCTGCAGGTGTCTACTTCTCCAGCTTCTAGAAGGTCAATCCCTGCATCTTTGTATAGCTGGAGCTGCTTTTGGCAAGGTCTGAAGAAGTACACCTGGCGATGGCGTCGGCAAAGAATCGTAGCTCGGCCAGGAGCTTGGCCCGTCAGACCACCTCTTCAAAGCTGCCGTTTCGGCTGTGCTGCAGAGCGGCATTTCGTCAGCTCATAGCGACCAGGATCTGAGTTCGAAAAGCATTGGTGGGAGCTCTGCGGGTGTTGTATGAGAGCTGGCCAGAAGGATCACGAACGCGAACCGAAGCAGTTCCTCATGCGGAAGAAACTCGTGACTTTGGCAACATGGAAATTGCAACATCCAGACGATGATATACCGGTCTCGACCCAGAGAGCTTCGTACGAGAAACGGCATCGCAGCACATCGATCGGCCTTGGAAAGGAGTTGCTGTAAATCGCTCGTCTAGAACTCGCGCAACGAGATGCTCTAGCTCATTACAGCATTGACTGCGAGTACGAGAAATGTTGCACCTCATCAGCACATATGCCTGCCTCCCACCAGATTTAGCCCTCAATCGATTCCTGCGCCTGAACCGGAGCATTCGTGCTCTCGTCGCAAGGATATGCTGTTCCCGAGTACTGGATGCTAGTCATACAAATGTCAGCGTGCGACCATTTCTGAGGCCTACTGGAAGCGCTATTTCACAAAAGAAGACTGCAAGGCTACGTTCACCGGAGCGCCGATCCGAAGGAGGCATTCGTGCCCGAAGAGATCTGCGCGAGCATCTTGAAGATCAAAGTGCCATCGCTTAGGCCAACAAGGTCCTCTCAACACTTTGACAGCAATTTCCGACCCAGCCACGAGCGAGAGGGACGGCATACCCGCAATGTCGGTATAAATGCCCTCCATTCAACAAGCAAGGCACGGCTGGCAAGATCGGTCCTTAAGTTTCGTTCTCGGCATCTGACATTCTTGCCGAAGACAAACTTCATGGAAGCATTTGCGGCTCCTTCGCAGGCCTGCACCTTGTCAGTCGAGAAGTGCAAAGTCTCCTACTATATTAGCATACCAGACTTCCCGCGGAAGCTATCGGACCAATATTGACTCGTGTTCGTAAGGCTGTGTGCTGACGAGGAGGCCTCTTGGCCGTAATATTGAGAGGTGGTCGCTAGTTCGCTGCTTCGTTCTGCTTGCTTGCCAAATTCTCTCGTTGACTTACATATGCAGGAATGCACCGGAGTCAATTATCCTTGAGGCCTAAACGACGGACTCAAATCCGTTCCCAGTCCGCGAGCCAGAACATTTTCAAGCCTTGTGCCCAGCTCATAATACCACCACGTCGGTTGTGGCTTGCACCGTTGCCATGGCTCAAGGAATTTCGCGATTTTATGGCACACTTCTCCAGATCTCAAGCAACTTTGGTTTGGTGTCGTGGAAAGTTGAACGTCTTTCGCTTGCTGTTCCAAGATTTCACGTATACGTACGTCTCAGAGCCACGCGTGCCAAGATCCATGTCTCCCTAACAAGCGAGCAACGGGAAAGTTTGATGATGCGGATAGCATTTCCTCGATTCCTCGTCTGTTGGATCGTAATCCTTGTCGAAACCGAGCAGATCCGTTCTTGGATTGACTGTCACGCACCGGCTTTGCTCTGCCGGCGACGCAGACTTTTTTCATTTCGAGATTTTGTGACAGCCGTCGTGCCGATGGTATTTTATTCGTTTCAATGCCAAGGCGGGCCGAGTGCTAGGTTTCGTGGAAGCTGACCGGTTTCCTGAGCATTATCATGCATTGTCGAATGTGACGTCGGCTTGCTTCCGATTAGGGAGGCGTAGAGAGCTGCCGCCGTGACGATTTCGGGCTGGGATTCTTTTTGGAAAGTTCACCTCGGCTCTCAAACTCCTGCCTTCGACTCGGCTTGCTAGAGTCGTTGGCAGAGCAAGATGATGCAAAAGCACATATCTCACAAGTGTCTTGGGCATCATGACAATATCGTGATGACAACGATGAAAGCCATAAATATACCAGAATTCCATGGCGAGGATATATCCACTCTCGCTCCATCCGAAGTCCCCGTACCAAAGCCAAAGCACGATCAGTTTCTGATCCGCATAACACATTGCTCACCTCAACATGCCGATATCCTTCATGCCCAAGGCAAGCACCAGAACAACACGAAGCGAGGATGGTGCCATCCGCCTTTTGTATCATTTTCCTAACAACTTATATGTGGAAACGAGTTGACCAATGTCCTCCAGATCCTTGGCTATGACTTCGCAGGAATCGTGCAGTCCCTCCCCTCAAATGGCAGTCGCAGACACAACCTGAGAAAAGGTGACCGCGTATTCGGCGCCAATATAGGCGCCTTCGCAGAGTACATATGTGTCACTGAAGACCATATCCAACCCGTCCCCGAGAAGCTATCAAGTGAGACTGCAGTGGCCATGTCAGGACAAGCAGTAAGTTATGCATCTGTAGTACACATCGCGAAGGTGAAAGAGGGAGAAACAGTTCTAGTCAGTGGAGCAAGTGGTGGACTTGGCAGCGTATGCTGCATGGTCGCAAAAGCAGTGGGAGCTCGGGTCATCGCACTAGCAGGCGACCGCGAGAAGGCAGAGCACATGAGAAGAGATATGGATGTTGACCTGGTGGTCGTGATGGAAGAAGGATGGATCGAGAAGATCCTCGAGTTCACAAACGGGAACGGTGTCGAAGTGTGCTTGGATAATACAGGGATGGTCAATGATGCAATCAGATGTCTGGCATATTTTGGTCGCATCGTGATTCTGGGCTTCGCTGCAAGGAAAGGTGTGATGGAGCAAGTCAAAATGAATAAGCTGCTTCTCAAGTCGGCTACCGTCATCGGCTATCGCTTTGGTGAGAGTGGGAGGAGGTATCCGAAGACATTGGAGCAGATCTGGAAGGGATATCTCGAAATGCTCGAAACTGGTCGCTTGAAAGCTATGATTTATGGGAATCATGAAGGCTTGGAAAGCATAGGCAGGGCGCTACAAGACTTACATGATCGGAAGGTTTATGGTAAAATTGTGGTTAAGGTCGCCGATGCTCCATCACAAGCAGTCAAATTGTGATGAGAGTCGTCACCGGTTTATCCTGAAAGCTCTTCCAAGCATGAGAAAAACTTCTTCCAAGCATAAAGGAGCAAACCAGACATCCAAGTCTACTTTTACAGGAGCAATATCGGGGCACTCGGAGACTGCACACAGACACGGCTCGGCAGCCTCATCTCTTCGGCATATGCACCTAAGCGAGAACGACGGCATGATCTGACATTATGCACGAGTGCCGACGATTCTGCAAGGTTTGGACAGTGTCAAGGTTGAAACAAACGGTAGTGTCGCAGGATTTCGGCCTAACGTCGCGATGGTTGATGCGCGGAAGGAGCCTCGGAAGAGGTTGGTGGTGTCCACGAGTCAGTAGATATGAATCGCCGTGTGCCAGATCTGTCGTGACGCACGATATGTCTTTGCTGATATATCGTGAAGTCAAAGTCGATCGAAGATGGTCTATTTGTGGTTGCTCGCTTGGTTGAGGGAAACGACAAGATATAGGGCTGGGTATATGCACTTGTGCGCTCGAGTTTTGAATTACTATAGAGTGTTGCAGAAAGCTGATGGCACGAAACGCTGTTAACAAGATCACGGATCCCAAGGCCCCTTTGCTCTGACACCAGTCAAGATGTCCGGCAGGCCATCCTCCTTCACGAGCAGAATGTCTTCGTGACGAACTCCGAACTTGTCGACAAGATAAATGCCAGGCTCGCTCGTGAAAGTCATACCTGCCTTCAACAGCGTCTGAGTATTGCCCTTGTTGAGATATGGAGATTCATGCGCCTTGATGCCGATGCCATGACCGACTCTGTGGGTAAATGCCTCGCCATAGCCAGCATCCTCAATCACTCCTCGAGCTGCAAGATCAACGTTGGCACAAGTGCCATTCTCATGTAGAGCGTGGATGCTGGCAGTCTGAGCATCAAGCACGATATCCCATACCTTCAGCTTCTCTTTGACATCGTCGCTAAGAGCAGACATTTCAGCTTCACTTTCAGGTTTCTTGAAAAAGGGAGGGAAGAAGCTTCGACAGATGTCGCTAGAGTAGCCATAAAGATGCGCGCCGACATCGATGAGCACCATAGTCGCCTTTTCCAGGACCTTCGCGCCATCTGTGCCGCCGTGTGGGTTCGCGGCATTCTCATCGAAGAGCACAATGTCGAAGAATGGGTCCATGCCAGCAGACCGCATGGTGTTGTCGAGAACCCACATAACTTCATCCTCGGTGAGGCCAGGAGTCAAGCACTTTCTCATAGCACGGACAGACTCGACAGTTCCAGTGTTGACGGCTCGCAGGATGCCAACCTCTGCTTCAGACTTGGTTTGACGTACTCGCTCAACTGCTCCACCAAGACCGTGTACATCGAAACCATTAACACTTAGACCACGAGAGATAAAGTCTCGCATTTCTTCATCGACCATGACTTTGGGCGATGTCTTCTTGTGAGATGCGAAGATTGGCGAGGAAAGGAGTGTTGCATAAGGGTTCCAGTGCTCTTCGTAGGTCACGACAGAAATCTCCTTCTCGAACGGCATCTTGAGCAACCGGGCTCTCTCAGCTTCGAACGAGGGTACAAGAAATGTTGTATTGGAGACAATCTTGCCATCTTCGCCTTTTTCGGGACGAACGACCATCACGAACGGCCTCTCTTCGGGTTCCCATACTTCCCAATCAGGCTGAGACACATTCGCGAAGTACTCGAATGTATAGCCTGGCTCTACCATGAAAGCTTCGAGACCGTCTTCATGCAAAGCTTCAGCCAGTCTATCTCTTCTGGTCACGAATTCTGACGCTGGCAATGGCTTCGCAGTCTCCAAGAATTTGAGACCAGTGTTCTTGCGAAGGTTGTGGATAGAGCATTTCTGGAATTGCTGGAGATGCCGTGGAATGTCCTTCAATGGAAGTCCTGTTGATGACATGTCACAGCCAAAGGTCACTTCAGAAGTGATGCTGCAGTTCGGAGAGATGACTTTCCATGGTTGCCAGAATGCTAGAGGTACGAGCGTGGCCAGGCCGATAACGCCGAGAGTCTTCCTAAGCTTGGAACTTGCTCGCAGTTCTGCGCTCTTTTGCCATTGCGGCAAACGTTGGTCTTTTGGCGATGCCATGTTGTGAATACGCCTGATGAAACATTCGAGAGCAAGAGCTCCAGATGAGTTCGAATGGCAGGCATCGGGCAGTCGGCAGGAATTTACCCGATAGGCGAGCGGCCAAGAAGTCAAGATCAACCAGGGTCTGCTTCGAGGTCATTGTCCTTGAGAAACACTTGTACAATTTTGCATTCATTACTCTTCTTCCCAATGACGAGAAGGTTCATGCCACGAGCTGAAGGAGAGTTCAACCGACTCCAGCATGATTTCGCTCGAATACCAAAGACGTTTTCGCGAGTTGTGTTGTTGCTTACTCGAAGCGATTGTTAGGACTTCTTCCAGTTCATCATCGAACTCCTCAGGTACACATCCTGCAATGGCAGTAGCGATAGCGGTTGGCATTAGCACCATATTCTTGTCTTCAGTCTCATACGTCAGCTCTATACAGCAGTCGATCGGGGCACCATGTTCTATGAGTAGCTTCGCGACCTTCCACATCTTTTCGCCGTCAGAGTGTTGCTCCCTCTCCTGGGCCCATTCTACGACAAAGTGCTTCCAGCATTTCTCGACGTGCTGAACGCTCGCACCCTTGTCGAAAAGGAGCTGGAGAAATTGAATGTCCGCCGTGTCTTTATGCCGGATCGTCAAGTCAAAGGCTCTGCTAGCGTTATCTTCTTGGTAAAGTATGTGTGGCCAATGTGTGAACACGCGACTCGCGTACTCGTAGTGTGAACAGAACAAGAGTGCTTTTATGGTTCCAATGACAGACCTATCGAGCTCCAATTCGGTGCTATCAAGTTCTCTTCGCAATGCTGGCGCGCCTTCGGGTTCCTGGATGCTCTGTGGCATTCCAGGAAGAAAATGGACTCCTGTACTGTGGCGACAGAACTGTTCGTGAAAATATAATGCAACCTGTTCTAGTTGTGCCTCGAACTCGTCTGGTGCCTGTACCATCGACTGGAATCCGAACCAAAGAATCTGATGCAAGTCGTAGCAAGAATCACGCTCCACGTCTAGTTCGGAACGACCCATTTTACAGATCGCTAGAATGACTGCCGGAATAGATTCTGTGTCCTCGAAATTGCATGGTGTCACGTTCTGAAGTAAGCCTTTCATCGTGGGTGTTTTCAGGAAGTCTACCACCGTTTGATGCGCGAAATCCACAACGAAGATCGACCCTCGATAAGTTCCTCGCTTTTGCACGCTTAAGAGACCGCCCGTAGCTGCATTGATCAAACTTTGCAATCGATTCCGATGAGACTGAAGCTCTGTGGCAGTATACACTTCGCATAGCTGGGAGAGCGCATGATCCCAAGCAGTGGTTGTTGTCCAACCTGCGGCTGCCCAGAAGATCCTCCAGTCAAGGTCACGAGGGAAAGCTCGCCTGTTACTGTGCAGAGCCAAGGCTAGGTTCAGAATTTGAGCAGTTTCCATACCCTTCTGCCAAGTACTGTGTATGCGATCGTAGACCATCTTCTTGTAGTACTCCTCGAGCTCGTTAGGAAGTTCCCACAGGCAGAGACGAAGTCGTTCGAAATCAGGATCCACGCCTGCACGCTCGCAAAGTGTTTCGACGACGAGATTGGCCCAGAGGAATACCCCATCTGCCTTCTGAGCGACCAAAGAAACAAGCTGCCCGGTTTCACTGCTGGTCAATTGAGTGTTCGCTAGACGAGCCGCCGCAAAGCATCGCACATCTGGGTAAGTATGCTCCTCCATTTGAACGTGCATATCATCCACAGCTGAGGCAAACGATAAGCTTCCCGGTGAGCGAGCGGAGACGCATATCCTCACATTTGCGATTTTTGAAAGCTCCCGTAATTTATCCCGCACGAATGCATGCATGCTTGCAGGTTGGCATTCGTCCAAGGCATCAACGAACACGCAAACCTCAAAATCGGCACCTTGAAGGCTGCGCACAAGGCTTTCCCAGAGTTCGGTCTCGTTCCAAGGTTTTGCCCAATGGAGACGAGTCTTGTCCCAACGCGGCTTGAAAGATGCTCCGATGAGATTTGAATCGGCCTGACAAAGTTGATGAAGCAGGTTGCGCATGAAGCCAGAGAACGACATCTGCTCGTAGATTCCGCCGTACCAAAAGAAGTGCTGGAGTAACAAAACTTTCCTATCTCCGGCAGATGATTGCAGTAAGTCATATATGTCCGTGTTGTTGACCATGAACTTCATCAAAGTAGATTTGCCAGAGCCGGCTTTGCCCAATACCCACAAGATGTCCCTTCGCGGGGAGCTCGAGATCCATTCTCTGACGCCGGACGTTGGCCATACACTCCATGTGAAAGTTCCCGGCGCTGCTTCCTGGATTTCTTCGAATCTAGAGTTGTAGTTATCGTATGGCGATTTAACACTGTCCAGAATTGCTGTGGCCTTATCCGGCACAGCTGGACTGCACTGGTAGAATTCGTTGGCGTAGACATCACCTGCATGGAGTCTCCCGTGCCCACTGACTTGATTATGGGAATATTCATTTCCGCATCTGCGTCGTTTTCGCGGCGGTGTCATGTTGCACCACCCAGCAATCCAGGGACATGGAGCACTAGCTGGGTGGGCTTTGAGGTCGCAGGTAGACATAAAGACCGAGAGGCCGCCCACGACACCACGTATGCAGCGCTAAGTTGCCTTGTCTAAAATTATGCCATCCTGCAGCTAGACTTGACCCCAAGGCAAGCTCGTTCTATTGGCCGAAATCCAGATTCTTACAGCCAATTGTACAACGTGAATAGTATATTCATGTAGCTGGAGAAATAGTTCGCATTGCTGCCAGATCGCCACATATCGAGAGCTTGCAGTCTTGCTGACGTCGAGAAGTCTAAGCAAAGCCTAGATCATCTCAGAGCAGCAGCGAAGTCCGTGATTTTCGCCTCAAGCCATGACTTCTTGCTCTGACTCTCCTTGCTGGTGTTACTTTTGATCCTACAGCAGCTATTCGGATGCTCGAGAATGCTGCTGCCATCGCAGCGTACTGTCCGCCCACAAGTACATCTGGCGCTGCCTTTGGGCAATTCATACTCATACTCCATCAAGCCTTTCTCCGCGCAGTGCTTAATTGTGGGGCTCTGCGTAATGTCAATAACAGCCTCACAGAGGCACTGAACCTCCCGTCACCCAAGGCTTTCCCGTCAAATTGCGTGCTGCCGTCGGATTTTATTCTAATGCCACAAGAACAGACCCCAGAATGCCTCGGAATTTGACGACCACAACGTGCTCGTGGGCACCTCATGGGACTTTGCGCGTGGTGCGAGCTTCCATCGGAATATACCAGATATTTGCACGTGCATCTGACACAGCCTTGTGGGAGATCCAGATGGATTTGGGTGGTGTCGTTGTGCTTCCCACATCTGCACTTTATTGCTTTTGGGTCTGGAGATACCAAGTGCAGTGGCTTTGTTGGGGCAGGTGTTCTGGCCATGGCCCTCCAGCGAGAAGATGACACCGACTGAGGTACCCTGGAGGATGTGGCGCTCATCAAAAGCTCGAGAGTCTCGGAGTCCTCGATAGGCTGCACCCGCGGTAGAGACTCTACGGCTTCTTCGTAGGATGGTGGGGGTCCGTTGTGTTCATCGTTCATAGCTGCTTTAGCTATATCGATCTCCTTTTTCTCTTCCATGGTTTCACAATTTGAGAGCCCAGGATGAGGAATGAAGGGGTGCTTGGAGACATTTGAAGAGACATATGAAGAGCATTTGGGGCAGCGAGAGCTCTCTAGTCATTGTGCAGACCGTACGCCTTACCGTGGCTGAGTAGGTTTGTGCTGCGCATGTCCAGATATCGAGGGCCTCGTGACCAGATACATGGCTATGTAAGGCTTGGTCAATAAGTGCATGCATGTTGCGTCCGTCCGATATGAGTGCATTGAGTCAGCGATGCAAGTCGAGAGGAGGTGATGATGATGGTGTAAGAGCAAGAATGCAGTGTTGCCGTGAAGACTGGCAGGTGCCGTTATTCGCAAATTGATTGGTGACTTGATTGCAGCCAATCAATGTGGAATAGGCTTTGGCGCTAGCAACAATACGCGAACGGAACCTCAGAGTCTCGATACATCTCGCTTTCCATCAACAATTCCCTTTCTTCTTCTTACATCAACCTCGCCCTTCGCAACACTTGACGACAGCAGAGCTCAACGCACGCAATCTTGCGGCTGCTGTTGTCTTCTCGATTGCGCCATTATTCCATAACCTCCGACAATGAGCAGCATCCTTAACCAGGACTTCCCCGATGAGGAGGAAGACGACTTCAACCCAGCGCCTCAGGATGATAGCGACAATGAGGACGACGCGAAGCCTGCAGTCGGAGACGATGACGAAGTGCCCGCGCAAAGCCGGTCGCGAGGCCGAAGCGCGCCACGAGATGATGAAGATGAGCTGAAGGAGGAAGGAGACGAGGTCAATGGCGACGATGACGGCCAAGACGGAAACGATGACGAAGAAGACGAGGAGGAAGAAGAGGAAGACGACGAAGACGAGGATGATGACATCGGTCGACCAGCGAAGCGACGAAGACAGAGACGGAATCAGTTCATTGATGTCGAAGCCGAAGTCGACGAGGACGATGAGGAAGAGCCGGAGGAGGAAGACGATCTGCCTGGCGAAGAGATGCACCCGGATGACCTTCAGGAATTGCCACCGGGTGCAGATAAAGACGATCGCGCACACAGAGAGCTCGACCGGAGACGAGAGCAGGAGGAAGCTATGGATGTTGAGGAGACTGCTGCCCGACTGAAGGAGCGATATGGCAGGCAGCAACGTGCAACTGGCTCTGCATCAGGCGTCATCCCTCAGCGCTTACTCATGCCGTCTGCAGACGATCCTCGTATCTTCGCTATGCGATGCAGGCCAGGCAAGGAGCGTGAGATCATATTCGCTATTCAGAACAGGACAATCGAGCGACAGAGATCGCGCGAGCCTGTCCAGATCTTCTCTGCCTTTGAGCGATCAGGCACGGTCGCCATGGCTGGCCGAATATACGTTGAAGCACGACTTGCGGATCATGTTACGGCTGCACTCGATGGTATTAGCAATGTTTTCATGGGTACCAAGCCTTTCATGATCCCGGTCGAAGAGATGCCAGATCTGCTCAAGGTGAAGAAGAGCAAAGAACTCCAGCCTGGCATGTACTGCCGGCCGAAGCGTGGTCTCTATGCTGGTGATCTTGCAATGATCGAAGAAGTGGAGGCAAACGGCACTGAAGTGCAGCTCAAGCTTATTCCTCGTCTGGACTATGGTCTCACAGAGGACGCAAACGCTTTAGCAGCTGGTGCGATGGAGCCTGATGGTCATGGCGGTATGAAGCGTAAGCGAGTGCCTCAGCAGTTCAAGCAACGACCACCCGCCCGACTATTCAGCGAGAACGAAGCCAAGAAGAAGCACAGCAGGTATCTTGGTCGTCCAGGTGGTATGTCAACCAATATCTGGACCTACCAGGGCAAGGACTACGTGAACGGCTTTTTGGTTGATACCTTCCGTATCGCCCACTTGCAGACTGAAAACGTAAACCCTACGCTGGAAGAGGTGACCAAATTTGCTGCCAGCACCGATGATGGTACAGAGAATCTCGACCTGGCTGCGCTCGCCCAGACATTGAAAGCCAGTGCTGGCGCGGATTACTTGCCTGGTGACAAGGTGGAGATCTTCCGCGGTGAACAGAAGGGTGTCACTGGTCGTGCCAGCGAAGTCTACAATGATGTGATCAAGATCAAGGTGGAAAGCGGCTCGTTGGCAGGCCAAGTTGTTGAAGCACCTATTCGAGATCTGCGCAAGAACTTCAAAGAAGGTGACCATGTCAAGGTCATAGGAGGCAGCAAGTACCAAGAAGAAGTCGGCATGGTAGTCCGAATCAAAGACGATCGCGTCACCATCCTCACAGACAGCAACCAGCAAGAGATCAGTGTCTTTGCCAAGGATCTGCGCGAAGCCACGGATAGTGGTGGAACGGTCGGCACGAGCAAGTACGATCTCTTCGATCTGGTCCAGCTTGACGCGTCCACTGTGGGTTGCGTCGTCAAGGTAGATCGAGAGAGTCTGCGCATTCTTGATCAGCTGGGTGCAATTCGCAACGCCCTACCTTCCAGCATATCGAACAAGATCGAGAAGCGCAGAGAAGGCGCACCTGCAGTCGATCAACAAGGCAACGAGATCAAGAACGAAGACAAGATCAAGGAGTACGGCGGTGAAGGTAGGGAAGGCAAGGTGTTGCACGTGCACCGCGGCTATGTCTTTGCTCAATCTAGGGAATTGAGAGACAACGCCGGTGTGTTCGTTGCACGCACCAACAATGTCCTGGTTATGGCTGCCAAAGGCGGTCGTATGGGAGGAGGTGTCGATCTTACGAAGATGAACACAGCAATCAAAGGGCCTGGAGGCGCCGGAGGTGCGGGAATGCCTCCGCCAATGCAGAAGGGTCGCGACAGGCTCATCGGCCAAACTGTGCGAATTAAGGTCGGCAATTACAAGGCTCATAAGGGCATTGTAAAAGAGACAGATGCCCACGGCGCGCTGGTCGAGATCCATGGTAAGACGAAGAAGCTCAACTTCCCAAAGGAGAAGCTAGCCGTCATCCATCCCACGACTGGCGAGAAGATCTGCGAAGATGCCAGCACATTCGGCACTGGACGCGGTGCGGGACCACCTGGACGTCCTCCGCCATCAGGCATGCCCCCTGGCAGAGTTCCGACTTATGGTGCCCCGCCGATGGCGACTGGAGGACGAACACCAGCCTACGCCATGGGTGATGGAGGCAGAACTCCAGTCGGACGAACGCCAGCTTGGCAAGGATCTGGCGGCCAAACTGCCTACGGCGGAGGTGGCATGACATCGTATGGAGGACAGACTAGCTACGGCGGTGCGACATCGTACGGTGGCGGATCTGTTTGGGGTGGTGGTGGTGGAGCTGTAAGTGCTAAATCGGCTTCGCAGCATGAGGCAATTACTAACAACAATCTGCAGGCATCGACATGGAACCCCAATGCTGGCGGTGGCAGAACTCCAGCATACATCGCCAACAGCGGCAGCAAGACTCCTGCATACGGTGGCCTCGAAGCACCTACGCCAGGAGCTGACTACTCGGCGCCTACACCAGGTGCAACCTACCAAGATCAACCTACACCAGGCGCATTTAGAGGAGGCCAATATCAGACACCGGCGAACTACGCCACGCCTGGTGGCTTCCCAGAAACACCTGCACCATATACTGCAGAGACCCCAGCACCTTCGGCCGATGACGGACCACGTTACGAGTAGACTCCGTATCGATGATCTGCATCGCAATCACGCTTTGGGAGTTTTGCGATGATAAAATGCTTATCTTTGTAGCATAGCGAAGGTTGGGTGTTATGCAATTGTATCAGTATCTCCATTTTATTGAGCAGAACGAGAGTCTCGGCTTAGATAGACGATTCAATAAGGCGGAATGCCTTTGTCTGCCTACCACTATCTCTGGGACTTGCTGCTTGATCACGAGCTCGCCCAGAAAAGGCTATACACAGCTTGCGAGACAATCTTCGTATCCGTGCACACCATGCAAGATGTCGCCGCAATTCGATCTGGAGCGTCTCCAACATTGATTGCTCCCAGTTCTCAAGCCATGCCCCATTCATAGTAGGCAATTTTCCTACCCAGAACGCCCACCCACAGCATCCAACATCTCCACAGCCCACCACAAATCCTTCTCTGCAACCCTCACTCTACACCCAACTCCTCCCAGCAACCTCCTCATCCACATCCCCACTCCTAACCTCAACCTCCCAAACTTTCCCCTTCTCCTCCTCAGTATCAACAAGACTCATCCCCAACTCAAGATCATCCGTAACAGGCAATTCCTTCCCGTCACATCTCCGCTTATAACAAATCCAGAACTCGTCGACAGGATCAGTCCACTTCCTAGCCACAATCTCAGCCCCAACACGCGTCAACTCAAGACTACTGAGGTCTTTGAGGTTTGTGTCGTCTGCTAGGAGGGAAGTGAGACGTTCTGTGAAGAATGCATCCGGATTGTGGGAGTTGCGGACGATCAAGCGGCGTGTGTTGCGGTATATCTTCTTGACGGCGGCGTTTTTCGTGCGTGCACTACGACCTGGGGTTCGAGGGGCGATCGGGTGAGGCCCTGGAAGCAGAGATGCGACGTGACGTTTGTGATCCCATGTTGTTTCGTCGCGGAGGAAAGGGGTGGTTTTCATATCTTGGGATTCCACGGCGAAGAGGTCGCGGATGGCTTTGAGACGGATGTCGTAGGGGACGCGAGCGATGCGTTTGGGTTCTGGGTCGTAGTCTTCTGGCATTTGGAAGCCGAACCTGTGGGGAGGAGGAGGACTTAGTAAATGGTGTAGAGGTTGGAAGTGTACGAGATTCGTACCATTTGTTGTCCATTTCTGGTTCCATTGGCATTGGATCTGGAGCGAAGTACTCGAGGAATTCTGCCATTACTTCGGCGACGAGATCTGCCCACTCGATTTGGCCGATGTTCTTGTATGATGTGAACATCCAATACATGAGCTCCTCGCCTTCGCTGACGGTGAGGTCTTTGAACGCCATCTCTTCTGAGGCGAATTGGCCTGATGGTCGAAGGAGCTTGTGTCGCACGGAGTCTCGCACCTGGACTAGGTCAGTATGAGTTGCTTCTTACGTGTGATGTCAAACATACCTTGTCCATCTCATCCCAGGTGCAGTTCCACACTTGACAGCGTTCCATGGCTGTGGTGCGCTCATGACTTGATCGGTAGCGGCGAAATGATGCTGCGTCTGCTGGCGGAATGCCTGCCCGGGGAATAGTTGAGTCGTTCTTCCTGACCATCTTTGTAGGGGATCTCATGTCTGCGGTGTCGTGCGAGCGTGACTGCGCGCGAGCATGTAAAGAGTCTCGAGAGCGATGGTGGTTGTTGCTGATGTCAGGCCAGAAAGTCTATGAAGAGGTGGATTGTGTAAACAAACATCGAACCGCCGACCAAGCGGCATGTGCGTGAAGTCCATGCACGACCGTTGAGAGCCAGCGTCACCTCAGTTCTCACAGAGTGACAAGCATGACCATATTCTGGTCTCAAGTAGTGCACCGTGCGAGGCAGAAGCGCTCCAGGTCCTTGGCTATCAGCAGTTCATGATGCTCTGGTCGTGGGTCACTTCGTGCTGGCTCTGTGCACACTATTGCTACTGTTGCACATCCTCCTTCCTGTCTCTCGGCATCACCACTTATCAATGAAAGCTGGATGTTGCCAGTTGCGGGTAGATGCATGGCTTGCGTGGCATCAAGGACTTGGACCTGCTTTGCATCGACATGACTTCGTTTTGTGTCCAAATGCATCCCGTTCATCCAATTTGGCTCTGCTCTTGCCTGCTTGGCCACATCCAGTTTTTGAAGTCCTTATAGCTCCAACCAACTGTCTCCTTGACCTTCTCCTCCACACGCTCCAGTTCGCTTCTAGGATCAAACTTGGCCGTGGCCTTGACACAGACCTTGCCATCCATCGTCTCTAGCGTAGCGAAGTACTCGTGGTTCGTGATCCCGAATCGCACGTTGTCTTCCGTAGCCCAAGCCGGCTGCACTCTCACAACATGAAAATTGTCTGCATAAGTGGGCTTTACGTAGTCAACGCTCAACTGTGCGGGTTCTTGAGGCACTGCTGTAGGCGCTGGGATCGTGGCATGATTGCCAGCTCCCGGCAACCTTTGCGGTCTAACAGCAGCATTGAAATTCTTGTCCATGCCATGCCTCTCCAGGCTCGCAGCAAGCGCGATCTTTTCAGTCAAGAGAGTAGCCAGCAGACCTCCATGCGTAACCCCCGGCCAGCCACTCAATGCACCTCCGAGCCATACGATCGCCACCAGCTTCTTATCTCCTCGATCCCAGAACTGTCTTTCAACACCCAAGCCTTTTGCGCCTTGCAATGCGTCCGTTAACCTGTCGTGAAATGGCAGCATCTCGCTCCTCTCCGGGCCAGCGCTCACAGCAGGCATGATTTCGACCCATCCTCCTTCTTCACCTCGAAGCATTTTTGGCACAGCCAGGCATTTTCCGCGCAGCACTTTCACTCGAAACTCCTCTTCTATGCGCTGGTTCAGATCTGCCATGAGCACATTGTCTTGGTCAGTGCCAGCTTGTGGCATGCGCGATGCTGGAGAGAAGAAATTTGCCAATGCACCACCCGTTGACAGGCCTAGTAAAAGCGGCGCGGAAAGCCATAAGTATCGAATTCTACTTCGTGGTGTAGCATTGGGAGATGTTTTGGGGACTGTAACTCGGACTTTGGGTTGAGCAGCGGTGGACTCGCATCGTCGCAAGCTTCGGTATCTCCATCGTGGGAGCGGTCGCACACTGCGCAAGATAAGAGGCCGGAGGGCACTCATCTTGTCGTTATGATACTGTAGAAAATATTCGGGATCGCGAAGGAAGTTGCTGGTATTGCGTCGGCAAAACTTGCCCCATGTCATTCACCTCGGCGCTCAGGAACCATCGAAGCAGGGACCCGGAGCTCTATCAATCACGATAACAATCACTTCTCGTTCGATCGTAATGTTATTTTGCTAATGGTGTCAATGACAGCATTGCCACCGAATTGTAGATGAAGAATCGAGCCTCAGCCTCCACAATGGACTCATCACAGCTCTCAAGACTCCCACCAGGTAAGTACCTTGGTCAACCAACAAATCTAGAAGCCTTGCTGACCTCGACCACAGAGATCAGAGACCAAATCTACCACACCCTCTTCACATCAAAATACGCCGTCACACTACAATCCGGACATGTCCAACATCCACTAACAAAAACATGTCGACAAATCCGCCAAGAAACTTTGGCTATGTTCTATGCTTTGACGAGATTCAATGCACATCTTGGTATATACCTACGATTGATCTCTCGCATTGATTACATTCTGATACGGAGAATCGTAGACGATGGACCAGCAACACCTCTAGCAAAATGGCTCACAACCCTTGGACCAAAGCTCACATTGATCCTCGGAGAGGTGAATATCTGGGTAAGTCTTTGGGCAAAAGATCACAGGAATATAGGGGTATTGTTCCCCTTGTGTACAGCTTTATGAGTACTGACGACTATTTCAGGACATGCACATGCTCAACGGCACGCTATATGGCGAGGATAGAACGGAAAAATTGCTTCATCGCGAAGCCGAAGAAGATGAATCTTACATTTTACGACCGATTGGAAATTGGGTCTTTAATCGAGGCTGGTACTTGAAAGATATCATCCTGTCTCTACATTCTATGGGACTAGGTCTTTCGAGAATCTGTATAAAGAACTCATCTCCTATGGTCAAGTTGACTTCGGATTTTGCGATTGTTCGTTTGATGAAGGCGAACCAGGGAGATGTTTTCAAGGATGAATATACCGAAGTCAATAGTCTTGCGAAGCAATTCGGACTTACTGAACGGGCGAGAGAGAATTTGATCTTACAGCTTGCTGCTGGTGAAAGGACGGTGACTTTGCAGGAGAGGCACAGGAAGTTGATCTTGGATTTTGACGAGAGTGCAGGAACGAGGTTGACGAGTATGAGGCAGGTGTTTACGAGTGAGTCTCTGGCGGATGTGGATTGGGCTGCGTTGAGTGGTGGTATTGAGGATTCTCATGATTGAGGACCATGGTCTAGCATGAGTGCATGTTAGTCTTTGCCTCGTCAATGTGAGTCCCTCGATTAGGTCATGTTGGAACATGGCGAAGTCTTTCAGCTTTTCAATCCGCAAGTCGTTGAACAGGCAGGGCAAGTTGAATCAAGCTTCATAAGCAATGAATTGGCTTTGCTACAACTAAAGGGCTCGGAGGACGAAAGTGGCCGCTTAGGACGCTTCAATGATTGCATGCATCTCGATGGCGGTCGCGTGCATATCGTTGGTACGGTCGCTGCACGTAGCAGAGAGACACGTCCACGCCCACACTGCGTGTCTTCAATCAACACAGACGTGCAGACTTCCACGCAGCCACGTGCTGCTGTTAAGAGAAGGATCGACCACGCAAGACGTCGAAGGATTGCAGATTATGATGACCGTTGAGCAGACGTTGTGGATAGCCGTTCAATACGAATTGACATTGACATGTCCAAGACATCTTGTCACAGATGACAAAGACCAGCACTCGGATTGCAGTCAAAAAGTGGTGATGAAGTCGTAATTTGCCTCATGTGGATGGCGTACAGCGGTGAACTGACGCGATATGATGGGAGAGAATGGTTGGCGGAGGACAGATTGGAGATCATCAAGCTGAGGCGCGCGAGGCACGTGAAAGCAATAGAGTTCTACCGCTTGCGACGGTTGCACCACTAGCGTCTCGACCAGGTTCAGTCGCCGTGGCACAGAATTCCCTCCGAGGTCGATTCCACGGTCGCACAAGCAAGATCTGAGAGTTCGAAAAAGGAGCGAAGAGTTCCAGAACACCTCAGAAGTACATATCGGTGGCACGGCAACGGCGGCGTGAAGTAAGTGCGTTGCAGAAGTGACGAGTCTCGAAGTCAGACGACAGGCACCCCAGCTTGCTTAGTCGGCTGGTAAGACCGTCTAGCGCACGTAGCTTTTCGGATCACCTCTAGGAGTTCAGCTGCGGAGTGGAGAGCATCTGGCGCGCGTTTTCCTGAAAGCCTGTTAAGTTCCCTGCCTTTTCCCGACCTGCTGCGCTTGCCTCCTCTGGCCTTCTCTAAACCTCATACAGAGTCGCAAACACATTGGGAAAGCAGCTAACCTCTGCGAGAGTCAATCGTCAGACAACCCGAACCAGCCCTGCTCGCATCGACAGGACCACACTGCTGTGTAGCAGCTGCTTGAGCCACATTTCTGGTGCATTGTACGCTGCCATTGCGGTGTGAACGGCGAGCGAGCGAGCGAGCATTGCAGCGAGAGAAATCGCGACCGGGACTGGCTGGCTGAGCGATTCGGACATTATTGCTCACCCACACCCACATTCCTCAGACACACACTTTCGCCCAGCCATCTCGCGCGGCAGCACCCAGACAGAAGCTCAGCTCTCCCAGCACCAAGCAACACAGCGAGCAGCCATCCGTTTGCGTCCTTCACTAATCCGCATTCATCTGCCGCCCAGCAGCCTGTTCCTGTCGCTGTTGCAAGCTCGCATCAGCACAGCCTGCGAAGCACAAGCACCAAAGAAGCACAGCGTCGCAGTCGCTCCTGCGAATCCGATCGCCTCAGGCCTTGGCTTGGCACCTGCCTACCCCGCTGCCGTTCTCCGAGTCGCCATCGCCCAAAATTCACAGAAGCTCTCCCATCCCAACAAGGCAATCCTCCACAGTACTATACTCCTTTGAGCAGTGAAGCACAAACACCATGTCGGCTGAAGGAGTCCAGGACCTCAACGCCAACGACCACGAGCAGGAGGAGCTCGAGAATGGCGGTGTCGAGAGCCGCGGCGTCAAGCGTCAACGCACGTCCACCGCTGCCGACGACGACGACGATGATGACGACAAGCCTGGTCGCGAGCGTCGCAAGATCGAGATCAAGTTCATCCAGGACAAGTCGCGTCGTCACATCACCTTCTCCAAGCGAAAGGCCGGTATCATGAAGAAGGTGCGTCGTCATTGAGACGCGTTTGACGCGATCATCTCATCGATGCTATCACGTTACTGACTCGCATCCATCACAGGCATATGAACTATCAGTCCTCACAGGCACACAAGTGTTACTGCTTGTTGTTTCAGAGACTGGTCTCGTCTACACATTCACAACGCCCAAGCTTCAGCCGCTCGTGACCAAGCCAGAAGGAAAGAACCTCATTCAGGTAAGTCCATCGATTGCATTAAACGTGACCCGTACTAATATTGTTTAGGCCTGCTTGAACGCGCCCGAACCCGCCGATAGCAACGGTGTGGACGGTGATGGTTCTGCCGTCGACTCTCCAGAAGAGCAACAAGCCGCGCCGCCGCCTATGCCACAAAGCATGCCACAGCAAGGCATGCCACGAAATCAGCCCCAACAGCCGTATATGACCGCCGATCAGCAACAAGCGCTCCAATATCAAGCCTATCTCCAGCAGCAACAGGCCGCGCAACAAGGCGCGTATCCAATGCCGCCGCAGCAACAGATGCACTCGCGGGGTTAGGAAGCTCGCGATGAGATGCCACACTACGACGGTCAGACCGTTGACACCAAAGCGCAGCTCGTCGAGTAAACATGCATGCTAAGGATACAACGGCAGATGATCAATGACACACAAGACCACGGAAAGGACATTTACGGAAAGCAACTGGGACAAGTAACTGACTACGGACGGTCATCAGCGGGATTCATCAACTTCAGAAAGGGATGCGTGGTAGGCGATTTCGGCGTTGCGAGGCGTCGAAAATCAGCTGTGTACTCTGGCGGCGATTACCTCTTTTACAGTGCTCATGGTTATGACTCGGGTTCTTTTTGATGCGAGAGTTCTGAAGGTCTTCTAGCTGCTGCTGCTTTTGCTGTGCTGAGTACCAAGTACAAAAGCTATCCCTAGTAATACGGAGAGGCTTGATGATTCGATGATGTTCTCCTCTTCATCCCCCAGGGCGCGGAATACTCTTGGTCTGTACGGCTGCGACAGATAGCTTCGTCGATGTGAAATGTATTATACATCTAAGTCTGAAGTATTTCTACAAGAACTCTCACTATCCTCACAAGGCTTTTCTTCTCTCTGTCAGCCATTCCTCGTGAGGGCATGTCGCGGCGTTGGCTTTCGTGGGCGCAGTACTTGTGCCTGCCACGGAATCACACATCTTGAAGCCGTGATTTGTGCTTGTCGCCGCAACAATCTCGCCGGAATTCAGCATACGCGGGCGAACAATGCACGAAATGTGCTGCGAATCTCATCTTCATCGAGTCCCGCGGCAGCTGAATTCGAAGTCTCATAATGGCCTGGCCTCGAACTTCCATATCTCCCACAGTGGAAGGCGTCTTCATTCATCTCTCCCTCAAAATCTTCCCATTTTCGGCCTCATTCAATGATTTCCCAGACTCTAATTTCTCAATCTTGCTCTGTAGTTCTTCTCGTTGTTGAATAAGTTTCTTTTTGCTGAGTTCTAATTGGGATAATCTTTCTGATGGAGATAGAAGAATTTGGGAGGTTTCTTCTAGTTTTTGCTGAGCTGAGCGTTAGCGAGAGAAGGAGGGAGATAGATGGGAGGCTTACGCTTTTCATTTCTTGTCGTATGTTGATTCCTGCACCATACCATGCTCCTGTCGCTGTTATTGCTGCTACGCCTGCTGTTGTGGCGTAGAGTCGGAGTTTATTCGAAGATGCCATGTTTGAGGTGATGATTTGGAGGTTCTGCTGATGGGACGTTGTTGCTGGAAGGCTTGGCGTGGAGGTGTTTTGAAGCGCGTCTTTTGGACTTCACGTCCTCCGTCTTCATCCATCAAGCATGAAAGAGTGGAATCGCACCAGAAGTATTGCATTCAAGATGTCGACAACACGTACGCCAGGACAGACTCGAACTCAGTCTACTTCGAACAGACTCTCGACCGTGCCTACCAGCGCGTCAAAGTCGCGACAATTGAGCCATCTTCATGCTCAACTTGCTCAGTTGACGGCGAATATGTCGGATTTGGAGAATTTGTTGCGTATGACTGCTGTTCAGGCGGAGGGTATGAGGGGTTTGGGAGGATATGCTGGTGGAATGTGAGTCTTTCCTGAGATGCAGAAACCGGGGATGAAAGTGAGATGTGCTGACTCAATTATAGGTTCATGGCTGCATCCAAGGTGCTGGGCGAGGAGACTGTGCAAGGTGGTGGCAATGCGGATGGGAAGGAGGGTGGTGGGAAGTGAGTGCTGCAGTACTGAATTCGCGTGCAATGGATCTGGTCTGCTTCAATGCTGCAGTTGGAAACCTACCTCCCGATAAACATGCCTTATCGTGCTATCCCAGAGCACTTCCGTGGAAAATGGGACCGGTCAAGTATGCGAGCGACGAGCGAAGGACTCTCAAGATCCAGTGAAAGAAAGCGCAGTGCATGCAGCTTCCTCAGTACAACCTCACTACACGGCACGTGCGCTTTGGAAGTTGTATAGAAGGCCCTTCTTCTGACTTGATCTTCTCACAAAACAACACACACTCTTACTTGAAGCATCCAGAACCACACCAACCCAGCACAGAGAACGACACATATCTCAGCCCTGCTTCACAAAATGGAGCCTTCCCGTACGACACTTCCCTCGCCACCACTGTCTCAGCCAGAGACGACAGCAACGACGGCAGTGCTTGGCCCAGCGGGAAGCATGACTTGGTCTCATCTCAACCTCATTGACCAGCTTCTTCATGACAAGGACCGCTTGCTCCGAGATAAGGACGAGACTGTGCGATCTAAGACTGAGCTGTGGCGAGAGTCTTACGATGCTCTTCGAAAGCGGGATGAAGAAGTTAACGAGCATCGAAACAGGATCTCAGAACTAGAGGGAGCTCTCAGAGCACGCGATGAAGAAATTGCTCGGCGGAAAGCTCTGACCAGAGAGCTACACGCCAAGTATGCGAACGCAAAGTCGAAGTACAGAACAGTGGCGAAAGCATTTGACGAGTACATGGAAAAGTATGGTCCTGACGAAGACGAGGACGCTGATGAGCATGAGCACGAGCACGAGCACGAGCACAAGAGTGTTGCGGCTGGGCCAATCGAGGACTTAGACAATGATGTCGAGGAGGTGATAGAGCTGTACGGAGTCAAGCTTCAAGTGATGTGGTTTGCATGTTTACTGATAGCTTGAACAGCGGGGACGAGGAGCTGGACGCCCAGCACAAGCAATTGCAAGAGCTCTGGCCAATATGCAACAGCAAGCGAGAGAGGTCGGCATCAGAAGATGAGCCGGCGCAGAAGAAGCAGAGGCTGAATTCGGTCGAGCTCGATATGGCGAGAGACATCCCATCGCTCCTTGCCGGCGTTTCAGCAAAGCTGCAAGCACTGGAGCAAAAACCCTCAGAAGCTCATGAAGACCTGAACGAAGAAGCCACGCCTTCTTCTGTCACAATGCCTGGCTCGAAGCGAAAGCTGGATCAGATGAGCCAGTCTCCTCGTGTTTCCCCATTTGCCTCGGGCGAGGACATGCCTTCCACGACTGCTAACGAGGTCAGCACCTCTGTGAACGAAGCGGAGTCCTCAGAGGAGGTGACACAGTCGGAGTCGCTGGCCAACATCCAGCAGGACCTGGACAATAGTACATCCCTATTCGAATCTCCCTATCTGCGCCGACAAGCTGCCAAGCTAGTCACGCTGAACACTGGCCCTCTCGTTCAGTGTGCAACCAAGGTCAGAGAACCTACCCGGTCGTCCTCCTTGTTTTCAGATCTAACGCGTTCTCCAGAAAGGGAGGACGTACTTCAGGAGACGCAGGAGGACGACGGGCCAACTCAGACTGCCTCGGCAGCAATGATCAAGTTGAGGAACGACTTGCTCGTTCCGATGCGCTGCACAATAAGACCATTAATCGAGAATATCACAGATGGCACATTCGTACTTGGCGATCCTAACAAAATGGCTGATGAATTGCTGAATTCAATCTTTGGTGTCTTACAGGAGGTGCTTGGAAAGCCCAAATCGATAGCACGTGCATTGCACCCGCAGTCGGAGAGCACTATTGCTTGCTGCTATGTCTGGGCTCACTCTGGTCAAACGGATATGAGCTGGACTCTCGAACGACCCAGGAGATATGCTTGCAGAGGATGTTTCAAAAACAGACGAGCTTGCTTGATATGGCAGGACCCAGGCTCCTGGACTGTTCTTCCCCTGCTACCTGCCGCCCGGCCGTTTGAAGCTACGCCACAGGATCTCTCATACTACATCTATCAGGGAGTAACCTCATTTCGTGCATTTGCTGGCCTATACGAGCTGAGTCCTAGGCAAAAGTCGCGGCTGGGGAAAGAACAGATCAAGGCCAACGGTGAATAGGTAGCTCAAAATATGATATCTGTTGGTGCAAGACCCCCAGGAAATTTGTTTTCGGGAGCTATAACAGCTCAAATGCGCTCATCAGAGGAGAAGGACTGATGTCGATAGGCCGGGCATGCTCCTGGAGACACAAGCAAGATTCCGCCGGCGTGAGGCAGCAAATTGTTCCGCCGGAGGGGATTTTGGCCAAGGTTTCAGGCCCGCGATGCGTAGTCGACATGATTACTGCGTTCACCTCGAGGATAAGCTGCTCACAATTTGGAGTAGTAGCGGCATGCCACTGCTCTCTACGACCACAACTGGGCTGAATGACTTGCATCATTCTCCAACCTTCGATAATTTTGTGGTCGTCATGTGGTGGGTTCTTGCGCACGGAATCGGCTTCTGATAACGGACTTAACTCATGCTAATGGGTATAGATCTACGGGGCATAACGCCAATATCACGAAGCTGGACACTTCACTTACACGCCAAGAAAATTAAGCTTCGCCGTTCGCGCTCGTGACGCGCGCTTCGGCTACTAGGCTGCTACCAATTTGCTTGCCCTGAACATCGCACATCGCACTTCGTGATCACAACATCTTGCTGTGACCACTTCTTTTCATGGCGCCACACACGCATATCTCATCCTAGATTGCTACAACGGCAAGTGCCATTATGGAGAGCGCCATTTCTTTGGGCGTCCTCACTGGCGTCTCCTGGGGCGCCACGAAATACCACGAGAAGCGGATCGCAGCGAAGGACAAGAAGGAGCGCCGAGAGCAGCGCCATCATCAAGCAGAAACACAACGCCACAAGCTGCGAGCAGATTTCGAGCGCGAAAAGCGCGAGATTGCTGAGCGAGAACATAGAAAGGCCCGCAAGCAGCTCGAGGCTACGCGACTTCAATACCATGATACCTTTGCGCAACAGCTAGTTTGCGCCGACTCGGGTGGATATGTTACTTGTAAGCCAGCAATGCCAACTTGCGCGTGGCTGGCAATGCTGACTTTTTCATCACAGGTCTTCAACCCGCCGCCTTGACTCTGGATCCCGCCAGCAATGGGTCCTCGAGTGTTCTGGACGCCGCCGGAGGAGTGCTGGGTTTTTCGACAACCACCTATATCATTGCATTACTTCTTACATTACTGGTTGCCGCTATTTGTTCCTTGTTTTCATCACAGATCAGCTCCGTCAACATTGCAAGAAGGAACTCGCAGCGAAGGATGAGAACTTCGAACAGCTGAATTTGGACCTCACCACGATAACTCTCTCGCTGGAGGATGCTAAGCAGCAACTGTTCGACTCTGAACAGCATCAGCAGGCTAGTGCAACTCACGCCGAACAGCTTGAGAAGGATCTCGCTGAGATGCACATGTCGCTGGAAGACACTAACGGACAACTTGACGCATCTGAGAAGAAGCTTCATGAGAGCGTAGCACACGCTAAGACGCTCCAAAGCGATCTCGATAAGGTGAAGAAGTCGCTGGAAACCGTCGAAGGAGAACTTCGTACGTCTCAGGAGAAGCAGAAGGATAGCGCCAGTCACGCAGAACGTCTCGAGAACGATCTCGCCAACCAAACAACCTCGCTGGAGGTCACGAAAGGCCAATTGGTGGACTCTGAGAAGAGGCTTGCAGACGAAGCGTCTCGCGCAAAGCAGTTTGAGATTGATCTCGCTGCCGCGAAGAACTCGCTGCAGAGCGAGACTAGGTTGCTTCAACAGGCAGAATCCGACCGTCAGATGCACAAGACCAACAGCGAGTTGAGGCAGAAGCAGGTCGAGGAGAGCGGCGCAGTGATCAAAGATCTCCACGCTCAGCTAACCTCCCTGCGAGAAGTAAGCAACCGATACAAACTTGCCAATGAGCAGAGCACGACCGATAAACAACAGCTTGAGACCAGTCTCGCTGAGGTGAAGGATTCGCTCGATTACATCAACCAAGAGCTCGGCAGAGTTACCACGGAGCTGCGCAACGCAAAGCAAAAGCACAATGACCACGAAATGCTGACTCGTCGGGTGCTTGCAAAGTGTGGTGAGCATGCTCGAGACGCTCGTGAAGCTCACCTAATTGTGAAGTATGGGCTATTGTGGCAGCTCCGCGTGCGAACTAAGACATCGGTGCCAGTAGCAGCGACCGCTACTGATGTCTTGCATGGTCAGGAAGAGAATGATGAAAGCGACGCTGAATACGAGGACGGGGCTGAGAACCCACCGACCCCGGATGTGAATGGTCCAGAGGAGCGGAATGGCGAAGGAGAGAACAAGGCCGATGAAGAGGCCGGCACTGCTGGAGGAGAGAAGACCGGTGAAGAGGCTCAGTTCGACGAGCAAGACAATTCTGAAGAGGAGCAGAAGGAGACATTCGCACAAGAGACGTCCACTGAAGAAGGCGCCAGCACTTCTAAGGATGATGAGAGAACTGCTGTCAAGGGCGGACAAGATCGGCCGAGGAGGCAGCGCGGCATGAATCCGAATAAGAGAAAGCGATTGATTGAGGAGGGCAAAATTCCAGCCTTCCGCGATCCTGAGTGGATTGATCCAGCTACCGGACTACCTTCGAGGGGCATGCCACCAGAAACTCTACGAGAGTGGTGGGCCGCAGAAAGAGCGCGGCTGGAGAAGGAGGGCATCTTGAAGAAAGCAAAGCCTGCAGAAACCCAGCAAAATATGCTCCCGACAGCGGCTCCTCAACCACCTCCAGGAGCCCCTACAGCACCGCGCGCGATCGCAAATGGCTTCCAAGGACCACAGCCTCCCACTGAGCCAAAAGCAATGCGAAAAGACACTCATGAGCAGGACTCAAATCCAAAGGGTGGCTTCCTCCCTCCGCATCTTAAAGACAAGCAGATGGTCAACAAGCCGATGCCAACAGTTCAGCCAGATGCCTTCGACTGGACGAATCAGAGCCTGGCTCAGAGCACGCAACAGGAGGCACAGAATCAGGCCGTGCCTCAGACTCCTTCATTCGCACAACATCAACAGCAACAGCAGAATGGCATCTACGCCTCAGCCCATGCAAACACGAAAATGCCATCACTGCCAGGCCGTTGGAACAAGCCAGCTCAACCACAACTCAATGGCAAAGCACCTACCTTCCAGCCCAGCAATGGCTATCAGACCAAGCAGCATTGAGAAAGACTACATGTGAGCCCCGTCAATCTTCAATCAGGACAGAAATTCTTTGAACTCAGAACCCTTTGGGGAGATGACGAGAAGGATTTCTGTTCCGGAGAGCTTTAGATTTCGATAGCAGATCCCTACGGGGAGACGCGAAGAGATCTGAGTTCGTGGAGTTTGATGCGTGGAATGCTATTTTCCTGAGGTTTGGGCATTGTTTGGGAACTGTTGGCGCTGGAAAAGGTGGTAATGATTGACGAACGATGGTCAAGTGCATCATGCAGTATGAATTGATAAGATTCGATGCCCAGCTCTAGCTGATTGAGATACCCAAGGCTTGAAGAGCGAGGTCAGTACAGATTACAGCACCAAATAATAATGAAGCATGATCAGAAATGTCTGCGTCAGCTTCCACATGTACAGCAAGCTCACTTCCTCTTGCATTGAGGCAAGATTGAAGATGTGGATCTGACAACTGTTCGAGGAGCTACCTTATGTGGCTCCAGGCTCCATTCATTTAGTGACTCTCATTTTCATTAATCGTATCGCGTGCCAGTTTTGTTGATCGTGTCCTACTCATTCCCAGCCCGACTATTTTGCACATGCTTGCTGCATGGCATTGTGACACTTGACGTGGCGCAATGAGTCCTTCCGACTTCGTGTTTCTCCAGTTTTTTACAGTGCCGAAATGCGCGCGTCAAAGTACTTGGAAGCAATCTCCGACTTTTGCACAGTCGTGTTTGAAGGTAACGAGGAAGACTTATGTTCGTGCTGAGAAAGCGATATTCTGATCTTGCTCCATCGGAGATGTGCTCGACCTCATCTCAGCCATTGACGTTTTGGTTTTTTGACGTTGCTGCCTGTCGCTGAAAAGTGGCTTCAAGCATACTATTTCGTGCTTGCAGTTTCTCGTTCTGCGCTTTGAGTGTAACGATCTTGGCTTGTAGTTCTGCGATCTTGCCTCGCTGACGATCTCGATATGCTCGCTGTCTTGATCAAAATTCGTCAGCAGTGATCCGACGCGCGAGACGCACTGGCTACATACGAGGCACGGTTCTGTTCTTGCCTTCGAACACGTTTGTTGGCTCCATTTCCATTAGTCTCAACGCCGACCTGGGCAGCAGTCTCCAACTCGTCATCGTCAAAAGTGGTTTGGGGTGTGCCGATCCGCTGGAAGTCAAGATAGTCTTCTGAATTGCGGAATTGCGAAGTAGAGAATAGCTGTTGATAAGACATTTCGGGTGAAGACACGTTGGAGCTGTCGAAGCCTGGCTCAAATTCGGCAGCAGGGTAACTCTTTGCACAGTCAGTATGTGTTCGAGGATCTGGAGCAAGAAATCCATACTATAAGCCAGTATGAAGGGAAGTAATCCTGTGCCTGGGGCACCTGAAGTTCGTGCCGTGGATGCTCAGGTAGAGTGACATGGCCTGAGCACCATTCTTGATACATGTTGGGATCGCTCGTCATGACAGTTCGGTTCAGTCGGGAAACCGTCTGTAGAGGATGAATATCGCTGATTGTTCAACCACCTTTTAGTCCGATACGCTACTGCTGCTATCTGCGCCCAGGTGGGTGTGAACCTGCTCTACCTTATAGCACGAAGTATTACCCTTTGTATGTGTATGACGCTCGGGACATCGTGTGACATGAAGGAGATATTTGGCTGCTACCGTCATGGTTGCAGGACTCACGGTGACTGTTTGAGGATACCTGGGTAGCTTCCAGGACAGGAATGGAGCAGCCTCGCGCGTAAGTCCAGAGTTACAGTAACCAAGTGCAATGATCGGTCTCAGCAAACCTTCTGCTCGCGAGTCCTTCGAAGGGGAAGATCTATTGGCATTTGCTGGCTAGAGATACTTTTACGGGTAGGTACTCGTCCAAGCCTCGCTGCGCCAGCCTCGTGGAACCCCTGTTCACCTCTCAGTAGAGTTTGCACTAGCGGGGTGACCGACAGCACATTCTTGGCTCCGCCTCGACAGGCCCAGAGAATGCGAGTGTTTCTCACTTCAGCTCCCAAATTCGGACCTTTGGCATTTGAGGTTGAATTTATACTGGGTGCGATTCGCTTGACGGCGCATTCTAGGTTCGTCGATAGTTCTTGCCCGATCAGATGTGAAGAGTCAGGGAGCGCCTCTGCAGATGAATTGTGGCTGCAGGAAATGGGGATTCCTTACCAGTTGAGCAGAGATCGATCGGCAGGTCTTCGCGAGGTCGATGATAGCAGGTGGCAGGCCGAAATTGTGGCCATTGAGAAATATGAGGTTCGATCGCTTGGTCCAGGAACATCGCTGGCAAGAAGAGTGTGGGAGAGACAGCAGGGGCTTTTTCGCTCCATTTTCGTTCACAAGACTTGCTGCACACTGGGAATGGCAGGACTGCGCTTCGTAGGATGTGCGCACTGAATAGCGAGGCCCTGTAACAGCTTCAGCAGAATTCAGGCTCAGTCGGTAACGATTCCGGAATACTGGTCCTGGCAGCTGCAAGCCATGTATACCAGCCACTGAACTCTAAGCTGTCATTCTCTTGGCAACAAGTCAGACCACCAGCTACAACTGTAGCATTGACGAAGCCATGCTATAGGGCTGAGAAAGTGACGTTTGTCGTCACACCTCGCTTACCAATTACCTGACATTGGTCGTGATCTCTTGTGATGCTTGGCAACGTATCGAAGCGAAGCTGAGCTGCTGAGGTATCCTGACGCGATAACGCTGCTCAGAAATGACTCTGTGCATCTGCACGTAATAGATTGATCTGGAGACGACGTGAGAGCGTCCTGAACGAGACACCTTCAGCTTGACGCAGAGCGTGCCCTCCACAGCATTTCTGCTGCCACTAGATCCATAGTTCACGAGCATTCGTGCACAAAGTAGGGCCGGTCATGATGGAACCTCTGGATGCCGGCCACTTGCTGCATTCAGTCGCTGGTTTTGGAAGACTGGAAAAGTCTACCCTTTCTTTGTGGCCCAAGGATAGCTTCCAGAGCGCATGATGCGTGGCGTTCAATGATTGTGTGGCCCAAGTCGGCAATTTTGCTCCTAGTTTTGATGTTCGCAAGCGAGGACAGCGTCCAGGTGCGATCATTGCGATCAATGATGCGAATTGCGTGGGCCATCTTTGTAGGGCATTGGTACCGGCTCACTGGCCAATCTTACTCGGTGAAATCATGCTTATCTGGAGAAAGTGCATCGTTTGCTGCGCGTGAAGCATTTGGAGTCTGCTATGTTGAGCATGAATATCCTGTAGCTGACCATGAGTCCCTGATCCTGATATTGATATATTATGTTGTCATGTGGTGGGTGTAGAGATAATAGAAGGAGAGTTGACAGAGGAGGACTGGAAAACATCTCGGCAAAGCTGCCTCGTTTGAACTTGCTGGCTCCCACGCTGGACATCACTTCGAAGCGCAACAGCTCCTCTGCGATAGCTTCAGTGCCATTGCATGACAACAGTACTAGCTCGACGCAATGCAACCACTCAGACGAACAGCCGCGTGCTCTGCGCAGCGGTTACGCCAGCCGATTCAGCGACAGTCGCAGCGACGACATGCGGGAGACCACCATGGACCAGAACTCGTCTCCGAGGGTGCAGCAGCACACGAGAAGAACCCACCGCTCAAGAATGAGTCGCTCGGAGTACGTGTATACTCGATGGAAGTAGCTTGGAAGCACAGAGCAGGGCAACTGTGCAGAAGAGGCCGATGAGACACATACAGGGCATTGACTAACATGTGCACTCTTAGGCCGGATTCTTCATTGCCCTAGCCTCTCTCCCACTCGGTCTTGCGATATACAAATTCTCCGGCCAAGGCACAAACGACCAGCCATACTTCACACGCCTGATCAGGGACACATATGCCCAGTACGCGATCAAGTGGGCACAGCGAAATGACCTCCATACACAAGCTATGCAGCAAGCAGCTGCCGACCGCGTGCTATTCCTGAACGAGACGAATCAGAGCGAGCGATGGATTGATCACAGATATCCTGAGTAAGCAAGACGATTCGTTAATGTGTCAATGCTTGAGGCAGAGGCATGCACATAGGATAGATTTGGCTGACATAGATTGCTTCACAGGATGGTGAACGCTTCATCGCCCTGGAACGTCCGCGCTGGTCACGGAAGTGCCGATATGAGCGAGCTCATCGCAAAGTATGAGAAGGAGCATGCAGAGATTGATGCATTGAAGCTACAGCAATTGAAGGAGAACAAGGTGCCGAGAGAGCAGCCAGTGCCGGACTTCAAGAAGCTCACGCCTGCTATGGCGGACAGTGGTGCATAGAGCGTGGACTACATCTCCTTTGTTATGTGTACATGCCCTCGGCTGGAGAACGTGACTCCGCCAAACATGGACATGCTATATGATTGCTTTACAGTGTGTACATTCGTCGTGAATGCGGTGCTTTTGCGGGTTTGACCTTGCATGCTCGCACAATGCGCTAAGCAAGCTCCAGTCTGACATATCCATGGCTAGACATGCTTAGGTAATGTCGTCGCCTCTTGCGCCTTGCACATGTCTCGTGCTTCGAGTACTGGGCTAGACCATCTTGTGCAGTTTGGACTTCATTGTTTCGTCGTATATGTTACGAGACGCCCTGTCCATATAGAGCGGCGATGTGCACAACTCTTGCTACAAGCCATCTGCGAGCACTCCGGTTGTGGTAATGCTCTTCTTCGAGAACCGCCTTTTTCATCGTGAACGCCACCCTATGCCGCTAATGTTGTATCCTTGAGCCTGCTCATCACGACTCCCTCATATTATATTTCTACGCCTTGCCGGCACTCCTCACAACGGAGCTATGCGGTGCTGCAGCTTGCTCGACCGGCTTATCAGGAATGGGTACGTCGGAAAAGTCGTCCTGGCCAATGGCTTTCAGTGTGTACGTATCTGGCGCAGGTTAGAAACTCGCTCCCTTTACAATCGTACTAATCTTGACTTACATATTCCTGCCACGAATCCGAATATGCAGAGACCTGTTATGCCATTGCGAATGAGATATGGCTGTCGTGCTCGGTAGAGGGCTGCGGTGGGGCGGTTACGGTTGTCGTAGTAGGAGGACTGCGGTATTCTATAGTCCATCAGTATCATGCACCATAGTACTTCGCGACCAGTGTACACACCTTCCGAGAGGCATTTTGCGATGTGCTTTGCAAGGTGCTCGAGTGAAGGTTTCACATGCACTTCTTTGACAGCGCCAAGATCGATGACCGGGCTGTCGCAAGCTCGACCAGCACATCTCGGCTGCGCGCAGCTCTGAACTCAACTTTGTGATCATCACTCCACCACAACACTGGCTTGAGCCTTCAACACGACATCCGGACTTCTGCGCGTGCCATTGACCTTCACCTCGCCCACCGACGACATCATCCTCACCGGCGATGACCAGGCGCAAAGAGCACTGAACTGCACACGCGCCCTACCGGACTGAGCATTGTAGATAACATAGCTGCTTTTGTTCCCTGCCTCTGCCTCGTGACCTTCTCTTCACCACCTCGAGCGTGAGCCCGCCCTTTGCGGCGCGTTCTGCTGTCACAATGGCGTCGCCGAAGGAGACTCTGACCCAATTGAACTCTGCGCGCGATATTGTGCTCCGCGACCACACTCTATACACCCAAGTAGTGCCTGGAATCGTCCAAGTCATTGCGCCAGGTGCAGACCTAGAGCTTCGCAGATGGGGTGCAGACTTTCTTGCAGAGACCTTTGCGTCGCAAGTGGTGACAGCGGAGGCAAAGCAGCAGATGTCACTGGTTGTGCTAGACACGTTGAAAGGCTATCTCAACAGGAAGGACATTGCGGGCGAGGATGAGGATACAGCTGTGGTGAAGAGTGCTGTGCAGTGTGCCGCGAGCATATACCCGTTCGTCTTCCGGCACACTGTAAGCAATACCTCAGACAAGGAGACATGGAGCAAGATAGCGGCCATAAAGAGCAGCATTCTGCGGAGGATGGATACTGCTGTGCCTGGCGTGCGAATATGCTGCATCAAGTTCGTGGCTTCTGTGGTGCAAACACAAACTCCTGGTCTTATTGCAGACCCTCGCCGGCAAGAGCAAAATGAGATCAGTCTTGCTCTGGTCCCGCGAGATCATCCTGTTATACCTCCCGCCAATCTTGAGGCAGAAGCGTCCGGATTGCTGGACAGACTGCTAGGCGTGCTGCAGGACAACTTGACTGATCCGCTCATCATTACGGCAACCCTGAACGCTCTTGCTACCCTGGTCCAGCGTCGCGCAAGTGTCTCGAGCAAGATCCTTATGACCATACTCAACTTCAATCCTCTCAAGCTGGCCAATAGACCTATGAGCGGAAAAGACAAGATTGCAATCAAGAGCATGACCCGAACTACGATGTCATTTCTCCTCAACTGTCTAAAGCGGAAACCGAACCATGCTCTGGCAGGCCGCATGCAGCAAGGCATTGAGCGACTCAAGCATAGCCTGATAGAGGTCTTTTCCGAGAACCACCAACTCAAACGACCTGCGCCCGACGAGCCCATTGATGGCCTAGACGATGCGAAACGACAGCGACTGGATGCGGAAGCTGTAAACGGCACGACACCTCTGCAACAGTCCGTCGGCCCATCATATCCACCACTACCACCTGGACCAGTATCGATAGCACAGATATGGACACTTACGAATCACCAACAATCGGCGGCATTTGATGTGACGCGGTTGCCACTGCCTACAGTAGTGCAACTCGTACCCGCGCTGTTGCAGGCTGTACCGCAGCAGAAGATCAACGAGGCGATCAATGCCGTGCGGACGAGATGGCTGAGTATTGGCGACAGGGCTCAGGCGGCTGAAGCAAATGCCGGGAATGCAGAGGAGGACGACGAAGATTATGACCCATCAATGGGCTTCAATGGCGACACAGATCAAGTAATGAATCGCCTAGAACAGAGACCGAGGGACGCGATTGCTAACGACGTTGCTATCGGTCCTTTCAGCTTACCTCCACCTCCGCCGCTCTCTGAACATGAGAAAGACGACTACAGCAGGACAGCCGTCATGCGGGTATTCGGCAATCTTTCAGACCTCGATCGCGAAGCGAAGACGAAAGGTAAACCTGCTCAGATAGAACATGGCTTCAATCGACTGGCGGCAACGAGTGCAAGTGGTCATGACAGAGAAGGATGGATCACGCTGCTCACGAGATTGGCTACAAGGGCGCCATTTGATCTCGATGAGAAGGATGGAGAGGTCAAAAAGGAGGGCAGTGACCTTTCCGTGGCGAAGAAGGGACAGACCAGAAATTTGTCTAACGACATCCGAGAAGGTCTGCTCAGATATGTCATGGATAACTTCCGGAGTCGAATCGACGTTGCCATCGCCTGGCTTAACGAGGAGTGGTATTCCGACCGCTTGCTCAACAAGCAAAGAGAGGAGGATGGCGAAAGGATTACTAAGGATGATCTGCCCAACTACTGGACCTGGGTGCTGCGGCTACTGGATACCATGATGCCCTACATCGATGTCAAGGATCAGCGAATACTGATCAGACTTCTCTCGGAGGTTCCAGCCATCAATGATGATCTGCTGAGCAGGCTCAAGAAGATTGCCGAGGATCCCGAGCGAATAAATATAGTCACCAACACACTGCTCTACCTCGTCATGTTTCGGCCGCCAGTGAGAGAGCTGGCGATCAACACCGCGGAGCAGATGTTCAGAGAGAACAAGGATGCGAAGACGGCTGCCAAGAAGATCCTTGTGAAATGGAGACCAGCAGTGCTCGAGCAGGAAACAGGCACAGAAGTGAAAACAGAGGCGTGATTCTGACAAAAGCTGGTTGGACCGGCATGGATTTATCTGCATCAGCGCGGCGTTTGAGCAGGCGCCATGTGCTAGAGTAGCAGCTGCTGTGGGACGACCAATCTGGCTGGCGTCGCAGCGTCTGTACGAGAGTGCAAGCACAGCACGCGAAACGAGTCAGCTGTGATGACTAGGAGAAATGCGTGCGAAAGGGGCAGATGAACATGCAACGCTTTTCAGGAGCAGATGCATGATGGCTGTTATGGAACTCGCTATAGATCGAGCAAAAGAAAGGAGCAAATGCAGCATGATCTTTCTGTACTTTTGTGAAACAGGTACACGATGGAGGATCGACGTCTAGACTAGTGAGGCGTTTCGTGAAACCAGAGACTTGTTGCCCATTTCATCTCGATGTGAGAGGAGCTCTGTAGCCTCAGATGGAGGTTGAGAGAGACGTGAATTAAAAGAGAGCAACGAGCTTGATATCTAGCGAATGTAAATGTGCGTCAGCTGTATCCGGAGTGTCTTTCTCCCTCATCCGGCTTCTCGAGATCAGAGACGAAGCTCTTGCTAGCGGTTACCGTGTTGACGGTAGCGCCAGCGGCCCGTACGGCAGTGCCACAAAGTTTACTGGGATCCGCGCTGACCGTCAGTTCGCGTCGTGCTGATCTCACAGCCTCTCTTTCTCACACCATCGCAAAAGGTATTCACGCTCTCATACATATCAGGCTGCGATAGCATACTGACATGACATACAGAACAGCGATGCGAAGAGAGAAATGAAGAAAGTTCACACGCGTGAGCATCAAGTATCCGTTCCATCGCCGAGAAAAGACATTATTCTGGCGGTGAAACACATCGACACTAATCACTTGAACGATCTAGTTGTAAAGAGTACGTCCACCATTTCCAACCTGTCTTTTCTACACAAGCAGCGTTCTTCAAGCAAGTCTATTCACAGGTCTATATATGTTATATGTGTCTAACCTTATCCGATCTGCTGGATCCGTCGCGACTTCTTTGTTGTCTGAGCACAGCAGTTCATGTCCGCTACCGCCGGCAACATCCTGGACAGAATGACGATGAACGACCGGGACCTGCGACCAATGTTTATTATTCTTGCCAGAGCCGCACCGACCCGACTGCCACTGCC
>JAASFE010002908.1:1174-56220 GCA_013365205.1 Pseudocercospora cruenta
CACGCCTACTTAATAGCGGAAACAACCCCGATTAGGTCCGGACTCCTCTCCGCTATAGTACTTAGTTACCGGTAGATCTACGCCCTCGAAACTACTAGGTTCTAATAGCGACTATTTACTTACTAACTAGCACCTAGTACCGACCATTTACCGTCTAATAACCGCTTGTTCCAGACTAATAGCCTTACTGGCAGGAAGGTTGCGAAGATTGATTGGCATTCTGGTGGTATGGTGGTTGTATGAATGTGTGAAACGAATCAGTATACAGCGAAGCAGGATAATATATGAATATACTCAACGTCAGGAAGCTATTGTTGCTGCATGGCTATTGTCGTCGAAAGATGAAGATGAAGGTATTCTGCGGTCGATGACTATCAGTACAATACCTGAACATCTGCACAATACGACAATGCTGGACCACGTATGAATAGAAAGAGCGACGATTCGATACAATGGAAGTGCAGTTTGCTGTCAGATCCTGCAGCAAGACAAGACAGGAAGTCGGAAGCGTTGTTTCTCCGAGCCTCGCACAAGGCGCGAAAATTCGAGCTGCTGCCTGCTTCTGCCATCACAACATCACGCTTCGTCCGCACTACTCTCCTCAAGAAGACCTGTCCCCCGCCATCAAGTCCTCCAGAAGGTCAGTCACGTCGAGTCACAATCTCATCTGCGTATACTAACGGACCAGGCAGATCTCGACCGGTGACTTCAACGACCGCCGCCACTGCTGCAACGCCTATTCCTGACCCTCTTCGACGAGCTCAACCTGCAAATGTAGCAGTGGTGGCAGATCGCATGGGAATATCTTCAAGGTACCAAGTGCAATGCGCTTGACCCTGCGTTTCAATGACTGACGGCCAAGACAGCCGCATCATCGATGACCGATCCACCACGAAGTCTGGCTGCACCACAACAGGTCCCCACGATGAAGCCACGGCAAGAGTCAGTCAGCGTTCTGTCTGGACGGTCCCCGTTGTGTCATCCACGCTACGGATACAGCGCCATCAAGGCCAACGGCGGACTCATCAAGTTTGCGCCGAACCATCGCCCAGGAGATCACCTGCAGGAGTGGGAGCCAACCACACAAGACGGGTCCGTCGGCCAAGACAAGCAAGGCCAGCTCTATCGAATCGTCAATGGCAAAAGGGCAAAAAGCCAACCACCATCGGCGCAAAGGCTCGCTGTTTCTTTCACGTGTCCTAAAGTACTTTGTGTACTTCGTTGGACCGCGTGGGCCGACAGCCGGAAGGCCAGGTAAGCACTCACTTTCGTTTCTCCTGCAATACCTCTGGACCAATGCGCCGATAATGGTTGGGTGGAGCGAGCAAATTTACATTGCCATATGACCCTTCATCGCCGCTCAGTCTGCAAAGTGACGCTGCAAGTGATGGACATCTGGACATGATGTCGTCTTCTTCAAGACTTGGCATAAACGGCCTTCACTCCTCTAATCTTCACGTTTTCTTTGATCACACGCACCGTATCTACGAGCTTCTACTGATCTATCTACTTCTAGATACTGCTCGTCTCCGCTCACGCGAGCTGAAGAAGCTCTTCCAGCAGCAGTCTAGCCTTCCGGCTTCGGTCGCGAGGTGACGATCCTACGGCCGACCTTCACTTCCGACGATTCCTGAGGCGCCGTCACCTGCACAGTCTCAACATCAACAGCAGACGGCGCTTCCTCCGTAGGATCGTCGCCTCGCACTGGTTCATCCACGGCCCTTCGTGCTTGGCCGAAAGTTCAAGCTTCGCCCATCTCCAACGCCATCGCCGAAGAAGAAGAAAGTCGAAGAGCTCGTCAAAGCCCACGGCTCACCCCAGCACATGCGATTCACTGCGGGAGGTAAGGCTTTCAACCCAGCAGCGACGCTACCTTATACTCTTGCTAACCTTCTTCCAGGCAGGATTGTGCCATCAGACCAGTCCCATGCGCCATCGACCATGTCATTCGCTTCACTTCTGAGTACGGTGGGCGGTGGCGAGCCAGTCACGAGGGGGAGCAGAGAACGCTCACAACAACGGCACAACACGGCAAGTCAACTGCGACGAGCTCAAGGAGAAGTGACGGTACGGAGAAGTGCGCGTGGGAGAAGATAAAGGAGGGGAAGAGTGGCAGCAATGTGAATGAGGAGGTGGACTTCTTGACGAGGCTCACCTTTGGCTTCACGATGCTGCTGCTCTTCCCCTTCTCTATCTACTCCCGCGCACACTTTCCTGCGTGCCGTCACTTATCCTTGAGCTCAGTCTGCCGCTTGAGGTTGTGGCAAGACACGATGTTCTAGAGGTTGCAAGCATGTACAGGAGGGCAAGGCTTCAAGGAGATGGAGGGTCTTCGGAGATGTAAAGGCCTGGACGATTGGGCACATCAGACCAGATTACAATGAAATTCGGTTGCGAAGTTGAATTCTCTATATCCACTCGTCATTTGTGTGCTTCCTTTGACAAAATCTACGGGTCTGTTCAAGGCACTTGTACCCCATAATAGTAAGCTTATTGGTCTAGAACAAACGGTTATTAGACGGTTATTAGTTAGTTAATAGTCTAGTTAGTAAGTAAATCTTTCGTACTTAGTTATAGTAGTATAGAGAGCCGTTCTTTACTAATAACTAAGACTAATCTATTTTTAAAAGCGATAGCGAGGTAAGGTAGTAACTAATAGCCTACTAATAGAGGGTGTCTTCTTCCCTAAATAGATAAGTTTAAGCCTAATAGATATTCTATCCTAAGGATACCTCTCTATTATTTACCTATCTTACTATTACTTACTACTAAAACCTTTGCCTTAGTACCTTATTAGCCCCTAACGCTACCTTAGTATATTAGTAGGGCTCTTAGTAATAAGACCTTAGATACTTAGTATAGTATAGTATAGCCTTAAAATTACTAGTAACTAATCTAATAAGCTTACTGCCCTACAAGAACATCCCTGTATCATGTTCTTTAGATTAGCCTCATGGTTCATTGCTCTCTCATTCTTACAGTCTTCCTGGCTTGCATCTCCGAAGATCCCCATCCATGCTACTCTCTCCTGACTTCCGATGCGGTGTCACAACCGTCAGCCACATACCGATGCTAATGAGCGCTTCGGCACTCTAGCCTGACATCGTCGTTAGACTCTAAGCTCAACATTCATGCTCTTCGCTGCTGACAATAGATCCTTTCTTGACGGTACGGCCTTTGATGAGCTGGGTGAAGGTGTAAAGCTTGCTGCGGCTGTCAGCTTATGATCGTGAGGCTTTGTTCGTAGCCTCTTGTTTCTGATGTGTCTGATCTCCGTCGAACAAGCGGGCCAGGAAAAGCTGGAGTCAAATCTGATGGCCGAATCGGAATCGAGTTCGTGGAATAGTACCGTAGGCTCGAATTGATCTCTTCGGTATCGTTCCAGCTCGAGACAGCTATTGTTCGCAGCTGATACCAGAATCGCCATTGGCAGCACGGTCTCGGACGAGTCGGCAGAAGAGCAGAATGTGCGCGGTCTGTAGGTGGAGGACTTCTCAGCTTCAAGGGACACAAGCGGGCATCTCTTGCATTCCAGCTCCATGTAGCGAATTGGCTTTCGAATTCTGCCATTGACGGTGACGGCTTGATCGAAGGATTGTCCTGGAGCGAAGGCTTGAATGGCGATCTAGGAAGCGAGACTTTGCACGAACTCACATGCGACCGTTCATGCCATTTCTCATCGAGTCGAGTTCTCTTCCTACTGCCAGCACTAGCACGGGTGGCGTTCCTTCTGACATGTCGAAGAGCTTTCGGTTGAAAGACACGGTGTGAGTGTTGCGAACAACTCTGATTGCTGGATGTAAACTCTTGTTGAAGCATGTTCATTCCTGGCACCAGAACCAAAACTATCACCGTCGATGCCGTCACAGAATGGAGCCGTTGTCGTCGAATACGAGACTCCAGGCCCTCGTCCATGAACGAAGACACTGATGTCCCGTAGGAGCTTTTAGCCAGGTAGCATCTGGTGAAGTGTCGCAATGCCTTCTTACAGGCGAGGTTGTGTGAGCTCTTCCAAGCACTTGGTGCACACCTTGTTTGGATGCGACACGATGGAAGGGCAGCCGTTCTCCCAGTACATCATGCAGTGATAGCCTGTGCTGGCCATCAATGGCCCACCCTTCTTCTGGACAGGTGCGGTGCAGCTCAATGGCTGCTGCTGCTCCTCGAAGTCGCAGTTGGTGATGCGGGTGCATGGCGTGGTGCTGGTGGTGGAGGCGGATGGCGGTGGTTGTGCCATTATTGCTTGGACTGAGGGTATGTGCGAGTGAGTGATCGTTGTGCTGATGGTATGCTTGAGTGTCTGCGAGGCGTGGAGACGTGGTGAAGTTTCGTTCAGGACACACGCGCAGATAGAATCAGCCCACAGCAACACTTCAAACGGTTTTGCAGCGGCACTTACCTGCTTTACTTCACTCCTCCCATGCACACACATCAGAAACTATCCTCTTTGCAGTGGAAATTACTGCGATGGGTTGCCGGGGGAATCATACAGCTGTGACAGCGTTATAGAATGGCCAAGTTGTCAGCAACATTCAACTATGTCCGTCCTGCGTGTTGGCTTTGTGTTGAGTTGAGGATGAAGGACTGGAAATAGTCAATTGAGGCGCAGGTTCTCCAGCACGAACTGTTCTCGAGTCCGCAGTTTAACAGAAAGACCATAAACGCTCTTTTGAATTGCCAATGGCCAGTGTGCAGTTTTGAAATATGATCATGCGCATGTGCTGAAGAGTGCCGATTATGGCTACAAGCGAGAAACATATGGCAGCGCCCAAGCTTGCTATCGCCACACCAGTGGCAGGAAATCTCGCACGCTAGTGGGAGTCTGTCGGGAGTGGCTAGTACAGCCTTGTCAGGTCCTGAGGCAGGTTTGTTTACATTTTCACGACAAGCGGGATCATCGACACATTGCGGCTTACGCAACATCTGCCCAGGTCCTGCCGCAACGACATCCGCGCTTCCACAACTTTATCGAGACATAAACTCGCACCCACCGCAGCAACAAGTTTCCGCACCGTTCGTCTTTCCAAGCGTATCGCATCCGCCATGGACCCCATCAGCGACATTGAGCTCATCGAGAGGTCAAGATCTCCAACGCGCCGCACGACACGGCTTCACGACTACATGGACCAAATGCTTCCGCAACTTCAACATCACCAAGCCAACGGCACCGTAGGCGGCCTCTTCGTGCTGTCACAAGCACATCTCGAAGCTCTGGCGGAGAATGGCAGTGGTGCGCAAGAGCCTTCACATGACCAAATCGAGGCCGTGGAGGTGGCTGAATGGAGTGCACAACCTTCCACGAAGATTACTGGACTGTGGGCTCAAGTTCGGAGTGCCTTGCATAAGATGTGCTGCTGGCAGTAGAGCTGAAGGAGGTAAGCCATGAAACGAAGAGAGGAGCCCATCACATTTCTCTTGAACGACTCGGTGAACGTCGCACGTCAAAGGTGTCGATTGGGAATCCGGATGTAAGAGCTTTGAAGACTGATTCCACGATGCACGATGTGATGGTACTGTAATGTCACGCTAAAGCGCCTGCTTTTTCCATGCGTCGCGCCTCAGCTCCTTCTGAGAACGAAGTCGGAGCTTTCCATGGTCTTTCGAGCTTTTGGAGACCACCGTATCAGATTCGAGCTGCAATGCAATATCCCTACCCAGTCTTCTTCATGCCTCGGCGAGTATAATAGGCAGACTCCATATACCGGGATTACACGCAAAATGTTTTAATCTGACACTGACCCGCGATTTCAGAGGTACTCGCTCTGCATCTAAGACTTTGATCCATGCAATACATTCTTAGACCGCAGACGCCGTCCGACATGGAAAGATGGAGTTGCGGCTGCTCATTCAAGCTTCTTTGGCGAAGGCCCACCCTGCTTCCGGATTCGGTTTAGCGGTCTTTCAGATGAATGTCCGCAGATGAAGTATCGACAAGCTTTTCGGCTTCTCGGCTCAAAGATCCGCCTTTCTTTGTCCCGAAGGTCTGGGATCCAATTTTGCCGACGACACCTCCTCATTCCTTGTACAACAACTGACGATACAAATATGGAGCGCTCGTCAGATCGCAGACCTTCGGCTTTTAGATCGTCGCCGATGTCGCTCGATAAGATAGCATGCCTATGTCTGCTTGATGGAAGCGGAGGAAGGACATCGCACGTCTCACACTCCGGAAAAGAAGACTACTGAGCCACAATTGCTTCGCAGAGACGCGAGACGACACAAACCCAGGATGACTGGCTTCAGCAGAGCGAAGGAGGACAGGCCGACACCGCCGGAGGTCTATAATTGGCGAGTATATGCCACGGCTATCATCATCGCGCTCGGTGTCCTCGCATATGGCTACGACAGTGCATTCATCGGCACGACCATCACCCTGCCCAGCTTTCAACGAGACTTCGGCCTCAGCAGCATGAGCAAAGGCGAGAAGAATGCCGTGTCCAGCAATCTTACGAGCATCTACAGTGCCGGCGGCTTCTTTGGAGCACTCTTCATGTATCCTACTCTGGAACTTCTCGGCCGAAAGAAGACCTTGATCATCGCAGATGTTATCTTCATCGTGGGTGCGGTACTTACAGTCGGGCCGGTGCATCTGGGCTCAATGTATGCCGGAAGGCTGCTGACTGGACTTGGCGTGGGCGCAATCGCAGCAGTCTGCCCAATCTATGTCTCCGAGATCTCTCCCCCGGCCATTCGAGGCAGATTGACTGGCTTCTTCGAGTCTTTCTATCAGATTGGAGCTGTGGTGGGCTTCTGGATAAACTATGGCCTCGTGCATTCCTACAACACGCAGAGCACTTCCGCCTGGAGAATACCGATGGGCGTGCAGCTGATACCAGCTGGTCTCCTTGCCATCTGCATTCCATTCCTGAAGGAGAGTCCAGTGTGGCTCATCAAGCGCGGTCGCTCGGCAGAAACGATCAAGAGCTACAGCTTCCTTCGCATGCTCCCAGAAGACCACCCCTACATCGCCGAGGATATCATGTTCGTCCAAGGCCAGATTTCCGAAGAGCGAGTCGCCTCGCATGCAGACAAGTCGAGCTTCTTCGCAGTCACCAAGGCCGCACTTCGAGAGTCGTGTTTACCAGGAATGAGAAATCGCTTCCTACTGGTGTTCTTGATGTTTATGTGGCAAGCTTGGTCTGGAGCAGCAGCGATAAACTACTACTCGCCTACTATCTTCACGAGTGTTGGCTTGTCTGATTATACTCTATGGACTGGCGTCTACGGCATCATCAAAGCGGCAGGAAGCGTTATCTTCTTCACCTTCTTCATCGACAAGTTCGGAAGGAAGTGGCCTTGGATCGTGTCCAGCATCTGCTGCGCTTTGTGCCAGTACTATCTTGCTGGATACATCGCACTTGCAGATCCAAGCTCTGACAGTCCACAATCTGCCTCGACCGTTGCAGGTGGGAAGGCGGCCATCGCTGCCATCATGATCTTCGGCGCCACCTGGTCTTTTGGAGCAAACGGCCTGCCCTGGATCATATCATCCGAGATCTTTCCATCCAGTCTCCGCTCGATCAGTGGGCCTTTTGCCGGAATGTCGGTCTGGCTGTGGACGTATGTCGTGACAAAGGCTCTGCCTAGCATGTATACCAGCATGGACTATGGCGTGTACATCTTCTTCGCAAGCTGTCTGATTGTGGCTGCAATATATGCATACTTCTTCATTCATGAGACGAAAGGCCTACGGCTTGATGAGATGGTTAAGATCTTTGGTTTCGCTCGGAGTGCTACTAGCTATGCTCCGGAAAACAAGCTTGGAAGGGACAGTGTCGAAGGCGACAAGGGCGACGTCGCAGCTACTGTTGAACGAGTATGAAGTAATGTGGTCGGAGGCTTCGGCGAGAAATCGCAGATCTCGCAGGCATTTTGTGAAGCCTCTGGTTGGCGTTCCGTAAAGACTCTCGCTCGCGATTGTTTAACAATAGCGCAATGCGCAAGTACGTCTTCCGCTTCCGGTCCGTGTATTCAATGGCCCCAGAGTGATGCACCGAGCCCGTGCGTGGCTCGAATGCTCTCCGACAATGAGCAACACTTGTGGGGACGAGGCTGGCGAAACCAGGCAACAATGCAGTCCAGGCTCGCGCAACAATATCGGCGTTTCCGCGCACGTACTGATGAGGTCTTGTTGCTAGGTAGATTGAGGCTGAGCTTGTTATTGAAGCCACTGTCAAAGCACACTCTCGACTGTTAAAACGCTGCGCTGCAATCTTTCAGAACATCGAACCATCATCTTTATCAGATCATCACAGCTCGGCACAGCACAGCACAGCGACCGGGGTAACTCAAGCAACACTCGAGAAGCTCCACGAACCGTCTCAAAGCACTTCGCACAGCTAGCTCGACCTGGTCCTCTTGGTCACATTCTCGACGACCTCAGCGCGAGTCAAGAAAGGCTTCTGAAAGACGATTACGAGCTTCTCTTTTCCTACACCTGGAACCTTTCCACCGCGTTCGAGAATGCTCCATATGCCTATCCCCAAGGGCACGGAGGTCGTGTACACCATGGACGATGGAGTCACCTACAAGGGCAAGCTGTCCGCAGGTGAGTTGACCCACCGCCGTGAACGGTGTTGCGTAGCTAATCGTTGCATAGCCTTCCACGGTCTGAACAGCACGGGTGTCGGCCACATTACGCTCGATCCAGGATGGCGTCGCACTCGCCTCTACCATCGTGGAGTGCATCGTGATGACTCCCCACTTCCGATCACGGTCCAGTACCGCCGCGGCGACCGCATGTACTATTGGTCCCCAAAGAATTGAGTCTCCGTCGAGACTGCGCATTCGCCGTCGTGACGACTACATACAGGTCTGACAGGACCGGGTGGAGCATTGATCATACATTACACTACAAGAAACGACATACTCTAGATGAGTTGCGCTTCCAACACAGAGGCTCATTTGAGCACACGGGAGCGAACGCACCGCTATACATTGCCAACATGACAGGCGAGGATCAAAGCGAGTGATGCCTTGGATTCAAGATGGAGATCTTAGAGGCCCTCATCTGGTGTCTATACTATACATGAAACGCTTCTTTGCGATGATCTTGTCCTTCGCTGCGTTCTTCCCTTGTCATCCTGGAAAAACGGTACCTCGTTCCATGAAAAGCACTTACGTGAAATTTGAAGTCAAAACGGTAAGCGGCAGTGCAAGAGAGCACTTCATCAAGAAGCAGCATAACTTCACTCGTATCTGGACTATTTGCATAGACCGAACAAGATATTTGCAGCAATGAAGTTACCGTATGGCCTGCCTGAGGTCAGCTCGGGTCTTTTATGTTGAGAAAAAGACTACTGGCAGGCTCCAGCACCATGATTCGTGATCACAGTGACTGATGCCCTCCTCTTGCGACCCCTCAAGGCCCATATCGTCCCAGTTGTCATCGTCCTCCATTTAGTCTCGCGTCTCTGTGGTGACTTCCCAGCGGCTTGCATGCCACTATAGCCGCGATTCATGCCAGCAGGTTGCTGGCCGTACTGCGAACTGTACAAGCCATGTGCAGGGTATGGCTGGCTTTGGTATTGCGGCTGGCTGGTCTGGTATTGAGGAATATCTTGTGAGTGGCCAGGAGAAGGCGCAGCTAAGAGAATGTCAGAATCGGTCTTGCAAGCGGATCGGTGGCAACGAGATGGGACTGACCTGATTGAATTGGAGCACCTGCTCCCGCGCTTAGCGGGTCTGGCTTCGTCGCCGTCTTGGTTGCGTTGGCGTACGACCTCGCTGGAAGCTGTGCCGGCACAGCTCCGGTGGGGAAGGGGCAGCCGCCTGAAGTGAGTGTCAGCATACTCTGCACAGAACGAAATCAAGTGATATCTTACCCCCTTCCTCCATTCCTCCACAGCCACCCCTCCCTCACCGCCGCTGTCACTTGTCAGCTCAGTTCATGAGGATACATAAGCGGTAATGGAATGCGGCATTCTCGACAGCAGTCATTGGCGCGATGGTCCAGTGGTAGGGCGCACACCGGTCACGCTTTGAGAACCGAGAATGTGCTAGATGTCACTTACCCGACAAGAAAAGCGGCCGCCGTGAGAAGTCGATGAGCCCTTCGGCCCCAAAGACATCTGAACGAAAGCCGTAACCCATTGCGTTGGTGGATGCTGTCCATTTTTGCTGTTTTGCTGGTCAGTCGTGGCAGAACAGTGCAATGGTGGATTGTCCTACCTTTTGTGTCAGATCTGATGCTGTGATGGAGAGCAACGGTGGACGACTTGAGTTGTAGGAGACAAAGTTGAAGCAAGAGTCGCGAAGAAGAATCTGCTGTGGCCGCAAGCTTAGCGGCTTGGCAAACGGTCTCAGGGGCAACATTATTCCTGCAGGCATGGGCGTGTCGACAACCACATGGATCAATTACTTCCATAGCAATTGTTGTTTGTCTCGCCGGTATAAGTCTGCCAAAGTGCGGTGCAGTGTTGTGAACAGATCTCTGACGATCGTATGTCCATTACATAACACGCAGGTAGTCTCTTCTTTTTCTTTCGTAACCATGAAATCTTGGTGATTGAGCTGTTCCTGCCATCTCCAGTCGGCTGCCGCCTATGATGCGGGTTCAACGGTCAGACTTCGAGCTTTCGGGCTTTTCTGATGGTTCGATGCCGCTCTTAGTGCTATCAACCGCTTCCACCACATCTCTATCACTACGCCCACCATGTCAACCTCTACCATGATCAAACATAAAGAACCGTTCGAGGTGCTCTTGTATCAATCTTACTATCCCATCCGCCTCTCAGAAGCCGCAATCGCTTCATTCGATACAACGGCACCACGCACCACGCAGATGGCCCAGAGGCTCTAAGAATAGTTCTTACGATTTTAGAGTCAAGTTAACTAGAGAGGTGAATACGCCACGCCACTCACCACGCAGCTGATGGAGGAAGGATGGAAGCTTCTCTCCAAGACATTTTTCTTGGGATCTGTGGACGAAGTGCCGGTTGCTTGGGACCCGAACCTTTTGTCGAGAGGCAACAGCTAGGGCGTAACGAGTGAGGTGGGCAAGGCCGTAAAGGGGAACCTGTACCCATACCTCACCGCACAAGACCTTCTTAATACGATGCTGCACGAAGGTGCTCACGCCTTCATCTCTATGTACGGCTGCCACAATGAGGTCTGCAGAAACGACGAGTGTGTAAAGTAGAAGGATGTAAGCATGGGAGTGAGCGGCCATGGGCTCGCCTGGAACATGTTGGCGATAGCGATTGAGCGGAGGAGTAAAGTTTTCTTTGGCTTTCTGCTAGATCTGGGACGACGAAGCTCTTCAGTAGGCGAGCATGAGCTCTTAAACCTGAATCGAGTAGTAGAAGCGTTGTTTGGTAGAGCAGATCCTCGCCGCGGCATACCTCACTTGTGACGCTAAATGAAAAGAGAAAGCTTCTTGACTCTGCTACTGAGCAGAGTCGATGCCACTAACATCCCAGACCGTTTAAGCTCTTTGCCTTTCCCGACCTCGAGTAACGGATTGAGTAATCCATCCGGCTAATCACCTACAAAGACGACTGACGACGTCTCACAGTTTCTCCCAACGTTGTAATGGTGTAGTCTGCTATTAAGATACTTTGGGTAATCAGTCTCGTAGAGAGCTAGGCATCTGCGACTGCGAAGGTGCATATCTAGACGTCTACCCGGGCTGCCCTCCCAGATCGATTCTACTACCTCGCAGGCCACTATGCTCCTGACGTCGGGTTGGCTTTATATCGGATTAAGAGTCTCAATGGAAGGGTCTCTATAGTTGAGCAAGAACCGCCTACTCACTCTAGCTCTCTCGATAAGGCTGCGTACATCACGCCGCTATGCTAAACTGTAGCAGAATCCATTGCCCGGGACCTCAGAGGAGAGGCTGGAAGAGTATCTGCTAGTAGGTGTTGTCCGACAGCGCTACAAAGAGAGCAGAAATATAGAAACAGAGGCTCGAATAAAGTGTTGCAAGGGCGTCTTTCACATGGTGCCACCTTCGATCTAGTCTTTGCTCCTAGTATACCAGTCTGTAACTCTACGGCCCTAGCAGGACTTCATCCGCGGAGTTGGACGTGTTCATTCTATTAAGACATGAGGTCTCATATCCGAAAAGCTTCCTCAGCAGTATTGGACCTTGAAGGGCTTTTCCGTGAGCTCATGATCTCAGAAACCTTGGAATGTAGAAGCAGGATTAGATAGTAGCTCTGATGTTAGCCTTGCAGAAGAACTTACATACCGTTCCTTGCCTTCATATTCTCGAACTAGGTGGCTCGGCTTTGTCCTTGAGTGTCTCGGAGATGGCAGCAATTTGTAGGCGAAGACGCTCGTTGAGTGCTGATGGGTCCTCCTTCGTACGGTCTTACCTCGACAGCATTATGTCCTCCCACGAAGGTTGTGTATAACCTGGACACCTTGCCAAGCCCCATTCTGGAGAGCCCGACGGATTCAGATCCACTCGCGTAAACAGCACGACTGGTATCACATCTTGAATGCTTCCTCAGATAAGTGTGCTCTTGCAAAGGCTGTCTGCGACGTAATGTTCCTAGACGACTAAATAATCCAGAGTAAAGGGCTAGAAAAGACATCCACTGTGAGTGTTATATATATCCCTATAGTAGGAGCACTCATCCCGTACGTCGTATGTGCCTGAGACTGGTTCTGAGTTCGGTACCTTCAAAAGCCGCGCAATGTAGAGGCGAAATCGATTCTAGGTGCCGTTATGACCCTAGAGCTTTAATCATTGTCTATATCATCTCAAATGCGTCTTCGGCAATGTCGTCGGTGGCGGAAGTAGTCGGCTACTTGCTTTGCTTGGAAATTGTCATCTGGCAGAGGCAATTGCTTGTGGAGACCAACACGGTAGCACCTCGCAGACCCTCACGTATACAGCGCTCTCCTTATAGTCTACTCTGTTCTGACACTGCTTCGACCCCGAGCAGCTTGGTGGGATATGCGGGTCAGGAGCCGAAGCAGGTCTGATTGTGACTGTGAATCCAAATGTCCATCACTTCTTCGTACCATTCCGAAGGCTTCTTCGGCGATGTCGTGAGTTGCGAGAGCTGTCTGCGACCCGGTGTGCTGAGAAACTGTTCTCTTGCAGACGCAGCCACTCCTTAGATACTTCCAGGTTAGCAATCTGTAGACCCTCACATAGACAGCCCTCCTATCACAGTTCTCATATAAAACAGACTGTTTCGTCCTTCGGCAGCTTTGCGAAGTAGAAACTTGCGGAAGCAATGTTGATTTAGATGCTCAAAATCAGCCTAAAACTTCATCACACGCCCATAGCCTTTCTTCAACTCCCGATCGATCTCCTGCTGATACTCCGCAGAGTCTGTTCCTCTTTGCACAAGCTCCACACGAATTTCCTTCGTCCACAAGACTTTCATACGCTTCACAGCTTCGACAAGCCGTCCCAGAGTGACGCCGACACTCTCCTCTACCTCCCAAACAACTTTCTCCTGCCATTTTGAGGCCCATGGTGTCTTCCCAAAAGATATTTTGATGCAGGGAGTATGCGGCTGACAAACAAGCTGGGACATCTTGGCGCTGTGGTATGTCTGGAGGTCCCAGATTTTTCGAACTTGGATGTAGAAGAAGAGAGGACAGCCTTGATTCGCCGCGGAGATCTGCCGATGGAGGATTGGGTGGAGGATGGACTCAAATTGTCCAAAGTGGCGATACAGGCCGGTATTGTGGTCGTCGAACGATTGGTCAAGGCGCAGAGAGCGATGGAAGAACTGGACGTGCAAGCGGAGGAGGCTGTCTTGCTCGATTGTTGATTTGAAGACTCTGCAGACACGATATGCGCTTCTCAACTCCTCTGGAGTAAGTCGGCTGAGGATCATGGTAAGGAGCTCGGCAGTGTGGAAAGCTGTGTCTCTATGAGTCGACATGTCTGGCAGTGGCGAATGGTATGAAAAGCGAATTGTGCCGAGAGACGTAAAGAGTTGTGAAGTCAAGTCGGATGTTCATGCGCTGAGGTCTCGGGAGACTTTATTCGACGTGAGAAGAATTTGCCACCTGCTCTGCCAAGTCAGGGTCCAGAACGGCGTAGCATGACCGGACTTCCAGGGCCAGTCGCCTCGAGACCTTGTCAACTTACACATCAGAAGCAGCAACCATGAAAATCGTCACCGAGACCTATTCGCCGTCCTCCGCTGTCCGACAAGCACAGCATCGCAGGTGAGTTTGCTTCCACTCTTTGAACAGATCGCGACCCTAATGAATCCCAGAGCTACCTCGATTCTTCGACCAAAAATGGTGAAGCCGTGCATGATCAGGAAGCCGAGAAGAGCTCGCCGACATTCAGCGCCTGCTACGACTGCTCAATCAACTCCCACTGCTGCAGCGCGCGTCTTCAACACACCAGAGCTTGCCGAAATGATCTTCATTCATCTCCCGCTAAAGGCCTTGTGCCTCGCAATGCGAATTAACAGAACGGCGTACCAAATCATCAACAACCCCAGTCGAAAAGAGATGCGAGAGAACCGCTATCTCGACGCCTGCCCAAACAACACTGACACCTTTCTCGATCCGAAGGCCGAGGAGATCTTCAATCCTACCGACCAGAAGTGGATCACGCTTCATCCCTTCCTTGCGCCCTACTTTGATTACGACCTGTTGCGTATCAAGGCGCTCGCTCAGGCCTCGATCCCGGAGTCCGTTCAAGAGCAGCTCATCGTCCAGCCTCTGCGTCCTGTCATGTTCTTCTACTCTCATGATCCCGATATCTATTCTGGGCAAGGTCTCGAGATGATCATTCACGATACGAATGGTGGCAAGATCAAGAAGCTTGTGGAGCATGCGAAGAAGCATGTTGAGATGTGGGGCGATGCGGCGGATGATGTGGTCGTGCTGTACTTTGATCCGCCATGGCTAGCACTTGACGGAGAGGTCCGGCCGGAGAAGGATACGGAGGAGTGGCTTGCTGGTGCTGATTATATATGAGTGTCGGAACAGTCAGAGCATCAATGGGAGAGCTCCGGGTCAAGGCAATCATTGAGGGAACGATCTACCGAGCATTACATGCTGGATGAGGGCTTTGCCGCGAGCGATATCGCAGCTGCGAGTGTCAGTACGCCACTACACCTCTTGTCAATCTCTTGAGCAGCCTCTAAGAGCTTTGCACAGCTTTCATGCGCTACGTACAGAACGGATAGAATAGAAGAAGCGTCAAGCGGTATTACAAGTGTTTTCATTGCCTACGAAAAGGAGCGAATATGGTCAGTAATACTCCAAAACGCCACCCTTGTGACCACAGTCCCTCTCATGCATCAGCTTTGAAGACTTCTAGTAGTCTTTCTTGTCATCATTGTGCCCATCCTTGTCATTGTTCTTTGGATCAGATTGCTTGTCATCATTCTTGTAGCCATTTTGCTGGTGTGGATCGACCTGAGTGCCACTGTTCTTGTCGTTGCCATAGCCGTTGTTGTTGATTTGAGGATCGGGGTGCTTTCCATCGTTCTTCTTGTCGTCGTTTCCGTAGCCATTGTTGTTGATCTGAGGGTCGGTCTTCTTGCCGTCGTCCTTCTTGCCATAGCCATCACCGGTCTTGGGGTCAACATGCTTTCCATCATTCTTCTTACCGTCAGTGTCATGCTTGTTGTTGTGAGGATCGACTTTGGTGTCTCCGGTCTTGTCATCATAGCCATTCGTGGTCTTCGGATCACTTTTCTTGCCGTCGTATCCGTTGCCATCGTTCTTGTGAGGGTCAACCTGTGTGGCGCTATTATTCTTGTCGTCGTAGCCGTTACTCTTTGATGGATCCGATTGCTTGCCATCATACCCATTTCCATCGTTCTTCTTAGGGTCATATTGATTGTTATTGTTCTTGTCATCGTTCTTGTGAGGATCGGTTTGGTGGCCATCATTCTTCTTTGGATCCCATTCGTAGTCGTTGCCTTTCTTCTGGTTCGGGCTTGGCTTCTTGTCGTCGTCCTTCTTGCCACCATAGCCATTGCCGTTGCTCTGACCATAGTTGTATTGTTGCTTTGGTGGATCGTATCTTCCACCCAATGCTTTGCCCCATTTGATGCTGTCGAACTCGACCAAGCCGTCCTTTGCCTGGATCTTCTTGCCCTTTCTCTGCATGGTGAGAACAGAGATGTCTCGTACAGGGTCGTCGCAGCCGTCCACACGTCCGATGTTGCGGACCCAAATGAGAGTGTTGCAGTCCAAGTAGTAGCCAATAGTTGACTGATCATAGATCTTTGGAATCTTTCTGTCCAGTTCCGAGACGAAGTCGCTTAAAGAATTGTAGTAAGGATCGTCAGAAAGCTGTAGTGGGTCAGTGAATGTCCAATAAGTACGATGTAGAGTATACCTTGACACCACGAGATGATTTGATCGAGTTGGACTTGGCCTTGAAATCATCTGCGTAGAGCGTCTTGGCGAGCTTCTTCCAATCGCCTTTGCGGTCCCACATAGCAATGTTGCTGTTGATCCACTGTTTTGCTTCCCACTTGCTGATACACTTTCCATAATCGCCCCGTTCGAACAGCTCAGAGGGAAGTGCCGTGGCAAGGGAACCAAGTCCGGCCAAAGATGTAATGATAGTAAGCTTCATTGTTGCAGAAAGGGATCTGGTCAAACGAGGGTAGTGAATTAGATGTTGAAACGAGTGTGGATGTGATGATGCTTTCTTTCCTGAATCTCTGCAACTCTTATATCATACACTGCCCGAGAATGATGTAAGGTCCAGATGCTCTTCATTCGGAAGCAATGCCTTGGCAGATGCCAATTTAGACGAGTTTCTTGGCAAGATCTGTTTGAGATATTCGTGATCATCTCCACGGTTCTGCCACGCTACCAGTATTCTAACTTCAGAGACTGTCTTTGCAACACAAAGCTTTGTCCCTGTTCCAGATTCCATCGTTCGCTTATCGCCAAGAGAGCTGAGCACCGCTGGCTGCAGATGTCTCAGCCTTGTTTGACGCCACCTCCACTTCTTGTACGACGACTGAAGAGATCATTCCGGATTGTATTAGTCCAGTCACTTTACTGACGAAGAAGAAGTACAGGCATATATGACCGTGTGTGACTTCACAGATGCATTCGCCTCCAAGGTCATAGGTATGTTTGAAGCGTCCGATGAAGGAAGTCAGCGCCATTGCACTTCGGATGCATGACGAGAAGTGCACCTTGTATGCTCATTCCAGGCCGCAGAAGGCGACATAGGGGTCAATCTGGTACGTAAGAGTGCCTTGGCTGAAGGAGAGAGCAGCTCGATCGATTCGATATCATTTAAAGGTTTCGATAGGACCAACTTCGAGTGCGAGCCTAGAGAGCGCCATTATCCCTTCGAACATGATAACATAATCATTCAAACGAGCCTCCTAATGTCTCTTCATCTCTCCCTGATAGTAATCTCGTACTCACCTCTGTCCAGGCCCAGGCAAGACCACTCAAGTTCAAGATCCGCTTGCAATTATCCACTCACGATTGGTTGCATCAGTCGCCACATTCGAATCTAACAGAGCTTCATTGCCTCTACTACCCCGGAGCAGTAGTCGAGTAGCTGTCCAATGCTTCAAAGTCGAAATTTGATCTCTGCCCAACTTGAATCTCGCTCGCCCGGAGCTGTACTGGTCGTGGAATCGCCAGCTGGGGTTCGAGATCGGAGGTGGTTCAAAGGAGACCTGACTTGCGTGGCGGCTCTGGATGTTGATATGCGCGAAATAGCCTGCCTTCGAAGTTGCTGGCAGATGTACATGCCTGAAGGGTGACATTGTGGCTGTATCTTTGCTACAAGAAGTGTCAGATGATGCTGCCGATGGACATGAATGCAATGACATCTCCCGAAATCATTTTCCGCTCCCATCTACTCTGCAACACTTCAGCACGGCGAAATAGCTCATCACGCGGTTTATCCCGGGCACGCTAGTCCAGGCAGCAGGCCCGTGCACACTCGCAAGATCAAAAACAATCTGCTCTTCGCTTTGCCTCTTTCTCCTTTTCTCTTCACGCGGATTCGCGGACCTTGTAAGCACAACCCACTACCCTCACATGACAAGACATTGCTAACATACCTTGCTAGACTGACGTGTCCGTGTGTCCAGGAACCCAACAGACCACGGTGGCCCGCGTGTAGCTCGATCTTGGTCGGTGAAGATTTCTCTGAGATCGGGATATCGCTCCGTGGCCACCAACTCTTTGCTGTGGTCGGCCATCTTTTGATGGTGGTTCAGCTTGGGAATTTTTGGAACCTACACACTTGAACTTTTTTCATCAATTCTGTTGTTATTGCGACTGCTTGGAGAAGATTGTCTCGTCCTGTGTTGCATCTCCCTTCAAATTGCGACAGATCTAACCGTCAGCTCTGCGGCGAGGACGCGTGTGCGGTCGAAGGGAGCCTGGATCTGAGCCATGGCGAGATCACGACTGATGTTGATTGACACGGTCATCGATCAGAACCCATACAATCATTGCTGTCACCATCTTCTTGCGAAACATGCGACAGGCAGAAAGAAAGCATTGTTGCCAGTCTTCTACCATAACGAAGCCGTAGCGGTAGACCACCACCAACACCAAATGCTGATTCTACTCGTATGAACACTGTGCGCGTTCTGACGGCAGCATCATTTAAACACAGACTCATCGACAAGCTAATTCCGCTTGCCACTTTCTGCGGCCTCAGCACGTTTGGCAAACAAGACTGACGATGATGGCACGTAGAATCTCGCACGTTCGATGAATTCAGGAGGTTGAAATGCCTCTCGCGATGATACACTCGTCCGACGAGATCTCTGATAGACGGCCAGTGCCTGGACGGCCATCACCAACAACGCGCACGCTCGTTCGCCACCGTCAAGCCAAACAGTCCTGCCATTGCCCAGGGCTCACAAGATTGTGTCAGACAACGAATCTCACCAAGAACGATACCATTGCCGGCCTCGAAATGAGGAGCTCTCAACAGAATAGCGATTACCACTGTCCACACAAGAGATCGCCACCCCGACATCGCGAGCAGGGTCACCAAATGAGACGCGTCCGTCTTCACAGCGTCCGCCTTGACCATGTTTGCCACTCTACCTACGAGACTCAACACTGACTCAACATCGCCCTTTAACACTGACTGCTCGCGAGTCTATCGGGAAGGATAACATGAGAATCCAGAAAGATTGGAGACCGGAAGGCGCTCGCCTCTCACTTTGCGCCAGAAGCCATGAAGAGCCTGTGAATGGGTGATCAGGGAACCACAAGCCTGAATTGATCAACGTAAGGATACGGACACGAGAGTGGATACTGCACTGTCCGTGGAACATCGTTAGGAGAAGAAGAAGCGCGAGGAACTGACTGGAGACGAGCATGTGTTTGGCAATCCGGAGAGCTACCCGGTCTCGAGTCGGCTGTAATAGACGCTATTGAACATGCGAGCAGCTAGAGAGGAGGCGAATGGCCATTGGTGGCGTCGAAGAGCTTGGTGTATCGCGAAGTCAATCGTGTGTGCGAAAAGAATGCTGCCAACGAACTGCTCGATGCTGAACAAGACTATTGCTAAGTAGGACTGCAACGGATGATATGCACATATCAGCCAGGATACGAATCTCTTTCAGGCGCACGAAGCTCTCAGAATCAAAATTCATCCTTGGTGGCCGCGAGCCAATGAATATGTAAAGCTCGAGCACCCCCTTGCGAACCGTTCACAAATCGATCCCTCTATGGCGAAAGGCAGGAAATACCGAGCTGCGGCTACAGCGGGTGTTGGCAGAGCCTCTGGCATAGAATGAGCGTTTGAAAGGAGACAGCTGGCGGCGCTTTGAGACGCTTCTGAAGAATTATTCGAGCCACGAGGCAATGATTTATGCAGGGAGAGATTACGAACGGTGCCAGTGGTATTTGAGAGCGTAGTATGCCTACATACCGAGATGATCGTCACAAGAGATGAGAAAGAACCAACTGTCCAGAATGTCGTTTGCCAAAGCCTTGCAAAACCGGCAGCGTAAAAGTGCTTCCGGGCAGTGTCTGTCTTCGCGCTCATGTACAAACTCGAGGAGCGAGACTTCCTTCATGGTCCTTTCTATATATCTACGTAGCCGGTTATGGCTTCTTCTGAGGTGTGGCGAAATCCTTGATGGAAGTCGAACTCTGACCATGAAGTCCTATGACTTCTAGCACGCAGGAGACGCCGAGATAAGCTGTGTCATAAGAGCATTTAGCGAAGAGCTTACTGCGCAGTTCCTCTGCGAGCGGTTTTGGTCTGTGCCACGGTCAAGACCATCATGGTTTGAAATCACATTGCTTAGTGAGCGCTTGTACCGCGTCGAATCTGGCTAAGCCACCACAGTCAGACAATGCCGCTCGCAGGTCTACTCAAGCTCGGTGTGGAGTATGTTGTAGCCGTAGATAGAAAGTTGCCATGTCGTGTGGACGTAGCTTCCAGATTAAGCTTTCATGTGAAAGAGAAAGTGAATGCTCGGCCGACCTGCCTGTTTCCCCGCAAGCTTGGCACGATCCGCATCACGAGCGATCGCGACCGAGGCGCGCGCCACCACGACACGGAACGAAACATCGACGCTTTTAGACGTAGCAATAAATTTTGGAAAACTCGAGTCTTTATCAAGCTGCATTTCCTCAGTCGCATAGCCCGGAAATGTACCCGCCACGCTGGCTCGACCATGCCAGGCCATAGTCCCGTCGTCATCGACTCGTCCTCTCCCGCAGCCTTTCGCCCTCCCACCATATCGCCGCAGCAGAGTACTAAGAAGTCAAAGAGCACAGCGCAAACATGTTCTTCTCCTGGGTTACCATCTCCGTCTACCCTTTTCGTCAAGTCAACTACTGCAGGATTGGTGGCAGGATCAAGGGCCCAGAAAGTGCCAGAAGGTGCGAACAAAGGCTTCGCGTCGGCGGCGAGTCTGCTGAAGTCAAACTACTTTGGGGCGAGTGTTGAGGCGTCAAAGGAAGGTGCAAGGAGGCATGCGAAAGATGGAAGCGATCATGCTGCGGAAAAGAGTACCGGCAAGCTCTCGAGACCCAAGAAGCCTGAGGCGGCGGAGAAGGCGAGACCAGAGCGACAAAGAAGTATAACGCCGTTCGACGACTATGCGTATCTTGCGCCATCGTCAGCATCGAGGAAGGCATCGCGAAGTCCAGCATTGGCAAGTCCGACCGTTCTCAATCCTCCCAGCGATGCCTTGCCCAAGCCGAGAGCACCAAGCATTTCATTGTCAGAGTACGACTTCAGGCCTGGACAGCAGTCGCCAAGCGAAGCTATACTTCCTGCTCCGAAGGTGGCAAAGAAGGCCAGAAAGTCAAAAGCAGCTGTTGCAGGCGAGACGAGCGACAAGCCTGCCAGACAGCCCAGGAAGAAAGTCGCAAAGGTATTGGGGGAGAAGAAGAGTGACAAGTCTGCGAGTTTCATCTTGAACTCAGACGATCTGGCTTCGACTCAATTTGCGGCATTGGAGGCTAAAGAAGTGCAGGGCGAGAGGGCAATCGGTCCAGCTGCAGAGAGTCATGGTGATGCTGAGCATACCAAGGCCAAGTCCAAGCCCAAGAAAGCTACGAAAAAGGCCAACTCCGAGGAGGAGCGAGCATCAAGGCCGCCCAAGAAGGATTCCAAGGCCAAAGGTTCGACAATTCATGCTTCAGAAGTCCAACACGACCAACAGTCAGCTTTCTTTGCGCATGCAAAGATGGGCACGAATGTCGATCTCAACACATTTGCCTTGCCGACTCTTTCGCCGCACTGTAGCGAGCACGTAGCGGCAGATCTTGACACCCTACCAGTGCCAGCACATCGCCGCAGGCTTAGCTGGACTCCAGTGAAGAACACTTCTGGAGCAGCACTCGTGAGACCGGACACTGCTTGCTCCGATACTTCTGTCGACGCCGAAACGCCGACTCTATGCATGGCTGATGTAATTGGCAACTTTGGGTATGCAAACGAAGACAAGCCGCAGCCGATGAAGCGGACGCCTTCGGGAGAAGCTTTGACCAAACGGAGAAGAGTCCATCTTGCAGACGATGCAACACGACCACCCGCCGCGCGCAAGGCGGAAGTCGATCAATCTCGACCCCCTGCCGAGCCGAAGAAGAAGGAGAAGGCACCCAAGAAGAAGCCTCAGACAATCACCGAGTTGGCCACGAAAGCTTACCGGCCTGAGGATGTCGCACCAGCCCCCGTCGACCAGCCAACAGTATCCTCCTTCTTCGTGCCGAACGCAGAAACGCAAGCAGCGGCAGCCGAAGTACCAGCTACAGAGGGTCAGGGTATAGCGAAAGTCAAGAAGCCGCGCAAACCTCGGACAAAGAAAGCAGATGTCGAAGGCGCCGTAGATACAGACAAGCCGAAAAGGGCCAAAGCAGCGAAAGCCAAAGTGCGCTTCAATGAAGCAGATCACCTGGCCCAGCTGTATCGTCCCGAGCAAGCCAGAGCGGAAGAGAGTCGGCAGGATTTTCTGTTTGGTACGTCGAGTCAGCTCGGTGGCGAGGACTCGCCAACCTTTATACGCCAGATGCAGATGGCAGTGCGTGAATCGGAAAGCATCTCTGGCCTGCAGAATGGCACGAGTCCGACGCGAAGAAGCTGCATGAGTGTCAGATCAGCGCCGCATGGTACAAGTCTCTCGGTGGGGCAAGGCAGCAAAGAACATTGGGGTTCGGCCGCTCGAGGTCATGACGGAGAGACGCTTGGTGCAACCTACGTTCGGCCGGCCTTCGAGCCGCAGGGTGCTGTCTCGTCGAAGAAGGGCGTGATTGTAGCGGCATGCGGCAGCCTTGTTTCGCCAAAAGTGGAGTTGGAGCCGCCCGAAGCTGGGCTTCCTCCCTTATCTGAAGTTGTCAGTGATCATGGATCCAACGAAGACATTGCCAATGCACTTGAAGAGCCAGCGTATGAGATAGTAGATCTGTGTCGTTCCTCCTCTCCTCCTGCCATGGATCCTGGTCTGGCCATTGGTAACGCCCGACGGAAGTTTCCAGCTCAGGCTGACCCTTGCTTGCTCGAACCTCAGGCTGCCTCTCGCAAAGCGTCTCCGCCGCCCAACGCTGAGGGTGCCACATTCCAGAGCAAAAGTATCGACTCGCGTAAAGCCCTCACTGATCTTAAACCTGCCCTACCATGGTCACCGCCGCTGAAATCTCGGCTGCCATCACTCAAACGATCTGCGACTTCGCCTATTCGGCCAGCACTTCAAACGCTCGACAGAAATATCCACAGTCCATTGCATACATACAAGACTGGAAGCATCGCGCAGTACCGCGCGTTGACTGATACCACACCACCTAGAGAAGGCAAAAGACCCCGTGGACGACCAAAGAAAGTTCATGCCATTATTGAAGCGACGACGCCGAAACGAAGAGGCCGTCCGCCAAAGCAGACACGGGCGATACCAGATCATCTGTCTCCTCTTCCAGCTTTCAAATCCTTATCCCAGCCGACCTCTTCTCCAAAGTATGTCAACATCGACGAAATTTCTGATGATGAGAAGTCGCCAAACACGCCATCTCCACCACGAGTACGAGCACAATCTTCTCCTCCATCGATCCGAACCCTCGATATCGTTCCCGCACCAGCACCAGCAATCCTCTCTTCCACAGCAAAACTCAAACCAGACGACGCTTCCTGGCCATCAATCGCAGCAACCCTCTTCCCAAAAATTTCTGATGTTATTCGATCCACGCCACCCACCAACGATTGGAAATCTCCGTCTTGGTATGAAAAAATTCTCTTGTTTGATCCGATTGTTTTGGAGGATTTGACGACGTGGCTCAATGGGATGGGTGTGAGGGTTGAAGTCAGGAAAGCGAAATCGGTGCCCCGGAAGCGGAAGGAAAGCGGAGTCGAAAAAGTTGGTGAGGTTGGTGAGGTTGTGATGGAGGTCGAACTCATGCCTTGGATGGTTCAGAAGTGGTGTGAGGAGAAGAGCATTTGTTGTCTTTGGAGGGAGGGGCTGAGAGGTGGTGTTAGAACTAGGTACTGAGTTTGAATTTGAATGTTTTTGTGAAGGGGCTGATCCGGAAGTGCGTTGTGTTCTCTGGGCGTGGCTGCCAGCTGAGGGGAATGGTCCTTGGCCTGCTGTGGTGGAGGGTGGATGCTGCAACGACTTCCCTCTCCGGCATTGTGTGGTGCTCCTCTGGGATTGGCTGCGACCTTGGGTGCGTGGTGCTTGATGTGATGAAAGAGAGGGCTGGTGCTGAGATGAAAGGGCGCAATGGCATGAAGGCCATCTCTCCGTAGGAGTGCAATATGTTCTGGAAGACGCTTGCGAAGTGAATGGGCTGGTGAGGAAGAGAGCATACTGGAATGGCAAGGGAAACGAGGCTCTTGGGCACCTCTCTCTCCGCTGCGGTGCACTTTGTTTCTGAGGGCGGTCGTGACTTGAAGGGCATTGTCCACTATCTTGTGAGAGAGAGGGTGTAGGTGCTGGAGAGGAACGGTGGCAGGGCTTCTTTCATGCTCTACATGTAGGCCAGCATGTGGCGTTATTTTGGCAATCCCTGCGACTTGAGGGGCATAGTGCATGACCTGATAAGAGCAGGTCGGAAGGGTGGAATGAGTTCTGAAGGGAGGGAGCCAACTCTCTCCGCCAGCACGTGGTGCTTTTGCGAGACCAGCTGCGAGCTGGGAAGTGTGGTACATGGTCTGATGAAAGAGAGGGTGATGCTAAAATGAAATGGGGGAACGACGGTCCTGGGCGAGCGTTTCCGCTGAGTTACAGTATGTTTCTGGGGACAGTTGTGACTTGGATGGCACATCTCATGTGCTGGTACAGGAGAGGTGAAATAGCAACGGGGAAACGACGCTCTTAGGCTGCTCTCTCTCCGCTGAGGTGCAGCGTTTCCTTGGGAGCGCTTACGTGTCCGGATGCTTTGTGCTTGGCTGAATGACAGAGGAGTGACAGATGGGGAGATGCTGAGATACAACGGTGAAACGACGCTTGTGGGCATGTCTCTCCGCTGCGGTGCAGTGCCTTCCAGAGAACAGTCGCAAATTGAGTGGCATAGTGTGTGGCGTGACGGGGAGAGGCAGGGCAGGGCGAGGGTATGTGCTGATGTTAGAGGGTGAAACCACGGCGGACATCCTTGGGCAGGCCTCTCCGCTGGGTAGGAGTGGTCTCCTGAAGACAATTGTGATGCGGAGCGCACAGTCCTGGATCCATCGAGAGGCAGCTCCCGGGCGGTGATGGTCTCCAGGCTGGAGGTTGACTCTGCTTGGTGTTTTTTCCTTGCACGTTCTGGTTCCGCTCCCGGTGGCATTGCTGGTACGAATCGACGGGGAGGAATGGGGAATGTGAACTCACGAGGTGGTGGCGCCCTGCACGCCGGACAGAGTGCCTTCACCGGCCAGTCCTTGACCGGTGGGTTCTGGCACATTGGCCAGCGGCAGGGGCATGGGGCGGCGACATCGCGGTGGCCGCAGCTGAAAACGGCTTGCTGAATGTGGCACATTTTGCCAGTTCGTCTCTGGTTTTGAGGTCGGCGGTGGTGGTGTGGTTGTTGTGGTGGTTGGCTTGGTGGTCAATGGGTAGTGGAAGGGAGTGTGAAAATGGGAGGGATTGTGAAGTTGTCAGGGACTGTGTGAGTTATGCATCACCGTTGAGATTGACGGCATCAAGTCTTCAACAACCATATCAGCTTCGAATCTTTACCTTTACACCCATCACATTTTCACACCATGGCGACTCTCGAAGCACATCGCAAGACACCAAGCAAACGAGTGCTCTTTGCACAAAAGCAGTCACCAGAAGCTGTTGCTTTCGCAACAGTCCTCGCACTAGTGAAGAGAGACCCTGTCAGTATCGTGAAGAGGAGCTTCCGCCGCCATCAATTTCGCAAGTGGTTCGAAGACTGGACCGCCGCCATCGAAAGAGATCAACTCCGCCCTGAAGACATCCTCCCTGCCCTCCATGTCGGTTGGCGATTCATTTGCAAGATCCTCTTTTTCGGAGCGCTGGAAGATGTGCCAGTCACCTTCAAAGCAAACCTCAACCGCGATGAAAATGCTCTCGGTAGGGCATGCTATGGAGGAGAGTCCGGCGCCATCTTCATCGAACTAGATCCAGAAGCCGAACGAGCTGGAGAAGGCATGAGTGTTTCACAGACCATTGTTTACACTCTGATCCACGAAGCCTGCCACGCGTTCTTGATCAAATACAGCTGCATTTGCGAGACTTGCGACTTCGAAGCGTGTAGAGACAGACGTCCGTTTGAACTCGGCGGCGGTCATGGTATTGCTTGGCAGATTTTGACGATGGGGCTTGAAGAGAATGCTGGAAAATGTTTGGGCGTGAATGTTGATCTGCAGAGGAGGAAGGATGCTTTGAATGATTTGAGGAAGAGGAATGATGCGCTGTATTTGAATTTTGAGTGGGTGTGTAGGACGTTCTTCGGTTGGGCCGCGGTTCTCTAGATAAAACGGCACCCCTACGTGCACCACGTGCGCTGTATTCGCGGAGCGACTCCCTGCTCGCGTGCGAGAAATGTCGTTGTCATTCACTAGTGTTTGCACATGCACCCGCGTTCGAAATGCGGTTTGACGCTGTATGAAAGCTCAGGGCAAGAGCATCGCCACCAAGCTGAAGCTGAAGTTCGATCCCCTGAGAGATGTCAGGACAGGCACAACAATGCCAATATTGCCTGATCGTGCCCATGTGTGTTGTCTCTGCAAGTAACTACAGTGTATTTGCATAAACTGTGTACACAATGTCAGTGCAGAGTCGCTTGCAATTGCGGTGAACAAAAAGGCCAAAAGGAAGTTGAGGCGATGCCAAGAACCATATAAGACTGACCAGCCAAGCAATCTTGACAAACAGAAAGTTTGACCCGATCAACAACATCGTTATGTTCTTCAAACGTCGACATTTGAAGCATGCTTCGTGACATCGTGGTACTGCTAGCGATCATAGTATATCCGCAAGCATCTTACTGCAGGTGCTGCTGAGGTGTCACAGAAGCTCGCAGTGAATCGTGATGACCAAAAAGATTTGGAAGTCGCCAAGACCCATGTGAAACCCATCCAACAAACAAAAGCAAAAAAGCAACATCTACCAGAAGTCCAAACGAATGCCCAAAAGCGGCAAAAAAAGAGATCTGAACAGGCTCGATTTGCTTCTCAGGGATCGATTTAGCTTACGTTTTCCTGTCATTGTTTGGAGATGTGGGCTTTGAAACCCTTGAGCTATCTGTGAGATGTTAGTAAGTAGTTCTCAAGTGGAAGGTCTTGCTTGCGACACGCCGGTCACAAGCTCACTTCCTAGTCTCTGGATCATTGGTAGGCTACACCTCACCAGAGACATTTGTGCTTGTCTCACCTACCGTATATAACGGTGAAATAATCACTTGGCGGACTTGGTGCTGGGGCTGGGAAAGTGAGCTTCTCCTCTGAATGGAGGAAGAGGAGAAACCAGCATCACATTGCGGCGAAACGTTACAGCCGCAGGAAGCACCTTCCCTGAAGTCGCCCGCATCACTCACCAGCACGCTTTCCTTCGCCGCAACTTCGAACATTGCCTTGACTTCTCGTCGATCTCGACATTGTTGCTGCAAGCAGCCAGGAATGCTTCACAAGCTCGATCATCCTATTCATCGCACCTTTCCACCCGACGCTTGACGCTTTGCATCAACAGCTTGTATGCTGACGGGGATGTACCAACTGTCAGGTTGACGTTGGTCTCACCACCATCTAGAAGGCACTCGCTCCATCCTATAACATCCTCAAAGGCCTCATTCATTCGACCAGGCGCTGACAGTGTGCCGCCGGTTACGAAGCTCAGCGTGGACGGCTCACTGCATCACATCATTTCCAGCGCAATGCAGAACACGCATCCACTGTGACTTTGGCCCCTGACAGCACGCCCGCAGTCGCCAGCTAGCCGGTTCAATCAACAGCAAGTTGCCGACAATGGATCATCAATCTCTTCAGAGAAGCTGCACACGGAATGGCTTGATCAGTTGTCGAAGCAGGATAGCAACGGAAGACCTCTCGGCGAAGAATCTGCGCGCATCGGCGGCAGCAGTATCCGCAGCGATAACCATCAGACTCTGTCCTTCAGTTCATTCTCCAGCCAAGGCGCAGATATCAATGAAAGAAGCACAAGAGTCGCGAGGCTTCGGAGAGGCGGAGGTCCATGCATGCCACTCCTGATTGAGGCACTCGATCTTGCCCATCGGGCAAGCAGCGACTTGATGATGCTCGACAACATCTGGTTCGGCTTCCACAAGGACTCGCAACGACAGTCCGATCGTCATAGATACGCCTGTCGAAGTCTCGACGACCTGCAGCGCGGCAGTAGCGAGCGCGGCGACCCCGAGATTTAGCGCAACTTGTGTCGTCTCGCACGCAGTCACCAATAACTCTCGCCTTAATATCCGTCTCCAACCGTCTAGGTCCAAGGCGCAAGTCTCTGCCTCCAATTGGAATCCAGAGAGACCAGCGAGGAGCGAAGCAGAGTCAGGACAATATTCCCAGGACAGTGAAGAATCTGTGCAGGAGTTCAGCAGGGGGAAGCGCACGATACAGTTGACACGATTCTTTCCTGGCAACCGCAAAATCTCCTGGATGCGCACACGGAATTAGACAGAACCTGACTGGTGTGACAAGTTGCGACAACAAGGCTACTCGACTGCTTACACGACCCGGTCAGATGTCCGCTCTTGCTTCTCTTGCACGAGGTGAGAGGGTCCCAGGTACTGGCTGTGCCCATCCTCGTCCATCAAGTTCACCGGTAGCCTCGAGAAGCAGCTTCAGCAGGCAAACGAGCGTACCACGACGATAGAGACAACCTGGTCAGCGAACTGCAAAAGTCCACATCATCTTTCAAGCGAATGATGATCACGAGCCCGCCTGTCATCGAATTGAGCATAGATGATAACACCATCGAGTCCCGGTCTGACAGTGGTTTGACCATCGATGGCCTACTTGACTCGCAGAGCTGGGTCTTCAGCTCACGCGGTCTCGTCTGGCTTAGCACACCATGCAGGACGAATGCGCTCACAGCGGCGATTGGAACGGCTACAAGACCAGCCGAACACTGCCGTCAGGTCTGGATGAAGGCGCTTCCGCATTGAAGCAATCGGCTCGCCATTCACAGCTGCTTGACGTCTGACTGCGAACATTCCCGACCACATTGTGGGTCGAGAAAAGAAGCGCAACGAGCGAAACTGATGTGAGGTGAAACGACATCGTCCACGGCAGGGCCACGGTGAGCGGCGGCCTTGTCTGAGACCAGGAGCGTCGACTTGGAAGAAGTGCAATTTGACCTCGGTTTGTCATTCATGAATTCAAGACCGTGATGTGTGGGAGGTTGACGGCAGCGCTACATCAAAGCCTGGCAAGCGACTGCGGGAGGATGACTTTTACTTCCTCCAAACGACCGAGTTTGACCAACTTTCCGGCCCTGCGTTGTGGAGGATCGATGAACAGAGTCTGTCCACGGCATGTCTTACGCCCGCATCTTCCAACTGAATAGAGCATTGCACACTCCATTAGCCTCTCTATAGGCAATGACATTGTCTGAATGCATCCCGACCAATGCCTCTACGAATGAAAGCTTTTCCGCGAGCGAAGGATGCGCATTCTCAAAGCTTTGAACGTTTGGCCTTGCCGCACCACGCCTTTCCAGGAGTTCGATTGATGTCTCCCTGAGCCGAAATCGAAGGATCAAAAAGCAACGTCGCTATGGTCAGAGTCTCTTCGAACAGACTCAACATCGAAAAACTTGTCTGTACAAGGCGAGGATATCATGCGATCAATCGGCCTCAGTGTTCCCGCCAAGTCTCCGGATGGGCGGACGGTGGAGGACATGCATTCTCAAAGCTCTAAGCGTTCGGCTGCGTTACTTTGCCGTTGAACAGAAGAGCTTTCTCAAGAAGCGGGGCGGTGAAGCGCAAAAGATATGCATACTCAGGACTGGACCCGCTCGGCTTTGCTCTTGTGTGGCTGATAGACGCTGATTCATTCATGTTGCGGATTCGCGCTCATTGTGCTATGCGTGCAAGTGCACAGAGTACAGAGATGCTGTCTTAGCAATCAATCGTCCAGCAACATCCTGAATGGTCGACCAGCTCCACTTGTCCAGACTAGACAGTGCATCTCTGCATGGAAAAAGCCAACGTTCCAGTCACCCGAAGCATCACCTCAATTGTGAACCCCACCTCCAACATTCGCCGTAGCCCTCCCCAAACCACCCTTATACCTCTCCAAGGCCTTCGCTCTAGCTTTCGAATGATCAACCATCGGCCTCGGATACCCCATCTTCTCCGCCTCCTTCGCCGCCCCTCGTCCATACGGATCATGGATAGCTTTCCCCGTGACATTCCTCAACTCAGGCACCCACTTCCTAATATACTCCCCACTCTCATCGAACTTCTCACTTTGCAAAAGCGGATTAAAAATCCTGAAATAAGGCTGAGGATCTACACCTGTCGAAGCCGAAAATCCCCAACCGCCGTTATTCGAAGCAAAATCTCCATCAATTAAGTTTTCCATGAAGTATTTTTCTCCTTGTCGCCAATCTAACAGCAGATCTTTTGCGAGGAATGAGGCAACGATCATGCGGCATCGGTTATGGATGTAGGCCATTTGTTTACATTGGCGCATTGCGGCGTCGACGATGGGGAAGCCGGTTTGTCCGGAAGTCCATTTTTGGAAGTGTTCGTCGTTGTATTCCCATTCGATGTCGCTGTACTCGTATTTAAAAGGCTTGAACATGCAGACGTAAGGCCAATGGGATAAGACATGTTTGTAGAAATCTCGCCATGCGACTTCGGAGATCCAGGTTATTATGCCTTGAATACCGGCGTCGAGTTTGTTGGCTGTGTTGACTTCGCGTGCGGCGCGGATGGCGGTTCGTGCTGCGAGAGAGCCGGCGCTGAAGTGGGCTGAGAGGTTGGAGGTTGCGTTTGCGGAGGGGAAGTTTCGGGCATCTTTGTATTTGCCGATCTTGTCTTTGAGGAAGCGTTGGAGTCGTTCTTGCGCTTCGTGCTCGCCGGCAGGCCAAATCGAGGCGAATCGTTTCTGGTCTTCTTCGGAAAGACGCTTGTTTTCGGGTGCAGGTGGTATTGCCGCATCGAAGATATCTTTGAACTGCTGCTTGGCAGAGTCTGGATTCGCATCCGGAGCTTCGCTAACGTTAAGAACGTATGGGTGCTCGTGGACAAACTTCACCCAGGCTCTGTACCATGGGCTGTATACTGAGTATTGCTTGCCAGATCCAGACATGAGGTCTCCTGGTTTTACTACCACATCATCGTGCAGACAGTTCACAGAAATGCCCTTCTCCAGGCCTTGCTTGATGAGCTTGGTCTCTCGTCGCAGCTCGTCCACTTCGTACTCTATGTTGCAGTATAGATGCTTCGCATTCCATTTCTCGCACATTGAAAGTATATGAGGTAACACTTCCGCCCTCTTCTCGATGGTCTCAACGTATAGCGGAATGTTCTTCTCCGCAAGGTCCTGCTTCAACACCTCCAGCGTCCGCAAGTCTAGATCTACTCTCGCCTTACTGGTGAAGTGTGCTTGATAGTCTTCTGGGCTGACAATGAACATGCAGACAAGATTGGCGTTGTTCTTCTTGGCCAAGTCGCTCGCTGCTCTTAGACCTCTATTGTCATACTGCCTCAAATCCCGCTTGAACCAATGTACAACTGTCTCGCCAGCCTTGATTTTCTCCCTTTCTTTCTTGGTCGCAGCGATTGCATCTTCGAGAAGCTTGCTTGGCCTAGGTATTTCTCCATCGTTGTACTGCTTGCATCGTTCATTGGACATTTCGGCCGGGTAGAACTCGCGCTGGACAATGCCGACTTTCTCTGCAATGCGCGAATGATCGAAACCTTCCGCATCGGGTTCTCGCTTCGCCTTTTTGACCTCTGGCCGTACTGGCGAAGTCGCTTTGCGTTTCGGAGCCATCGTTATCGTCGCGTAAAATGCTACTCGGGAGTGAAGATGAAATGGAGCTCGGCGCAGGAGGGATCGCGGTGTAGTGACGAATTTACTTTTGATGCAGCAGACGTTGCGCATGCGGAGTCGATATGGTTAATCGTGATGTACAGAGATGTATCGAGGGTGAAAGGAGAGGCATGGCTCTCACGCGAAGGCGCGAACCTCGACTCCTTTGAAGCCATTTCGATACGTCACGTCGAAAGAGAGCTCCAGCCCCAGCCCGTTCCTGGAGATCGATCGGTGAAATCGCCGCTAGCATCAAGCGAGATCTCAATCAGATTTCATGCAGCCTCAATCAATGGCTTTCTTTGCTGACTCGTTCAGGTCTAAAAGCATGGACTCTTGAGATTCATCTGGAGATCGTCTAGTTGCTATCGTTTGTGCTCTTACAGCTGAGAACATCAAGACTGGCGTTCCGTTCGAACGATCGCTGGACAGTGAGCGGACAAGGATCCTTTGTCAGCTGCCGACATCCGACAAAGTTTCTCTCCCAGGTCCGCCAGGAACTTCACTCCATCTTGTCCTTTGCCCTCTGAACGATCATGGTCCGTCAATTTCAGTCATCACAAATGCAATAATGGCAAACGCGACTGAGAAGGAGCGGTTATGGTCTCGATTAAAGGCAAGAGGGGCCTGATACGGAAACCCAGCACCCTCAAGTCCAGGCTTAATGCTGCGAAACCAGGCACTGTCTTGCCGACGACACGACTTTCACAGGCGGCGGCAGTGCGGCTTCCAACTCAGAATGTGCCCGCAAAGCCTATCCTGAGCGGCCGCAATCGTATTCCGCCTAAACCTTCGACATTTCTGTCTCTGCGGAAGGTTTCCCAGCAGCGACTGGATCGACTGATCTCACAATCAAGGATCGTACCAGTACAGACGCCGAAGCTCAACAAGCGTACGTCGATCCTATCTGGAATGAGAAAAGGTCGTATCAGCTCAGCAGTTCGGCGATCTTTTCAGCGCCTGCTATCGAATCGCAAGCGCCGTCTTGAACCTCTCAGCATACCGAGACAGAAACTCGGGGACTATGGTGACATCTACAGCCTTCAATCCATGCTCGGACTGTGCGACGCTCAAGATAGTGTATCCAATGTCACATTCTTATCCTTGGACCTGGAATGGAAGACGTCGAGCGGCCTAGAACACATTACCGAAATTGGGATCTCGGTAGTGAAGGCTAAGCAAATTCGAGATACAGCTTTTGGGCCGTACGGTCATGGTTGGTTTTCAAAAATGCAGCATCGTATGTATGCCTGCCTGCTATTCGCTTCGTTACTGACCATTGAGTAGACCATATAGCAATAGGAACACCTAATCAGTTCAAGCGCTATGCCGCTTCTCTGTTCGCGGGCACTCGCAGGCTACAACCTGTCGAAGCCAGAAACGAGATCTCAAGAATCGTCACATCCTTGTACTCTGACAACGATCCAGGTCACTTGGTCATTGTTGGACAATCCGTGGAAGGTGACATCCGAAAGCTGCGCGACGATCCTCTATATTCCATCGACATGAGGAAATGCTCCGGAGCCAACATGCCTTTTCATTCCGTCGTGGACACTCTTGACCTGGCGAGGGCAGCTCGATTTCAAGGCACAAACTTCGTGAGTCTCCGCTTGTCTGGCATTGCTCGCAAAGTCGGAATCGACCCAAGATACTGGACGAATACACCAGACATCTTCGGCAATGCTTCGGCGCTGATCGGGGTTCACAATGCCAGCAACGATGCCGCATACGCTCTTATGACGGCATTGCTGATGGGCGTGAGATGGAATGATCTCGTAGGCTCGGAGAATGATCGAATTGTGAACGAACGCTTGTGGGACATCAGTCGTGGCACGAGGTTGCCAAAAGACTTGGCTGCCAGAAGAATCAGCGAGGAGGAACGCAATAAGCTGGTCCACGAACTGAGACTCAAGCGATGGAGGACTCATCGCGATCGAAGACGGACGCGCACAGAACTTGACTCTGAGTTGGCAGAGGTGGCCGAGACCGAGAAACCCACATGGCTGCAGTGGATCAAGTCCTTCTTCATTCGCGCTCCATCTGCGAAATGAATCTGCCTCTAGCTGGATGCAACATGTGTGCCGGAGCCTTCCGCGTAAATATAGAGTTGCGTACAACATCAGCAAGGTGGATTCGTGCACCAATTCACCTCTACTTCTGCTCTCTCTCTTCAGATGATACCTCCTCGACACTGAGCCGCCACGTCCATCTTCCTTTCCACCTTGCGGAGCGTCAATTTTGCTCCGAGGCCTCAAGACCCTTCGGTCAAGCCTAACAATCTAAACACCACCGTATCCCCAGTCTCTGTAAATACCCGCCTCGCGATCAGCCGCCTTCTCGGCAACATTCCGATCAATTTCCTCCTCAGTCCTGTCCAACACATCTTCAATGCGCTGCATCAGTGTATTGCGCTGCGCTACAGTGGCCCGGAAGTTGATATATCTGGACAAAGTCAGCGTGTCTTGCTCGTGTCTGAGAATTTGCCCTACCTGTTCAAAAGGTCCTTAAACTCAGAAGCAATGGCATTAGCGACTCTAATGATTTGCGTCTGGATCTTGAAGTTGCTCGCTGGATACTGGTCTTTGATGCTGTACACGAGTTGAATGTGAGTTGCAACGTCATACATCTTGGCGTCTTTGCCTTTGGACTCTTCCCAGTCTACTGCTTTGGCTCGGAGGTGGTCGAGAAGGGATTGTGCTGTTAGAGCCATGACTGCTGTACCGGTCTGAATGCAAGAGAAATGAGCATGACGAGCTCGAGAGTTCCTCAAGGATGTTGGACAGAGCAATAGGAAGCAAGTCGATACTTCTGCAAGATGGCACACATGGTGACTGCACCAAGCAGTACCGCTCGAGAAAGAAGATGCTAGACTTGAGCCTGGTGATTCTTGGAGTCGCTCCAACGTTCAGACCTGTGCGAGTGCTCTGGATCAGCAAGCGATCGAATTGTGACTATCAATTCACTCTACTGCGAAGCGCATGTCTACTTCCTTCCCCAATGTCAACCGACATTCCGTCCTAATTCCTGGACTGGTGGCAGTTTAACACCTTTGCTGGCGCCGAAAGCGACCAAAGCGAGGTCAACGGAAAAGGTGATTCCACATCAGCAGTCCACAATGTACAATTGCTCCGGACCGCAGACGTTGGGTCGATACTCCTTTTTACTTCATACGCACATCTACTGAGAGTATTCGTAGAGGTAGATGCCAAATTCGAGCGCCAGATACCCTCCAGCCTTTGACTTCTCGACTCGAGCGCCACTGATAGGAGCGTGAATGATTCGTCGCTGGCTCTTTCACAATGAGTCTCCGCGACGCCTGCTTACCTTTCTCGCATTGCGCTGGACCTCGTCTTACTGCTAGTGCAGTCATCCCCTTCACGTGCGACTTCGACGAGCTTCAAGATGATCGGGAGTGAATCACGGGCATCATTCATAGCCAAGACGCACATGCCCCCTTGAGCCTGAGCGGCCCGCAGGTAAGCTGGTCAATGCTCGGCTTTCCCCCGACAAGCCGCGATTGCAGCTCGCTATCATAACTTATCGAGCTTCAACAAGTCCAAGACCAGTTCCACATATCATCGCTCTCCAAAAGCCTCGCAGCGACAGACTTGCGGCAGGTTTGCTTCGCACACAGCATGGCTATTCAGAAGCTATCGAAGGAGTCAGCAAAGGTCAGTACACCTCGTGGACTCGAAAGACATGAATACCGACAGCCTCGTAGCTCCTTGCTGAATTGGAGACGACCAAGAAACTCAAGACCAAGTGCAAGAGGATCAAGCGGGAGGCAAAGCGCAAGGCTTCACTCAAGGACTCGACGATTATCGCGGCAGACCGACTACCTCATCTCCCTCTGGAGCTATGGCTCATCATCGGAAAACTCGCAATCGATGCAGAGGACGAGATTCTGAATCGCTGGAGCGGTGACAGAAAAGAGCAGAACGCACTAATGCGCCAACCTGGCATCACTCGGGTAAGTCACTGCTCCTTCAATCAGGCCATTGCTAACAAGTTCAGACCTGCAAGAAACTCCGTGATGAGCTACTTCCATACTGGTATTCCACCAAGGTCACATGCGAGCTCTGGGAGGATTACAACTGGTGGGTCTGGCTCAACATCGCGCAGTGGCTGCGCCTGATCGGTCCGCAAGCACGAAGCCAGTTGGGAAGAGCCTATGTCCTCACACGAGCTCCGGATGACACCCGGCCCATCAAAGACCTACAGCGACGGACGAAGTCCAAAATGCCATTCAGCGTTTCTGCAGCTGTGCCTTGGGATTGGAATGACCATAAGCGGCTCTATAAGAGCCAGGAGAAGCCCGAATACCGGAGATTCTTTGCGTCATTCAAGTGGATGCGCAAGATCACATTCACCTAGGTGGCATAGCTCAACGACGAGGACATGGAAAATGTCTTCACATACATTCATCCACCTCCATGCCACGGAAGGCCATCGCTCCAATCAGCATTGGGCCCAAGAATGGGCCTTCCTTGGCTTTTTCCACCCAGAGTGAAGCTCAACGCCGAGAACGAGGAGAATGCCTTCGCATCGAACCCCAGCGCCACCCATCGACAACCATAAATGCGGAAGGCCAACGCTTCTAGCAGCAAAAGATTCATTGATGGGCTCGCCCTTGCTCGAGCTACTCAAACCTTGCTGCTAGCCCAAGGATTCATCTTTAAGGCTGAAAGCACCATATCTGACGTCCTGGAAGCTGATTTACTTCTTTGTATGTACTCTATAAGCTGCGGCTACAAAAGAGAAATAATCATGTCGAACAAATACATGTCATCTGGTCCTGCGTCTTCCACCCTGCGCCTCGTCCAATCGGATTTCCACACGCCTTTTCATCAGCCCTGCGCGACTCATAGGGCACAGACAAATTCCATTGCTCGAGCCTGATCCTCTAAAAGTACTTTGGCGATGCAGCATCCGACAGATCGAAAACGACAGCCGAGTGCGGCTTGGCGCCACCGCGGTTACCGAAGACGGCTGGGAAATCAATCGAGCGGTTGAAATGCAGGGTGCCATCAGGGTTGATGTCGATGTACTGCGCCTTGTAATCCGAAGGCGTGTTGATGATTCCAATATCGCCGGTCTGCACAAAGTAATCCGTCACAACAATATGCTTCTGATCAGGCGTAACCTTGATGTAATGGGGGTCTAAGATGGGCTGCTTTTCGTTCGGGTCGTCAAGGCGCTTGGGGTTGGCCAAGTCTGAGATATCGTACTGTGCAATGTGGTTGGAGGTTGTGCAAGTAAAGTATGCATATTTACCATCCTGAGTGTAATCGACCAGAATGGCAGTGTTATCGCGAGCAGCTGGACCGAGATCGATGAAGAGTTCGGTGCGACCGGGCTTTCCTTGAGAGTCAAGCTCATCTGGGTAGATGGCCCAGACCTGTCCTTAAGTGCACCGCAGTGGCGAGGGCGACAGGTTTCTTCTGATTCGGAATGAACTTGACGTCCTGGATGCCACCACCGTCGGGCTGATTCGAAGGTCAGTACTGCGGTCCATAGGGAAGAGGATGTGTCCACTTACGATAGTGATGGTATTGGTGATCTTGCGGCTCGGAAGATCCCACAACCGAAGGGTGTTGGCCGAGACTTTGCCGAGGGTTGGCTTCAAGATGGATGCAGGGACGATGAAGTCGGAAGTGATAATGTGGCCATTCTCGAAATCGATGCTCAATCCGTGAGGGTTGAACTGCTCGCCAAGGATGTTGAGCGTGCCTTCGGTATCTTCAGGCCATTGGTGGATGATGTTATAATCCTTGTCAGTCTCGACAAGACGGCCTGGCGCGGTACCGAAGAAGCCACCATCTGGCTTTGCTCGAACCTCGTCGGCAATCGACGAGAGCAGAGCACGATCGCTCTTCTTGAAAGCCGGGTTGTATGGATCGGACACATCGAAATAGTACCCAGTATCTTGGGTCTTTAGGAGGGAGAGCAGACCTCCAAACCAGATAGTCTTGCCATCGTGGGAGACACCGGAGTGGTGGGGACTGTTTCCGGAGCTCTTGATTGGCACCAGACGAAGGAGAGTACCGAATGTGTCGTCATCGAGGGAGAAAGACGCAAGAAAATCGGAGTGCTGATTGTCGCCGGACGCGGTGGCGAAGTAGCCAATCTTCTTTGGCTTGATGTTGGAAGGAGTGTATGGCACTTCCGGCAGAGCACGCGTTGGAACCTGTAGGATTGGAAGTGGCGGTGCGTTGGAGCTAAGTGGCTAAAGATAACATCAAGGTCAGTTGTGCTGTACCAGGTTTCGAAGCAGTTGATGGTGGCTTGCTCACCTCCGTCACACCAGGTATCGTTGGAATGAGAGGGGGCAGTGAGATCTGACGCTTCTCTAGTGCATCATTGGCTGACAGAGCGGCAACAAGACCCGCCAAGGCCGTAAAGGCAAGCTTAGACAGAGACATATTTTCCAGCCTATGAAGAGCTGGGGGAACGAGGATCTGAGAGGCTTTGAGATTGATTGAGCAAGTTTCGGGAACCTGGCCTCATACTTATATTCAGTCGGGCTGTGGCCTCTACAGCATCTTGTCGGGCACGCTGCTGCACAACTTCGACCATATGGTGCGATCGGCCGCCGCAGTGGTGTCAATGTCGATCAACAAAAGCCAGCGCATAGACTGTCTTCACCGAAAGGAGACATGTTCACCTTCCACGAGCGTTTCTGGAAAGTCAATGCATGCCAGCCAAGGACAGAGTCTTCTCTTGGACTCTGTAAGAGCACCGATGGAATCGCCTGTTGAATACCTGCGTCCAAAACGCACAGACACATGCAAGCAGACGCACATGCAAGTCCGGCGATCGTTGGCGGGACACGAAGGCTCTGCGAACATTGCTGCCTATGAAGCCCACACGCACAAGCCATCCCACAACTAGAGACCTCAACAGATGTCTCGGATGACTCTGCTTGGCACTCCAGAAGTGGTCAATGGCAGCGTGATCGAAAAGGGTCTATTGAAGTTACTGCACAAGGCTCCTCACGACTGCAGGGTCTAGTGACTCTGTGTGGCAGCGAGATGATCTTGCTGGGGGAATGTGCGATCGATCTTTGCAGAAGATGATACCACATTAGGTCCTTGGCAGCAGAGGACACAGGAACTGTTACAATGGCCTTTGATCTCGACTGGCGAGACTTAATGGAGATGCACGGAACTGGATTCTTCGTTTGCCCAACCGATGGCAGATTACATCCATCGTCGTACGGTGGTCATGTAGGAGGGCGGGCATGATCTGGTCCACCTTACTTGTCGACAGTCGCGTCGACGCCGGTCACGCAGTCTTTGAGGTGCAACCGGTAGTGTCTGCATTTCGTCCGTCGCTGCCGTCGCAGCTCGCATGCAGATCAGTGCTTTCCATTCTTGCACTGCAACTGCCATCGACTGCAGCCTCACGACAGTCTAAATTGCATGCAACCTGATCAAGAGATCGCTGCCAAGCGCTGCAGCTGTGCCCCAAGCCCGCAAGGTGAAGTAAAGGATTTCCACTTTGGGACGACCCTAACATCCCGACAAGGCTAGCTGCTATCGCGCAATGAGCGCTCACAATCGCATCTTGCCCACCAATGAGAGATGGGATTCCAATTGGCTCGTCGACAAGGGATCGACAACATCTTGTATTTTAACTACTTATTTCCAGGTTAGCCTTCAACTCCTTTGACTTTGCCCAGCCTGACAGACGTTTGGCCGCCAAGAACAACGACAATGTGGCTTTTGAGATTTGTGTAACACTTCCAAGGCGTGATCGAGCCTAAGCTTCCAGATACAGTTGCTGTGGTTGCTTGACTTACGCCCCATTCGTGGTAGGAGCACACCGTGCGCCACCTGGCGCGATATGATTTGGCTCTTCCCTGCCGAACGTGCAGACCATCATCTCAAGCAACGGATACATGTGAGTTCGAGACGCAGTCGAGACGGCACAACAGCATCAACATTACCGGAGGTGGTTCGACAGTCGATCGCATTGGCATGATCTCGTGCTTCTACGTTATCTGCACCTTCATGGAGTGGCTGGGGAAGTCATCTCCTTCGCCTGACTCTTACTCAAGGTCTGGTTGTTCTCGTAAGTTCCCAACTATCCGCCGACATTGGCTGCTCCTAGCCCAATGGATTTGGCAACCTCTCTAACGATGAAGCTCTTCACCCAGTGTTCGCCGCCGTCTTTTCGCTCGACGCCATCGAAGCCCCCAATACCTCCATGATCTCTCAAGATGGCGCCGCTAAGTTGCTGAGGTAGTTCGAAGGCCAACCGCCAACACATCGCGATATCAAACACTTGCGTGCCGAGTACGAGCCCATCGTAAAAGGCCAGGATAACAACCAACATCATCCGGACGAAGCTGTGCTTCAAGCACCATACACTAATCATGAATATCTAGACCCATCCCCTACTCCCACAAAATTTCCTTTGACTTGACGAGTAGCCTCAATCCACATCATCAAGCTACCCAACCCCTCTCCTCCTTCAAAAATCTAGCAGCTCGTTCAGCAACGGCATAAACCAAACTCTGTAGATTCGCCCTAGGAATCAGTGGAAAAACACTAGCATCCACAACCCTCAAGTTTTCAACCCCATGCACTCTAAACCTCTCATCCACAACATCTCCCATAGCACAAGTTCCACAAGGATGATCCTCAGTCTGCAAGTTATCCTTCACCCAATCCTTCACATTCTCTACATCCAACTCATAATACCCAGGTTGGTATTTCGTCCCATTGCCCATTAGTAGATCACTCAACGGAGGAGTTCTAGCCACTCTCTGGAGATGAAGTGTTATAGCGGCAAGGAGTTTTATGTCGAGGGGGTGGGAGAGGTAGTTTGGATCTAAGACAGGATACATTGATGGGTCGGGGGATTGGATGTGGATACTTCCTCGTGAGAAGGGATGTTCGAGGACTCCGGAGATCGTGAAGAAATTTCCTGGAGTGGAGGCGTAGAAGAGTTTGGAACTGTCGTTGGAGGATTGTGGGTTCATGCCGCCTACGACTGCGATTTCTTGGGAGATGGCTTCGGTGTGGATGTCTTTGCACAGGATTTGGTGCTGGGCAGGTGGAGGGTGTTGATGGCCATCGTCCTTTGACTGAATTGGGCCGTGACATTGCTCCTTGATGGATTCCATCAAGCCAGGATATTCGTATGCCCCGATCTGTTTCAGCGAAAGTAGAGCGGATTGAGCTCCTGTTGTGGCCAAGAGGCCCGTCCGATTGGCAACATATTGCTCATATGCCTCATTAAACAGGGTTTCGTTCGCAAAGTCGTCCAGTGTGAAGATGCCCGGTCGCACCTCGAGCCCAATGGGTACATATGCATGATCTTGAAGATTCTCGCCAACGTTATCATTTGCCACAACAACATCAACGCCCTGCTTGCGGAGGATCTTTGGATTTCCGATTCCAGAAAGTTCGAGGATTTGAGGAGAGCCAAAAGTGCCTGCGCTCAGAATTAGCTCTTTGCGAGCTTCGATCGTCTCCGGTGTGCCATTACGGGTGAATGAGACGCCAGTGGCTCTGGGCTTTTTGCTTTTGGTATCGAACAGAATCTTCTGCACATGAGCAGAAGTGACAACTTTCAGATTTGGCCGATCTTTGGCAGCAGCCAGATACGTCGTAGCAGCATAACTTCGGCTACGAGACTTCGGATCGAAGTTGAGAAGGTTTGTGTACCCACCAAGCGCAAGGCCATTTCTCGGATCAGAATCGACCTTCAACCCAAGTGCCTCATATGCTCGCGGCCAGGCTTCGTCAAACTCACCGAAAATGTCAGGGAAGGTCGTCAATACAGGCCCCTCACCACCATGAAGCTCAGGATCAATGTATTGCGTCTGAAGGGCCTCCTCAGTAGACGCTGATGGCTCGATGAAGGTTTCTGATGTGCGGAAGAACGGATTCAGAGCGTCCCACGACCAGTTCGAATTGCCGAGCAGACCCCAGTTGTCAATGTCTTGCTGCGACGCATGAGTCCACCAGAGGAAGTTGATAGCGGAGGAGCCGCCAAGCTGTTTGCCTCTTGCATGAGCGATGACATGGTTATTGGCATGCTGCTGCGGTATTGTGTGGTAGTTCCAGTCGTACTTCGGGTTGCCGTAGAGCGAAGTCAAGAGGCCTGGCGCCAAGATGTCGATATCTGCAGAGCGGTCCTCTCCAGCTGCGAGAAAACGGTCAGTATTGGTGACCATACGTGTAAGTGAACCGATGCTGTACCTTCGAGAACGGCAACAGTAACGTCTGGGTCTTCGCTGAGACGCGCTGCGACGTTCAGGCCAGCAGTACCTCCGCCTACAATCCTGTGCGCTGTCAATGAAGAAGCAGACAAGTTGTATGCGGGCTCACTCACACATAGTCGAATGTCTCTGCATAAATTCTCGCTGCCAGCAGAAGTATAGAAAAGAACAGCATACTTGCGTCGCTTTGAACAAGGTAAACTGTAGAACGAAGGCAGCGCACTTACCTATGTGAAGCTGCATCGTTACACAAACCTATATTGTGGCTTGCAGCATGTTGCTGCGTCGATGATCAGTCATCTAGTGCAGATCGCAGTGCTTAAGAAGCATGGTAATCACGGTGTCGCTTCTTGAGGTCGGCCGTAGCATTATTCAAGCACTACAGAAAGTGTCTGATCGTGGACATCTCTGTTCATGAAGCATGACCAGATCCGGACATTGTTTCGTGAAGCTCGGCGGTGATGTTTCGCTGGGAACGGAGAATGAAGCCGAGCGGAAGCGAGAAAGTGGAGCCCACGCGAACCGAGGAAAGCTGAGCTCAATGGTCCACAGAATGGTCGACCAGCTGAATTGCTCTTGTCTTGTAGAGACATTTTGTTGCAGGAGTCTCAGGAAGACTGTCATTTGTCACTGCCGCAATCATGTCAAGCAATGCTGCCGAATATCAGTGTCAGGATTTCATGACGGAGCTTCCTCCAGTGCCCGAAGGAGAGTTCTGCGTGTTTGGCATTGTGAGTCTTGGCGATATGCGACACATGAGCAGCAGCATTGAACATGTCGATCCAGGTCTTCGCTCACCCCGAGCATGCAGATGCACTGGAAGCAGTCTATGCCGAGACTACCCGACTGTCCGCATCAGAGCCCGGCACCATATACTACTGCTTGAGCAGAGATCCAGATGATCGCACTGCTTTCCACTTTTTTGAGCGATATACTGGGCGCAAGGCATTCGAAGACCACAATGACCAGCCGATCATTCGCAAGCTGATGGCCGACCAGCTCATCAAGGGCGTCAAGGCAAAGTTTGTGGAGGCTATCAAGCCTGCGACCGCGTGAATGAAAGACATTGCCATGAACGCCTGCGGAAGACCGAATGGTACGGTCTTGTCAAGCACGTTATGAGGATGTCTTCGATAGAGCATTTGCCCATGGAGAAGCTGCAAGCCATTTTCGCCGATCTCAAGGCTCAAAGCACAGCTGCAAATGGCAGCGCTTTCGAAGACATTATCACATCAATCAACGCTTGCATGCCAGACTCCTTTTCTGATTCCTCATACTCTTCCTTTTCTTAATCCTCCTGCATTCAGTCGAATCGAGTCGATGAATCACCACTGCCTTAAGGATCTCCAATCGGATGGGTGAAATATGTCTCCTCTTTCTCGTATTGTTCGTCAAGACCCATTATTATCCGGTATTATTGTTACGGCTGTGTCTTCTTGGATCGGATCGTGTGTGTGAATCAAGACCGCAGTCGCAAAGTAGGCGATATGGGTGTACTACCAGCAGAGCGCTTCTCGCCCAGCTCGAGCATTGAACCTCATCACGTGGAACCTGGAAGGCTTGTTGAGGATACGCGGCTTGCCGATCGTGCCGGAAGCTTGCATCCCGAAAAAGCACAGCCACAATCTGAAAGCGACAGTCGACGCTTGAAACGAAGGCGCTTCGTGAGAGTGTTCTCGAATTGGAAGCTGGTCACAGCGGTATCCCCTGAGTACTTCCGAAAGCCATACCCAAAGAAGCTGACATGCAAGCGAGAAAGGCCAAAGCTGGTGAGGGTGGAATGTACAACTCGTATTCTCATCGGCCTCGGCGCGGAAAAAGTTGAGACGCTCGCATTCGGGGAAGTGTTTCTGCCTGTACCAGAACTCAGATTGATCAGCAGTGTCCGATAGAGCAGATTCCTGTAGCAGATAGATAGTTGCTTGTTATCACAATAACGAGAATAAGGCGTATGGAGAGTGTCCAGCAGTGGTACAATAGCTGCAAGGGACGAAAAGTAGGCAATCTGATAATAGATAAGGTGGCAGGCGTCATCAGGGCCATATAAGTGGTCGTGCCAAGCAGGATTGCGCCCGGGATCAGTTCTTAACATTAGCAACACTGCAGGCTAGCGCGTGGATGACTTTGGCTGGTAAACGGCCACACGGTGCCGCTGACTTCCAGTAGCACTGCAACGGGAGCAGGCAGATCTCATCCCACACTGTAGCAAAGCTCTTCTCTTCCTTTTCCGATATTCCATCTATCTGCGGCTTTTGGTGTGTACGATTGTTCTTGTGCGAGATACTGTCGCTTCTGGCCACTATCGAGACTTCTTGGACATTCTTGGCGATTTTGTATGTGTATGGTGAGTGGCATGAATTGGAACTCAGGCTGCTATTCTGCTGCGCTGTCTGTGAAAGCACCCTTGCCCGAGCTCGAAGTTGTCCAACAAATTTACCGCGACTCAACCCACTTCACTTCACACTTGCCACTGCGCCTGCCCGGGCAGCGACGACTCTCGTGCTAATGCTCGACGCCTCAGATGTCTCTTTAGCACGCTTTCCATGACACCTACGCAATGACGGCGCTTTCGCGCAGCGCGCTGCATTTCGCCGCAGCATTCTTCCTGCTACTCCTACCCACGACCCTCGCCGCATTCATCACCTTCGAGGACTGCCTTCCAGATAGCACCAAGGACTCGAACCCGAAGCTTCTCCAGTTCACGCCATATTTTGTCGATGCCTACTTTGGTGAGAGTCAACCTCATAGTCTCAACCTTACGATCTATGGCAATGTATCCGGTCGCCAATTCGATAGCGAACTCCCGCCGGCAAGTGACACGACATATTGGAACAACGATGATGAAGAGAATGGAAAGATAGTAGATGTGGGCAATGCGAACAAGTATGCGACCTTGACTGCGGACTACCAGATCTTGACATATACTGCCTACGACAATCGCGGCGAGCAATTCTGTCCTACTCTGGTCAACGGTACATGTCCATTGGGCCCAGCCTTTCGCGGAAATGGCAGCAATCCATACGACTTACCTGCCTTCTTCGTATCGCATGACTTTGGCAGCTCGTACTCCTTCAGCACAATCTCAACAACAGTTCACGTTATCAGTGGCGATACTGGAGGATCAGATGTCGCTTGTGTCAGCGTACAGATCACACCGGATCTTGGACCAAGTATCGCAGGGCTTTTGACATGGCTTCCAGCTGCAATTCTCATTATCAAAGGCATCGCCACGCTTTCGGCCGCAATATGGTCTCCTTGGGGCAGTTCGGACATTTTTCGATGGAGCAGTAACTACGGTAGAGACGAGGATTTGCTTCGACTTGTCACACCTGGCTTTGGAGATTGTTTGCAATATATTCAGTTTGTCGTCCTGACTGGAAGCTTGACGCTCCAATATCCGGGCTTCTTTCAGCCTGCGGTCAGTCAGACGAGTTGGTCGGTCTTGCTTTTCAATGAGAGCTATGTCAGCGGCGGAAATGGCACGCAGAGTCTGGTTGATGGACTATACGATACAAACGCCACCTATGGACTTACAAGGATGAGCCAGCTTATTGGAATGTCGGAAGGTCAGGACATTTGGGCGTGCATGGCAATTTGGCTCCTCGTCATTGCTGGTATCGTGGTCTTGCTTTGTCAAGCTGGGTTCCTTGGTCGCTGGATCTTTCACATGGCCACAAAGACGACCGAGGAAGATTTGCGCAAGAAGAATCTGCCATTCACCTTGGGCAACATGGTCAGGCTGCTATTTAACTTCTTCATCCTGCCGATTGTCGCATTAAGCTTGTTTCAGCTGGTCATCGCGCCGCGATCTTCAACAGCCGTCGTAGCTTGCGCGGCAGTCCTGCTACTGATCATGATTGTCTGGGCTGGCTGGATATTGAAGATCATTTTCGGCACAAAACCCAGGACCCTTCTGTTCGATGATATGCCAACAGTCTTGCTCTATGGCCCGCTCTACAACACGTACAGCGACAGTGCGGCTCCATTCGCGCTCGTGCCAGTCTTCATCACCTTCATGCGCGGAGTTGCAATCGGTGCTGTGCAGCCTTCCGGCATTGGCCAAATCATCGTCCTTGCCATTTGCGAAGTCATTCTCATTCTGACTTTGAATGGCTTTCGACCTTTCCAAGGCCAGACGAGCATGAACTTATACCATACCTTCTTCGCCAGCGTACGTTTGGTAACGGTACTTCTCATGATCGCGTTTGTGCCAACGCTCGGCGTCACTGAAGCACCTAAAGGCTGGATTGGCTACATCATCCTGCTGCTCCATGCATGCGTACTGATCTTCGGCTTCTTCCTGAACGCTGCACAAACGATCGTCGAGGTCATCGCAAGAGCATTGGGTGCAGGAGGCGACTCGAGTGGCGCAGTGAGAGGTAGCATCTTGAACTGGCGCATGCTCAAGAAACGTCAAGATCGAGGCACCGCTGATCGTGGTAGTATGATGAGCAGCGCTGCCATCTTGGAGAACGCCGACACCAGAGGTCAAGGCTACGGAACGCGAAGTAGATCTATCTCGGCTAGTAGCCAGCAACTACTCAATCGCATGAGTGGCTTCGAGAACTTCAGTCAAGGTGGCGAAGGGGTCAGCTCTCCTGGAGACGAACTGGAGCAGACAGCGACAATGGGCTCGGCCGGCGTGGCAAATGGCAGAACGTCTCTTGCGAAGGGCGAAGGTGACGCCTTCTACCGACCTCCGAGACCAAGAAAGACAACGATGGAAACCCTTGCCAATCCTGGTGCCAAGACGAGAAGCACAGGCGACTTCCCCTACACTGACTCGCCCCATGGCCCCGCTGGACATCACCGAGACACCAGCTACGACAGCGGCGCATTCCATGGTTCTCCGGCTCCTGCATATCTCCGCGACCGACAAGGCTCAGGTGACGAGACTGGGCCACGCACTGACTACGCCGTTCGAGAAGTCGACCAGTACTATCGAGGTCCGCCGCTTAAGGAGCAGCAGAACCGCAAGCTGAAAACTGGTCCAGCTGATCCCGAAGGTCCTGCATCAGCCGCTACTAGCTGGCTACAGACATTCTTTACTGGCTTTGCAGGAAAGAAGAAGAAGGATCAGAGCAAGGGCTTCGAGGTCGTGCGTTCTGCTCGAATGCCACCAGGAATGCAGCAGAATCCAGCTGCGGACGATGTAGAGATGCAAACCAGCCCTGTGATGCACCAAGAGCCTTACCGAGACGCTCCAGACACTCCGAGAATCGATGAAGCTCTCGCCAAGTCCAGCGTTGAACGATCGATCAGCCCGACCGACAATATCGCACAGCAACCACCTACCAACAACTTCGAGTTCGGCTTTGATGACACCCCCGGCAGCGCCCGAGACAGCTTACGTGCCAGCCGCATCACCAACGTCCGCCCCGATAGTGATGCCCTAGGCGCACCAGGTCTGGAGCCGATAAGCTACGAACATGCAGACTCTATGGGTGTATCAGCAACACCTGAGCGCCGCCCTAGTCAGGCAACGACCGCAAGCCGCTACAGTGGCCGCCGCTCAGAAGAAAGCGAAGTGGTTCATGGCGACACTTTCCGATACTCCGACCAGCCGATTCCAGCCTTGGCAGCAATCGAATCTGTCGGCAGTCTTGACATACCCTCCCGCTTCCCATCCAGCGCTTCGGGCTTCAACAACAACCCTTTCGCACAAGGCGAAGGTGATCAATCCTGGCTCCGTGCTGTTGATCAGCTAAGCTGGGGCAATCACAGCCGCCAAGCCAGCACTCGAAGCAGCCAACCCTCGCACCAAACCAGCTCCGCTTCCGGCCAAGCTGTTCGCTCCCCGCCACCCTCTGTCCCTCGGCGCAATTCAAGACGCACGCTCTCTCAGGAGGTAGCTGCATCCAGATACCAGCCACACACAGAAACCCTCTTCGAAGGTTTCGACTCGACCCCAGACCTCTCTCTCAGCCCAGTCAATGGTCCTGGCTCTCCAAGCCATCAACAAGTCTCGCACCACCGTGCTGGCGATAGCATTTCGCGGAACAGTTTCGGTGCTGCTGCCGCTTTGAGAGAGGCTTCGGGAAATGTCGAGTATGGAACTCCGCCGAGGAGTGGGAGCTTCCTTGACGATGAAAGGGCCTGAGGTGCTGGGGTTGTTTATATATTTGATGAATTAGCGAGGCGTTTTGGGAGAAGGGAAGCCACGATGAACGGCAGTGGATGTTGGGAGAATGGTAATGACATATGAAAAAAGTTGTATGATACGGCCTGAAATATAGATATTGCAAAGTAATAATTTGTTCAAAAACAGAGCATTCTCAGTATCGACTCTGATCTGTGATGGCTTCCGTGGGATTGAGGTTGGTTTGTGATGTTGCTGGAGCTGGAAAGATGGTGGAAGCAAGGTACTACGAAGACCGCAGAAAATTCGATATGGCTGTGATTCAGCTCCACCTAGTAGCAAATACGGTGCCGTTCAAGTTGGGCTGTGGCACGGCTGCGACAGGAGAGATTTGAGAAGCGAGCCGCCGTGAGCATGCTCCAACGTTCGCCTGAAATGCGCTTGAGCTCTGCCTCGGAGTAGGGCCAATGCTCTTCAGGTCAATTTGGGATGCTGCTGTGGAGGATTGAAATGTGGAAGCGAGCTGCTTGAAGTCCATCACAATGTCCGTCTTCTATGCGTTTCAGCTCCGCCTCGCTGTGGGTATGATGCTGGTTAGGTTGGTTTGTGATGTTAAAGACAGGGAATGAAACCTGGAGGCGAGCTGCTACACGGTCGTCGATGCTTGACAAGCTAGCCCCCAAACAAAGCGACAGTCGAGCTCGCGCTGAGTCAATTTCGGTAACAAGATCGTCGAGCAGAGTGCAGCTAGCTAGCAAAGCAGAGTGCTGAGAGTGATGACCTGTCTCTGACGAGCTTCGAGGTCCCGAAGCAGAAATGTGAGAAAGGGAAGGCATTACGATCTTCGCTTGGGCTGCCATTCAGCTCCACCTTTGAGCAAGGTCGATGCTCTTCGTGTTGATCTGTCATGATTGCCGCGCAAGAAAGAGAATGGAGGTGAGTCTTCGCGTTGGTCAAGGCTCAGCTCCTCAAGGTGGCCCTTAATATACAGGGATCAAGAAAGAGTATGGAAGCGAGCTCTTCTGAAAACGTTATAATCCAGAGCATCTTCCTGCTCTTGCATATGCCAAATGCTCTATCGCTCTCCTCTTGACAATTGTCTGTGACGATCACCCGACGGTCAATGAGATGTGAAACGCCAATGTCTTCTTGGTACGCCATTGAAGAGACGTCTGAGTTAGAGCTGATCTGAAGCAGTGTCTGAGCCTGGTAGACAAGACATCTGCATGGTGGTCCAGTGACTAAAGTCAGCGCGACAGCATACTTAAGGCCTCTGTGATCCCAGTATGAAGGTGTGCATCTTCTTCGCAAGTCGCCGCTGCAACGCCGCATCTTCGTCTTCTCTACTGCTCAAGGGCTCAAGGCGAAATCATGCCGAGCAGGTACTCGAGACATCGAGATGACGTTCGCCACAATCCAAGACAGTCCAGCCTGGAGAGAATCTTAGCCGATCGCCAGCGGGTCCGCATTTCACAAGAGATTCCGCTCAGAAGTCCAGCTCTATCGTCCACCAGAAGCAGAAGCAGAAGCAGCGCAGAAGATGATGTAGCTGCTGCCAAGCGCCCTCCACAGACTCATGCTCGAATCAAGGTGAGGCATATGCGGAGCAGGCACCGATTTGCGCTGTCTCGTGCAAGCCATTGTCCAGCAGAGCTCGCAACACAGACAATCCATCATTTGGTAGCAAAATCGAATGCTGGCGACATCGATCCGGCAGGGCTCTTTCGGAAATGGTTCGGAGCGCTCCACAGACAGCTTATCATTGCCCGCTCCCCAGAAGGCAAATCTCAAGACGCTGTTCCGTCCGTGGCCTTCATGCAGTGTGGTATTCAAATTATCAGCCATACATTCTTCTTCGATGGCCTTGCGAACTGCTCATTCTCCTGGGTTCAGAATCTCCTAAAGAATGAAGGCTCAATGGGGTATTCCGACCGTGTGACGCGCTCCCGCAATTGGCAAGACCTTTTCCTCGATCCTGCTGATGTTCACCGCACCAGCAAGGATATCAATTCCCATGCAGCAGGATTGTTGGGCACCATATTACACGAGTGCGTGCATATGTTCACCGCAATTTACAGTTGCTGTCAAGATCAGCCTTTCAGGCAGACGGAGTGTCTTGCGACTTGGCATCGTGTGATCGGCGCGGATGGACATGGTGTAGCCTTTCTCCAGATTGCAAGCCATATTGAAGCGCTTGCGATACGAAAGTTGGGCGTCGCGGTGCATCTTGGCATTGAGCGCGAGATCGAACGGGGCTTCGTGGATCATGAATTCGTTCTGACGCCTCGCGAGATTGATCGATGCCATCCGAGTTCCCGGCCAATGCTCATTGCATATCACAATCGTGCTGTAAAGGTACATCGCCGCATGGAGGAGCTGATGATCGGACCACTTCGAGTCTTCGACATGTTTCGCCTTCAACTTTGCCGGCAATGAAAAGAACCTGGAGAAAGGCGTGCTTCGTCGGTCTGTACAGGACTGTGCCTGTGGAATTCATTCAATGGGAAAGGGTATTTCAAAGATGGTAGATTATCTTCTGGGCTTCGCGTATTGTTGTGCTGGCGAGCCTGCACGACCGTTAGCAATACATGGCCCCAGCTCCGCGATGTTTACATAGCAAATCCTGCATCCTCACCCATTGACTCTCCAGCCACCACCAACATCTGCATCCCTGTGAAAGAAGACCACCACCACATCACAGTGAAAGAAGAAGACCAGCAACACTCCCGCCGACACCACCTCCACCAAGTGAAGAAAGATGCAGTACACGCTGGAGAACGAGGTCCGAGAGGACGTGTTCGACTGGTTTGCGGACGAGTATGTCCGAGAGGTAAGTATTGCGCATTCACGTCCTTGATCAGCTCCTCGCTGTGACAGGTGCCATCCTTCTCATAACTCTTTCATATTTCTCTTCTCGTTGCACGCTTATGGAGCTGGCCCATCAGAACCTCGACAACAGCGCCCCGTTGCTTCACCTCGTGGCCGAATCGACTTCGTTCTAGACATCCGCTTCGCAACATCGCTGGCCAGCGCGCAACTGGTATTCAATCTGGAGTACTCCGGCCATTGATTCCTGGAAGAGCGACATTTATACCAGCAATCTGTTTGTCACGACTTGAGCGCCTGGGAGAAGATGGATCACACTTAGCTCTGCTTTGCCGGTGCTCGATGCGGACTTGGACTCGCGATCCATATTTGTTGCGCATATCCAACACTCAGAGCTGTTCGTCAGTGGAGCGGACACACTTCAGCGCTGCAGTCACCTGCAAGTTCTTTCCTCCCGGCCCGCTCTGCCCGGAAGCAGTCGCTATGCATGTTTCTTCAACACCATTACAGCCCGCACATCCTCAACTTAATGAGTCGATTCGAGTTCTTGCACCTGCTTCTGCCCAGCTTTCCTCTGTTCCTGAATCGTTACCCAGCAATTACATACCCGCTGCGAGATATCTTGACCCCTCAGCCCAGTGGAAGCTCATGGTCAGCCGAAAGCGTGAGCTAGAAGCTAGCTTGGTTGCTGCCTCACCTTCCTCACACATCTCAACGACATAAATCCTGCCTTGCACTCACCACATTTTCTTTGCTTCCTCCACAAATTACCAGAGCCGAGATTCTCTCCGGAGAGGCATCCAATCTTCGCTTCAAGTCAACCTGGCAAGAGCCGGCAGCTCCTCTACATGCCAGTCGCGATGCACTGAACTTCCTTGTTTGCTTCAGCGGTAGCCATCTCGAGTCTGGATCGGAACTCCGAGGTGACGAGATGGCCTTTCTCTCTGCGGTCGTCCTGCTGGCGATACACTCTGGAATTAGCGCAGCCTCACTGGATCTTGGTGAGAATCCAGGACACTTCAGCTTCGATGGACCAACAGAACGCATCAAAGCCACACTCGGCGTGAGCATGGACATCCTTCACCGCTATAGCGACATGCCTCGAGTTCCGTCTATGATCCGGAAATTCCATTTCTTTTGTCAATGATCATACGTTCTTAGTAGACTGTGAGATGAAGACTGTGAATACCAACACATGATAGCGCGACCCGCGCATGCGCGCGGTCTACTTCCTGCTGCTGCAGGGCGCTCTGGAGAACGACGCCCTGCTCGGTCGTATTTACGACTACCTCAACGGCAACTGGGCGTTTGGCGACCGCCCAATGTGGCGCCGGGTCGTCCAAGTCCTGTACTTGGTGATCAAGAGGAGGACTTCGGCCTGAACAGGTATGACAAAGCATTCCATCTCCCTTTTCCGCCACCAAAGACCCTTGTCGATCGCCGAGCCGAGAGCTTGTTGTCGATGAGCTCATTCACCTCTCAAGATTCCACATCATCTTCACGCACTTCCATCTCTACGCCACGATTCCACACAAAGCACTTTATCTTTTACACAGACCTTCCTGCACAACACATTCAAACTGAAGTCCACCACCAAACTTCTCATCTTTTTCGTCGGCATCGCCATGGCTTCCTTCATCCAACGCCTCATGCGACCCTTCTCCTCCACATCCATGCTCTTCACACCAGAAACAGCCGCACAAATGACTCTTCCTGACGGCGCACAGCGAGCTACCATCGCCGCCGGCTGCTTCTGGGGCGTCGAGCACATGTACCGACACGACTTCAAGGACAAGGGCTTGCTGGATGCGCGTGTAGGATATATCGGAGGAGACACAGAGAACCCCAGCTACAGGGCAGTATGCAGCGGAAGAACAGGACACGCAGAAGCATGCCAGATCGTCTACGACCCACAGAAGGTCTCATACCAAACCCTCATCGAGTACTTTTACAAAATGCACGACCCCACCACCGCGAACCGACAAGGACCAGACACAGGATCACAATACCGATCCGGAATTTTCTATCACGACGACGAGCAGAAGAAGATTGCTGAGAAGGTGACGAAAGCTGCGAGCGAGCAGTGGTATAATGGAAAGATTGTTACGGAAATTTTGCCTGCGGGACAGTGGTGGGATGCGGAGAAATACCATCAATTATATTTGCAGAACAACCCGGGAGGATACGAATGTCCTAGCCACTTCTTGAGAAAGCTGCCGGACTTGAAGTACGATTAAGCATGACACGAAAGCGGCTAAATAGCTGTCGAAAAGGACATTGCTTCCGCCGACATAATATCAGCCGTGCTTCTCGCGTCTCAGACCGTGGTAGCTGCAGAGCGAAATGGAATGGAGCTGATATGCAAGTAGGATGTTGAGACTGATGATACGCTTTCTGCGTGCAGATCATGAGCTGTGCTACTCGCATTTTAGAGCGCGGTAGCTGCGAAGCGCCATGAGACGGAGCTGACACAAGAGTGAAGTGCCGGTATGGACGACATTGCTTCTGCCTGTCAACATGAGCAGTGCTTTTCGGATTGCAGACCATGGAAGCTATGGAGTGGATCGAAATAGAGCTGGTCTGCAGTGAGGTGAGCGTGATTGACGACTTCCCTTCCGCCCGACACCATGATCGCTGCTGCCCATGTCGCACGCCGTGGCAGCTGCAGAGTGTACTGAATCAGAGCTGGTTTGCAAGTAGGCCTGGCATTTGGAAGACTGTACTCACAGAAATACAGTGCCACCTCCGCAGCCACTCTTCCACCTGCGACCACTTCTGCCTGCCAACCTTAGGAAGAACTGCGCGCTAACAACACGCCAGGCCGTGCTGATCGAATACTACAGGTTTCTCTCGTACACAATGATATCCCAGGGAGTCTCAAAGCTCTCCAGATCGACAAGCTGTGAAAACGCATGGCAGAAGACCTCGCAGCCATCGACGACATATTCACACCAGATGACCACCGACAGACTCTGTACAAGAAAGTCATCGAGGATCTACAGAGCACCTGGCCGCAGCGTCTAGCTGGTAGGGCCATGTAGAGGGATTCGTGCTCCAAAAAAGAAGAGGATGACTTCGTCCGACGAAGGAGTCAGCAGCGGAGGCGATGACTCGAACGCTTCCGACGACAACGTGGAGACAGATGGTCGCTCTGAAGAGGCTCTTGGACTAGGGCCCTCCAGCTCTGGGGCGTATGACCTGCTGCGTTGAGGGAGATGGAGCTGAGAAGCGATCAAGTATTTACAGTGTGAGAGAGCTTTAGTAGCCTGGCACGCGAGCCTTGCATTCTGCTCTCGCATGGGCACCGCGATAGTAATAGTATTACTGATCAACTCATGCCAAGGAAGGAATGCGAGGGGACCGAGGTGTACCTTGCAGATCATTCAGCCGCACCCGCCGCCTCGTCCACTACTCTACTACCCTTCACTCAAACATCCATCTCGCCGTCGCCTTGGACTAATGCTCTCACAATGGCAGACACGATCATAACGCCAGACTGGAGCACACCGTCACTCACTTCGGACACGGCTTCCCTCGATGTTGGAGACTGTTCAGATACTACGCCACCTTCAGAAGACTACACCTTCTGTAAAACCTCAGATCTATCCTGCTGCCAAATAATCAAAGCCCTCAATGTCCATCCAACCGCAACATCCACGAAAGCCTACCTCGCCGCACTCCACCAGAGCTTCACAGACGCAGTAAACACAAATTCCTTCTCCCAAACTTCCTGCCCCTGGATTCACACAACCCCAGACTTCACAGCCGAACTCCCATTATTCAAATCCGATTCTCCACTCCTAAGCCTATCCGAACTGTTGGACTGCTGGACGCAATTCAAATCTCAACACCCGCAAGCCTGTTGCAAGTCGAAAGATGCTCGCGTTGACCTGGATCCGGGCAGGAGGTTTGCGATTGTGTATGTCAATACCGTTACGACTAGGGTCAGAGGATGTGGGCCAGTGAGGAGTGTGGCGAAGGGTGTTTATCGGAAGTATAAGGGACGGTGGTGTGCGAGTCAGTATGTGGCTATTCAGGGGTTTGAGGTTGGGTGGGATGGG